>NW_020716836.1:409514-421952 GCF_900518725.1 Notechis scutatus
ATTTCTATTCTATTCTATTTCTAATCTATTTCTATTCTATTTCTATTCTATTTCTATTTCTATTCTATTTCTATTCTATTTCTACTTCTATTCTACTTCTATTCTATTTCTATTCCTATTATTTCTATTCTATTTCTATTATTTCTATTTCTATTCCGGCAAAAATGTTTTTGAAGGGAACAGTGTTAAATACAGGAAGCCCAGATGAGGCTCTACCGCTGTGGTGCAGCCCTTCACATGAAACACACCAAGGTAGGAAAGGCCATCAATGGACCAGTCTCGCCCAACATCTGGAGCAAAGGCTTTGCAGGGAAGGACGAGCAGCCTCCCTCTCTTCCGGTTCTCCCTTTTTGCTGCTGCTGCTTTCCCCCCAGGAAGTTAAATTTTGATATGTTGATGTCAGCGGTCCAAGTAACAATCTCCAAAACAAACAACTCTGAGACAATCATCTTCTCAAACTTTCATTTTGTTAACGATGTCATATTGGCACATCTGGGAAAACCAGAATCTGAGAGTTCCGGGTTTTCCCTTCCTCAAAAGAGAAATCAAAGATCCATCCCCTGCATCCACCAGTCCATCCCACGGCCCAATCAGGTCTTCGTCCCATCTGGAGACTATCCCCAGTCACTCCCCTCCAGGTGTAGGGTAACATGTCCTTGACTCTTCTAGAAAGAATGTTGTCGTGGCTATTCATCCACTGCTCTTTAAAAAAAAAAAAACCTCCCTAAATTCCCAGGCGCTAAATGTGGCAGTCTAGAACCTCCAAGGGACGCGGTGGCTCAGTGGCTAAAACGCTGAGCTTGTCGATCAGAAAGATCGGCAGTTTGGCGGTTCGAATCCCTAGCGTCGCGGAAGGGAGTGAGCTCCCGTTCCTTGTCCCAGCTTCTGCCAACCTGGCAGTTCGAAAGCATGTAAAAAAAAAATGCAAGTAGAAAAATAGGGACCCCCTTTGGTGGGAAGGGAACAGCGTTCTGTGCGCCTTTGGGGTTTAGTCATGCCGGCCACATGACCGCGGAGATGTCTTCGGACAGCGCTGGCTCTTCGGCTTTGTAATGGAGATGAGCACCATCCCCTAGAGCTGGAAAACAACTAGCACGTAGGTGCAACTAGCATGTAGGTGCAACTAGCATGTACCTTTACCTTTACCTTTAGAAGCTCCACAAGCGACATGGCTTCCCAGGCTGACAGTAGATTTGAAAGCACACAGAAGTATCCACACATGCATTCTTCCCCAACTAGTTTTTTTTTTTTTTTAAAAAATGATATGCTCAGAATTACCGTTCCCAAGGCAACTGTAGTTCACCTCTTTTTTAAAAAATTAAAAAAAATAAAAACACCATATAAAAGTAGTTGAGGAATGATTATGTAATGAGAGCTGAGACGTCCAAGGAGGGAAGAGAAAAAAAAAAAAACATATGAAGGATGGTTACAGGAACTGGGCATGGCTAGTCTAGTAAAGAGAAGGACCAGGGGAGACAGGAGAGCCAGGAAGGGGTCAAGTTATTTTCCAAAGCCCCCAAAGGCCAGACAAGGAATAATGGATGGAAACTGAACAAGGAGAGATTCAACCTGGAAATAAGGAGAAACTTTCTGACAGTGAGAACAATCAACCCATGGAACAGAAGTTTCCTTCAGAAGTTGTGGGAGCTTCATCCCTGGAAGCTTTCAAGAAGAGATTGGACTCCCACCTGTCAAAAATGGTGTAGGGTCTCCCGCTTGGGCGGGGGTTGGACTAGATGACCTACAAGATCCCTTCCAACTCTGATTCTCTGTTATCTGTTAAAGGAAGGACCAGCAGATGTCAGATTGGAGTGGGAAAAGAGGGAATAGAGTTCAGAATATGAAGCATTATATAATCTTCAACTCCCCTGTGACCTTGCAGGCCGAGTTTTCATCTTTAGGTGATAATGCACGAAAAGTAAAATTTCCGGGGACTGTCAGCATGTGGGAATTGCGTCAGGCCGCTGAAGTTAGAAAGATCATTTGAGGGCCAATGGGATTCTCAAGAAAGCACCGAAATGTTTTATGAAACATTGCCAATTCCCCGCTGTGACTTATCTTTTTCCTCTATATATTCTTGCAAGGCTGGGGTTTGTTTTTTGCCCACCCACCCCTCTCCAGGATGATGGATAACTCCCTCTTGTGCCCAGATGAAGCTGTTTTAGCTACACACACACACAAGAAAATCTGCCCCTCCCAACTTGGCTGTCAAAAATCGAGGAAATCAGCCAGGCAGGCCTTGTAAAATGCCCATCGAAAGCAATCTGAAGGGGAAATTGAAACAACTTGGGGGGGTGGGGGGTGGAATCACGGTTCTGGTAATTAACAGATTTTGTTAATCAAGAAATATGAATGGCTTTTGAGACAATCTCCTCATTTAGCTCTGATTAGCGCTTCTCCCCATCGGCCACCCTGCACATTTCTCCTTTCTCTTTTAATTGCAAAGTCTTGGCACAGAATTAAGAGTCGTGATGAGCAAATATAAATATACATACATACATACACACACACCGTTTAGACTTGCACGCATCCATACATAATTCTACCTGAGCCTCAGAGAAACGAAACCTTTGGGTAAAAAGGCAGCTGGACTGCTGAGCTTTCCAAGACTGCCTTGTGGCTCTCGTTAAAAAAAAAAAACAAATTTTAAAAACCATCTCATTGTTTGAACCTGGCTGAGAAAATTAGAACGAGGTGATTGTTCTTTCCGCCTCTTGTTCAGCCTCAGAGGATTTTCCCAGGATCCTTTGCGGATGATGGACAGTAGCAAAATTCCAGCAGTCTGTGGGGGGCTGTGTGTGTGTGTGTGTGTGTGTGTGTAAGGGAATTCATTTATTCAGTCACAGAACATCAAACATAATTCTCCTCCCCTCCCCAGATGTAGAATATTCCTTTCTGGGGTGGGGTAGGAGATATTTTAAGGGTCTGCATCTCAATGGCAAATCTCTCTCTCTCTCTCTCTCTCTCTCTGTGTGTCTTTCCCCTTAATATTTCAAAGAACAAGCCCACCAGAAGTGCAATACCAGGTGAGTTAACCAACTGTCTTTTCCCCCCTAAGCCTGAATTTTGTGAATTATTGTTGTGAAAAGCTCTAATCATTGTTGTGTTGTGCAGCGTTGTGCCTCCTTCCTCGCCAGTAATGGGATTCAAGTTTTTTTTTTTACAACCGGTTCTGTGGGTGTGGCTTGGTGGGCGTGGCAGGGGAAGGATATACTGCAAAAAACCCCTTCCCTCCCCACCCCACTAACCTGCTTCCCAGCTCCATTCTCCTGGGCAGGGCAACCAAAGAAGAACCAGCTGATCAGCTGGGATTTGGTGGGAGGCAGAGAAGAGATGGGGCCAGTCAGGGGTGGTATTGACCGGTTCTCCAAACTACTTAAAATTTCCACTACTGGTTCTCTAGAACCGGTCAGAACCGGCTGAATCTCACCTCTGTTCCTTGCCCTTCCTTGCCCCTTGCACTCAGCACCCAAGTTGAAGAAGATTAGCATGAGGAGTTGCAGATCTCACAGGCATGGGAAAGGTTAAATATTACAGCACCCGGGAACTGGGGGGGAAAATATATATATATATATATATTTGGCCCTGTGAAGACTCAGCCAGCAGGGATCCCACAGGGTCAAGGAAGGCTTGAACACAGCCACGTCAACAATCTTTTTCGGATGTTGTTAGCAGATTCAGCCAGGAGCGGACTTGATTTGCACTAATCAAGGCTGCATCAAATATTTGCTTTTATGTTCACCTAAGGCAACACATGCAAAAAAAAACCAAAAAAAAGCGGGGGGGGGGGGGGGGGGGAGTGTTCCACCTCCTTGGGCCGCCAAGCGGAGTGGGAAGGGCGGACGGAGCTGAAAGCTGGCAGCCTGTGGATTAAGGCCCATGAATATGGATGATGCTTTAATTGGCTTCTCTAGGTAGTCCAAAGGGGCTCGGGGGGCCTAGGCTTCAAGACTTAATTGTTGTAGACAATTAATAACTTGGATCGTCTTAATTCCATATTGCTCTCCACAGCTCATTAGAAAAGCAAGAGAGAGGTAACCCTCCAAATGAGCCGGGCACCGTCTTCGGCTGCTGCTAAGAGTGAGGCACACGCCACAAAAAGTCTTGCCGTTGGAAAAATCCAGAGGGGACCAGAAGACCACGGGGCCGAACGAATCTCCGGAGGAAGCAGCGGTCCAAAATTTTGCAGGTGTGTCTCGAAGGAAAGTTTGCATGGAGGGTGGGGATTGCATCTAAAAAAAACCCCCTGCACTGCCCTAATCCGGATTAAGGGTTGGGATCAGCTGGGGGGGGGGGGGAGGAAGAAAGGAAGAAACCCACCTGCCAATCGGCAAACTGGATGAAACAGTGTGAAATATGCCAACAGCAGAGAGAGAAGAGAGAGAAAAGCGTGGGTGGAGGTGAAAAGATGGAGGTGGCATCGAAGTCTGAAAGGCGGCGCGAGGCCGTCCGTGGTGCCTTCTCCGTTCAGGAAAAATACCCTGCACCAGCCGGAGTGGGGCCGAGGGCAGGGAGTGAGAATGTCAAGCAGCCTGCTCCAAGGGAGACCCAAAGGGAGCCTGCAAACCTGGGCGAACAAGGGTTCGAGTCTAAGGAAGGCCGCTGGTGGATCAGCGCGAAGGAGGTTGTGACGTGTAACAACGAAAGCAGAGCAGAAGGACGGTGCCCTTTGTGGAACCTGGAAGAAATCCGAAATTGATGGGAAGGGAACTTTCCACCCACCCACCCCACATTCCTTCACTCCTAGCATTCCCAGTGGGTTTTAGAAACCGGTAAGAAGACTCCAATCCTGCTTTGATTGACAGTTCCCTGCAGGTGAGCATCTGTCAGGAGCCTTCCTGGGCTGCTGAAAGGCGCAGCTGCTGTATAGAAGGACTTTGAACACCAGCAGGAGGTGGGTTTTGTTTTTTTCCTCCTTCCACCTGCAGCCTAATTTAATTCCTCTTCCCTCCCCCCCCTCCTAGTTTTAGAGAGAAAAATTGTACTTGGAAGGTCTGAGGAAATCAAGGGGGCTGAATGTTCACCTTTAAATTTTCTGTTCTTCACAGTTCTGCAGCAGTCACACCTTCGTCTTTTTGAGCGGTGGCAGAAATAGAAGTAGAAATGAGGGCTAGAACCTTGAGCTCCCGGCAAATGTAATGGGAGCCTTGGATGCTTGGATTTAGAAGTGCAGATGCCCCCCTTGTGGAGAGATGCTGAATTGCGGGTAGAACCCTCCGTTCTCCAGCCTGGTGCCCTGGCTGGACTTCAGCTCCCTGAATTTCCTAATCAGTATTTCAAACAGAGAATTCTGGGAATTGGGGGTCCAACACATTTGGAGAGAAAATCAAGTACAAAAATACTTGGCAAGGGTAATTAAATACATCAAACTTTCACCTAATCTTACCTAGCTGAATCCTCTTTAACTGGGGTGTAAAGGCTAAGACCCTAGTCCTCATGGTTCTTGTTAAAAGGAATACTGGAAGCATAGTCTTCCTCTGAGTTGAGCCTTGTGCAAGCAAAGATACGGATGGGCAACGAGCTACTTAGAAACGTTGGGGAATTATATTTGGGTTTCTCAACAAGATAAATCCCACATTTGATGAAGTTGGCCTGTGGAGATATTTTACAGGTTTCCACATAGAAGCCCTGCCTTGGCAGGACTCTTCTCTTTCACTTGGAGCGGCATCACAAAGAAGCTGCAGGAAGCTTCAGCTCAGAGAGGCAGTGTTAGAAAGTCTGTTCATATATATAGCACCACACCGAACAAAGTACTGTCACCATGTGCTTTACTGCTCAACCATACAACTGTAACAGGAAACCAGAAACTCTACTTAGAACAAAAGAGCATAGAGTGTATATATACACTCTATATATACATTGGCTGCCCTGGTTTGCTTGACCCAGTCACCTCCCATGTTGGGAAGCACCCCTCCTCTTTGCCTTTTACAGCTGTCCGTGCAGTCTTCTCCAAGAGGGAAACTCCTTCCTTCTCTCACCCCAGTAGCTGGGAAGATAAGGTGAAGGTTCCTGTCGCACATTCGTGCTAGTCGTTTCCGACTCTAGGGGGCGGTGCTCATCTCCATCACAAAGCCGAAGAGCCAGCGCTGTCCGAAGACGCCTCCGTGGTCATGTGGCCGGCATGACTAAATGCCGAAGGAGCACGTAACGCCGTTAAACCTTCCCTCCAAAGTGGTACCTATTTTTCTACTTGCATTTTTTTAAAAATGTGCTTTCAAACTGCTAGATTGGCAGAAGCTGGGACCAGTAACGGGAGCTCACTCCGCCTAGGGATTCGAACCGCCGAACTGCTGACCTTTCTGATCGACAAGCTCAGCGTCTTAGCCGCTGAGCCACCGCGTCCCTTATGGCTAGGAAGATGCACCGAGCCAAAAAAAAAAAAACACCATTCATGGCTTCGTCCCGATGACGGGAATACTGCCCAGCTAGAAAGAGGGAGATTGTGCATTGTGGCATTGTGCGACTCCTCTTTGCAAGCCCCCGATTCTGCCAAGCATCCCCCAGCCTTCCTTTACAATGCAAAACCACAACCCTTCCCAGAAATGTCTCCCCGAAAGCTATTAAGCTTATTTAATTGCAGGGAGAGGGGGAAAAAAAATGCCATCTCAGCTGGGATTCTTAATGTCCTGTGCATTTCTCGTTTTTCCTTGCGTTTATCCCTTCCTCTGATCTCCCCCCAGCGATAACTTTGGAGTGCCTTTCCTCTCCCTTTCCCTCTGGTGATGGTACCGACTCGGTCTGTAATGGTTTGTCTTGGGAATATAAACTTATCTGTCTCGCGCTGGCTGGCAGGATGAAAAAGGACACCTTATTTCTTTCTCAGATGAAAAAACAAAAACAAAACAGAAACAAACATCATTTCCAGGACCAATCTACAGCTTCAAGCTTCAGTGTCATCAGAAGATCTCTTGCTAATGTCCCCAAAATAAAAGCTGGACCCTTGCCCAGCCCCAGGGAAGTTGGGGAAGGGTCTAAGAGTCACCGGGAAATTTTTGTTTTTTTGTTTTGTTTGGAGATTGAAAAGGGTTTACATATTGGAAACTAAACAAGGAGAAACGAAACCAGAGATTTCCTAGGACAGTTAAACCGGTGGAACAGTTCGCCTTCAGAAGGTGTGGGTGCTTCATCCCTGGAAGTTTTTAAGGAAAGACTGGACAGCCACCTGTTTGAAATGGTCTAGGCCAGGTTCTTCTGCTTGAGCAGGGGGTTGGACTAGAAGACCTCCAAGGCCCCTTCCAGCTCTATCTTGATTGGGCAAATGGGAGCAGCATTTGCCAGGCCCAAGTCGGGCAGGGCTGAGGTTGCTTTCTCCAATCTAGGAAGGTTGTTGATTTATTTCTGGTTTGTTGGCCTTGTTCTTAGATTGATTGCTGTTTTTCTTCCCGGCTGGGTGGCTCAGCTAACTTGGCTGAAATTATCCCACTCAATGCTTTCCCGGGTTTGTTTATTTATTTTTTTCCTCCATCCAGCATAGGTTTGGCTGCTGATGCTTTTCGGAAGGATCTTTGATCACCGGGGACAATAATGCCCCTGTGTTTGTGTGTGTGTGTGTGTGTGTGTTTAATGTGCACCAGGGATCATTAAGAGAAGGCAATCAGGGGTTTTTTTTTGTGGGGGGAGGGAATGAGACATGATGCAGAAAAACCCCGGGGAAGGGAAAAGGAGTATAATAGCTGTTTCTCCCCTTTTGCAGTAAGATTTGCGTTCCAAGCAGTGGAAGGAGAATTAGAAACAAGTGCAGGAAATGTGAGGGATCAGGTGCTATTGCAGTTAGTTTGAAACTGCCTTTTTGCAGCTGGGAACTTCTGCCAGCCAGGGGCTGCCCCCCCACCCCCACCCCAAATATTATGTCTCTGATCAATCATCCTGCCAACCAGGGGCTGCCCCATCTCCTCATGTTTTGTCTCCAGCCGACCCAACAATCCTGCGCCTGCTGGCTTAGAAGCTCTGCCTTGGCTTTGGAAGTCCCAGGTTGCAGGAAGCTTCCAGCTGTAGCCACAGTCTACCTCTGAATGAGTAGCATTTAGTCCTGGGTAGCCCAAGGACCAGGCCAAGAGGGTGTAATTGCAGGGAGGGCATTTCAGCAGGAACGGGACCGCCAGAAGGGAGATGCTTCCCCCATTGCGGCTACTATAAGCTGTGAACCGTTGTTTTTTTTCGTCCCGCAGAGCCACCCTCTGTCGAGTGCCGAGGGCAGCCGGACTCTGGAGTTATTGGGAGAAGCCCTCTCTGTGCCTCCTTGGCTAGCCTGTGTCCTCTTCACCCATCTTTCTTCTGTCCCTAATTCAAAAATGGACAACGTGCGGTCCTGAGATCCTGGGTGAGTGGGGATAGATTTATGCCAGCTGTTTTATTTGTAGCTCAGGGTTGACACGAGGCGTCCTTGGTGCTCTCTTGAGCTTTCTTGTTTCCTTGCAGACGTTTCATGGCCCCAACTAGGTAACACCATCAGTGCTAGCCCTGGTTATATTAACCTAGTTTGGATCACAAAACCTCTACATGAAAACAACCAAGCTCCTACAGCACCAAGGACCCCTGGGCTGTATTATTATTATTATTATTATTATTATTATTATTATTATTATTATTATTATTATTATTATTATTATCATCATCATCATCATCATCTCCTCTTGGCTGCTTTATAACCTCTCTCTGCTACCTTTTGGCCCCACATAACTTCTGCTGCTCTCCTCTGCTGTCCCACCTGTGCCAACTCCCTTGGGGTGCCCTGCCCTGCCTTCTCCAGCGCCCGCAGGTGAGATGCAGTGCCGATCTGGGAGGAAATGCCTTGTCATGCACATGATTCAAAGGAGGCCCCTAATTTTGCTCACAAGCGAAGCTGGATTGGGGTGGGGGGGGGAAGAGGGAGGGTTTAGGGGACATCGTGGCTCCCATCTCCCCAGCCCTTGTTGCAATACCCAGATCTTTTCTACGCAACCCCCTCCTCCCTATCAACGCATCCGAGCATGTGGTCACTGGCCTGGCATATCTGCATGGGAAGCTGTGATTTCCCCCCCACCTGCCCCCCCCCCTTCCGGCTGACCGGGTTCCCCGGGTTGGGGGGGGGGGCCCCCGCCGATCAGGCAGGCCCCAGGGGGGGGGGGGGGCAAGTAATTTGTGGTTGCAACGGGGCAGCCCAAATCCCTGCATTTCCCACTCCCCTCTTAGGGGAGGAGGAAGTTGGGTGGAATTTCTCCCAAGGTGGGCAGCCTGCATTGCTATCCTTTCTCGGTGCTCCCTTCGGTCCCAAGGGAAGTGGATCCCTCTGGAGGGATCCCCCAGGGGGCTGGGGCAGAGGGGAGGGGGGAATCCTGCCTTCCAGACCCGTTTTTTTTGGGGGGGTGTCTTCCCCCACCACAAGCAAGGGATGGGAGGAAAAACAATCCTCCCGTTTCTCTCCAAACAGACCTGATGGGGAATTGGGGCAAGTTTTAACCACGGCTGGTCTTCTTCCCCTCCAACTCAACTCTGGCCTTGGGGGGTGGGGTGGGGGGGCAAAGCATCTTTCCCGTCCCAGCCTGCCGGGCACCCTCCAGGACTACAACTCTCCAAAATAGTCGGCTCTGATGGGAAGCGGAGTCCTTCCAACCCGGCGGGCGCCCGGTTGCAAAAGGAGAGCCGATTTTCCGTCTCGCTGCTCTCCCTCCCCCCACTCCTTTTTAAAAACTCCTTTTTGCCCCCCCCCCTTCCCCTGGCGTGGTCTCGCCCTCCCCTCGCCCCTCCGATACTGTACAGCACCCGGATTGTACCATCCTGCCTCCCTGCCAAGGGGGGGAAGAGCAGGGGGGGAACCTGCATACATCCGCGCCCGAAGCGAGTGCCGGCGCTGTCCAAGGTGGGGAAGAAGCGAGGGGGGCGGGCGGGGAGGGGAGGCAAAAAAAACCCAAATCGCTGCTGCTGCTTCTCCTTACCCCGTTTTCCCCCCACCCCCCACCAAGTGATGGTAGCAGCCTGGCTTTCGCAAGCACCAAGCTGCCCAGGCGGAGTATAAAGGGCGGGCAGAGGCGCGGATGGGACTCGGCAAGCTCAGCAAGCGCTGCTTCAGCGGTGTCTCCGGGGAAGGGGAAGATCGCCGGCCCACCTGCCCGGCAAGAGGAGCCGCTTCCTCCGACCGACTTTCTCCCGGAGAGGTAGCCGCTGTGACCCAGGTCTCTCTTGCCCGCCGAGCTGCTCTGCAGACGCGGGAGAAGGTGGCGGGCGCCTTTTCGGTGCCAGCTGCCAAGCATGGCGCACGTTGGAAGAAGGGCTGCCTTGTTGGCGGCAGGGGGGGGGAGAGATCCCTGATGGTGCCCAGGGGGTGAATGTTGGTTTGGAGAGGTTGAGGGTATCCTGGTTACCACTGTGCGTGCGTGAGAGGTCTTCCCCTAGGGTTTTTTTGGGGGGTGGGAGAGAGGCTTGGTTATCTAGAGGAGCCAGACTGGAGGGGTTTTTTTGGGGGGTGGGATGGGGGTCTCCGTTTTGGAGATGCAGGCTGAAGGTTGCTGCTTCCTTTTTTTGCTGCTAGCCAGGAGGACGTGCTCTTCAAACTTGTGGTGGGAGGTGGAGGAGTGGGGGGCATAAAAGAACTCAACTTGGTGGTAGTTGTGGTCTTTGCGGTAGCTCCTGAATTCCTCAAAGTGGTTTTGTGTGTGTGTTTATCTGGCAAAGCACCACTTTTGGAGAGACCGTCCCAGCAGGATCAATGGTTTTTTTTTTAGAATATTACTATTCTTAAGTTGTTCCTAATTTGTCTGGTCGGGAGAAATCCATTTTGATCTTCGTGTATATGCACGAAATTCAAAATTGTGCAGAAATGGACAAATTAACTTTGGCATTAAAAAAATAAAGACACCTCAATATACTACAACAGCTGGAACTGCTGGTACAAATGGATAGACCAAAGATAGACTTCACACTAAAAGGCAAAAGAGGATAGGATAAATCCATAGTAGTGATACACAGATATATGTAAGGATTAGGTGTGTGTGTATATGGCATAAATTAAGGATAAAAAAAAAAGAGGTCTTACAAACTGTTGAAGATGAGAATGTTTTTAATCGTTTTCTATTTTTTCTTTCTATTTTCTTCTCCCTTTTTCTCTCTCTCTTTTTTTTCCATTGGTGTATGTGTTGTCGGTTTGTTTTAATTGTAAAATCAATAAAATTTATTTATTTAAAAAAAAAGAATATTATAGAAGAACAGAGTCAGGAGGGACCTTTGGAGGTCTTGTAGTCCAACCCGCCCGCCCCCTGGTCAAGCAGGAAACCCTACACCGCTCCAGACATAAGGGTTAGCCAATTTTCGCCGAGGAAGTGATGCCCAGCAGTTCTCCCCCCACCTTCCCAGTTCAGTAGAGTTCCCATTCCAAAAGTCTTCGTGGTCAGACTCCGAAACCTGTGTATTTTGGCAAGGGGTGGGAAAAGGAATGAGAAATGGTTGAAGAAAGAGGAAGGGGCTGCCATCACCTTGAAGAGCAACCCTTGAGCCCTTCTTCACGCCCCTAGATTCAAATTCTCACCCTGGAATGCTTCAAGGGAAGGGGCCTCCTAACTTGTCCCGTCGGAATAGAGCTGGAAGGGACCTTGGAGGTCATCTAGCCCAACCCCTTGCTCAAGCAGGAGCGCCTGTACCATTTCACACCAGTGCCCGTGTCCGGTCTCTTCTTAATGCATTAGGGTTGCATGCATCCCCAACGCAAAGATTCTGCGGAAGGAAGCCGAACCCCAGGTGAAGTGGGGTTGTGGGATGAGCTGGGATTGTCGCCTCTTTGTTCGGCTTCTGTGGTGGGGCTGGCTAATTCGGACCTTCCCAGTTTGCGGCAGCTTCATCCGTGTGCTGTCCATCCAGCAGACAAAAGGGTGGATTTAGACATTGGGATCACCAAGGCGGTTGGCCGAGATCCTTGAGTCTCTAGCTGGAGATCTTAGGGCAGAAGTTGGATAGGACCCCTGCTAGAAGGAATTAGCCAAGCAGGGAAAAATGGGGATGCTTTCTCCTTGCATAAGAGCTCAAGGACCTGTTTTAGGGCTTTAGGATTTCCCCGTTGTCCAGTGAAATCCTGGCATTACTCTCTCTGTGTGTGTGAGGGGGGAGGCAGAGAAAGAGGGGGTGGGGAGACCAAGACCTGTGTAGCAGGTGGTGATTGTGGTAACACTTGGAACTAAGTTTGGCTGCTGAAGGAGGCAGAGGGAGGCGAAAAGGGAATGGCGCTGGTTTGAAGGCTGCATCGTGGGCTTTTAGCGGTGGCTTTGGAAGATGTCATGGGAAATCTTGAAGACTCTTGACTTGTGGGTGGACTGTACCAAACTGGAGGTCCTCCTGGTAGAAAATGTGTTTTAGAATTCTACAGTTGGGATTTGGGAAAGGAAAGGATGAAAGGAAGGAAAGGAAAGGAAAGGAAAGGAAAGGAAAGGAAAGGAAAGGAAAGGAAAGGAAAGGAAAGGAGGAAGGGAAGGG
>NW_020716836.1:455081-478008 GCF_900518725.1 Notechis scutatus
TATTATTATTATTATTATTATTATTATTATTATTATTATTATTATTATTATTATTATTATTATTATTATTTTGGAGTTGGCTGTTCCCTCCCGCGTTCCTGAGTTACCCGTCCTCGGTTGTGGAATTTGCGTGTCCGTGTTCTTTTTTTTTTGAGACTGTTGGAAAAGAAAACACAGAATTTGACATTCACTTGTGTGCGTGTGGTGTGTGTGTGTCTCTCTCTCTCTCTCTTTCTGGCGTCATTTCTTTCTCGCCTCCAGTTCCGTTCTTGCTGGTGTTTCAAAGGTTTCTGGCATTCAGGGCCCTGCTCCAGAGCTTTCTTCGCATTTTCCCAAGGTAGACTGCTCCTTGCCGCAGAAGCTCTCTTTGGTTGGGCACAGCTCTTGCTATCATAACTCGATTACAAATGGAAATCATGTTTCCCACCCACCTCCCACCCCCTTTGGACATGGTGCCCCGAATGAACTGAGCAGTGATGGGATTCAAAAAATTTTCACTACCGATTCTGTGAGCATGGCTTGGTGGGCGTGGCCATGTGACTGGGTGGGTGTGGCTTTTTTTTTTTGCTTTTTTGCAGCCACCCCACCACCCGTTTTTTGGTCCTTCTGGGCCTCCGAGGAGCCTCTTAAGGGGGGGGGGCATTTTGGCTTCCCTAAGGCTCCTATGAGGCTGAGGAAGAAAAGGAACAGAGCATGGGAGGGGCTCGCAGCACCCCTCCATGCTCCATTTTGGGAGCTTCCTGGCCTCAGAAGAGCCTCTGGGGCAGGTGTCTTTGCTCCCATGAGGCAAAAAATGGAGGGGGGGGCCCTGAGCCATTTTTTGCCTTCTTGGGCCTCAGCAAGGGGAATCCCGGCATAGCTGATTGTTGGGAGGGAAAAAAAAGAAAGAAATACCTTAGCCAGTGGTGGCTAACCTTTCTGGGCTCCTGCGTCAAAAATTGCGCGCGCACCAGCGCACACACACACTCATATGCCATCACCCAGAATCCAATGCGTGGCCCTCCCCACACCTGCGCATGCACACTCAACCCCCCCTGCCACCCACTTACCTGCACTGCGCCTCACAGCTGTTTTTTGTTTTCAGCTGGTTTGAGGCCTTTTTTGGCCTCCCAGAGGCTTGGGAATTTTTTCAGGATGAGTTATAGGCCCATTTGCCATTTCCGGTGTTACAGGAAGTGACAAAACGGGCCTATAATTTGGCCTGAAAAGCCTTGCAGAGGCTTTTCCCAAACCTTTTTCAGCTGGTTTGAGGCCTTTTTTGGCCTCCCAGAGGCTTGGGAATTTTTTCAGGGTGAGTTATAGGCCCATTTGTCATTTCCGGTGTTACAGGAAGTGTCAAAACGGGCCTATAATTTGTCCTGAAAAGCCTTGCAGAGGCTTTTCCCAAACCTCTGGGAGGCCAAAAAAGGCCTCAAACCAGCTGAAAAAAAAAATCAGCTGTGAGGCGCGCGCATGTGCAATGAGGTAAGTTTGCCTGCGGCTTGCATGCCAGTACAAATGGCTCTGCGTGCGTGCCACAGGTTCACCATCGCGGCCTTAGGCGCACGTCAGGCGGGCGGGGTGAGCAAGCATCGGGCGGGAGGGCGACCAGGTCGGGGGCATGGCCAGCCAGAACTTACTACCAGTTTGGCAACCCACGCCAAATCGTTGCTACCGGTTTGCCCGATCCGGTGCGAACCGGCTGAATACCACCACTGGAACAGAGTATTTTTATATATCGGCTCAGAGGGAGTCGACAAAAAGCCATACCGTCTTTATAGGTAGTCCTCGACTTACGATGGCAAACCAAGACCCCAAATATCTGTTGCTAAGTGAAAGAAGTTTGCTAAATGAAATTTGCCCCATTTTACAACCTTTCTTGCTACCGTCGTTAAGTGAACACTGCAGCCGCTAAGTTAATAACTCAGTTGTTAAGTGGATCTGGCTTTCCCCCTTGACTTTGCTCGTCAGAAGGTCACAAAAGGGGATCCCACAACCCTGGGGGACACTGCAGCCGTCATAAATACGAGTCAGTGGCCAAGGGTTTGAATTTTGATCACGTGACCCTGGCATAACTTATAAACTCTTCAGCCACACAGTTCACGCTTTGAGAACACCCGGTTTAGATAACTTAGTAAACGCCCATTTCCTTGTACACACAGCACTGATGCATTCTGGCGCTGCAGTAAGCCGCAGATGCTAAAGAAACCAGATGGCCTGAACTCTGTCCTTCCTTCTTCTCTTCGGAGGGTGATAAATCCTGCCCCTTGGATCCCCTTCCCTGCTAATTCCTCTCCCGCGGAAGCTTAAAAATAGATTTCCACGGGCTCAGGCTAAATCCTGGCACTAAACCTTCTGTTAGGTGGGCATTCGGAGGCTCAAACCACCTGGCAAACTCACCCTTCTTCTTTCTCGCCAGCCTCTGCTGTCTTCCCCGCTCTGCATGCCAGGTGCGCGGGGCAGGTGGCGGCAAATAGAGGCTGGGAACACCTTTCCCCCCTGAAGCCTCCTCCAGTCAGCCAAGGGATGATCTGGGCTTTATGGTCGAGTCATGTTGGGTAAAAGTCAAGGTTCCCCTCCCACATCCATGCTAGTCGTTTCCAGCTCTAGGGGGCGCTGCTCCTCTCGCTTTCAAAGCCGAAGAAGAGCCAGCGCTGTCCGAAGACGTCTCCATGGTCATGTGGCTGCCGTGACTACATGCCGAAGGCGCACGGAGCGCTGTTCCCTTCCCACCAAAGGTGGTCCCTATTTTTCTACTTGCCTTTTTTTTTACGTGCTTTCAAACTGCTCCGTTCAGCTGGGACAAGTAATGGGAGCTCACTCCCTTACACGGAGCTGGGGATTCGAACTGCCGACCTTGCTGATTCGACAAGCTCAGCGTCTTAGCCCCTGAGCCACCACGTCCCTTACGTCGGCTAAGCGCAGGCCCAAATTTCTCTAATGAGATTCAACCACTTATAAGTCAAAAGGTCCCACCTGGTGCATTAGACATAAATAGCCAAACTTAATTTGCTGCCCATTGCTGAGTGTGAAAATACCAGTTATTCTCCACCCTCCCACTGTGCCAGCAGGGCTGAATATACCCTATTTTGTTGCTTTGAAGTGATTTTTATTGTTGTTGTTGCTGCTCCTGCTTATTAAGGAGGAGTTGTGTTTTCACGGCGGTCCCTGGCTTTGGCGAAAGAGGGAGCGGGGAATGGGGCAAGGAAGTCAGAGAGATTTCTTACAAGAAAGCCCTCTTTTGTATCCATAACACACGTTGACAGCCTCCTAAATGTGAAACCTGCCTTGCCTTGGTGGTCTCTTGAGTGTAGAGGTTTGGCAGTTCAATAAGCACATACCCCACACTCCCTTCCAGTGATGAGGATCCCAGGTACCCCATGGTGTGTGTGTGTGTGTGTCTTGCAAGTGTTGATTAAGCAGGCATTGGTGGAAACGACAAGCTTGGATTGGTATGTTTGATCTATCAATAGCATCTAGAGGGGAACAGGAATGGCCCTGAGAGGCAGAAAGAAAAGAGGGAATTTACGTGTGTGTTGTGTCTTTGTGTGTCTGTCTGGGTCCAATTGCTGCTGCTCCCCAAGATGATTGCAATAACACTTACATGCCGCTTCACAGTGCTTTTACAGCCCGCTCTAAGCGGTTTACAGAGTCAGCCTCTTGCTCCCAAACAATCTGGGTCCTCATTTGACCCACCTCGGAAGGATGGAAGGCTGAGTCGACCTTCAGACGGAATCGAACTGCAGGCAGATGGCAGTCAGCCGAAGTAGCCTGCAATACTGCATCCTAACCACTGTGCCACCAACTTGCCGCGGGACAAGAGTTAACACTGATACCTGAAGAAATGGTGGAAAGGCATCATTAAAGAAAGGAGGGACGGAATGAAAGGTGAATGACGAAAAATACCTTTTTACCATATTTTAAAGAATTGATTTGAATTGAATTGTCCCCGTGGCGAGATGGTCGCAGCGAGTTGGCTGCGACCACAGTTGTTCCATGTCTCATTCACTTTGGCCTGGCTGCCTTAATTCTAACCAAGGGCCAAGAGTTGACTCCATCCTTTTTCTCTTACACCGCTTTGCAACCGATCAGATTGGGTGTCCAAATAGGCAGCCTAACATTGTCTATTCGTGAAGATTCCCAGCAAATCCCCTTGGAAAAAAAAATAAGGGACGGCCTCTTTAACAACAAACCCAATGCAGGGAAATTCTTTTTTTTTTTTTTTTTGGCATGGTGTTCTCTGCTTAAATTAGCAACATCTCGATCATTTACGAGGCTGCTACCCATTAAGCAAATGCACTTTAAATTGATTTCAAATTAGCAGATTAATGGTTCTTTCCATCTCCCGGCTGTCACATTCAGCACTGGATGCTCTTGAGAAGTTTGGGAGAGTTTGAATCCGGGAGACCCAAAAGGGACATTAAAAGATTTCTCTCTCTCTCTCTCTCTCTTGCCACCCAACCCCTAATTGGACCGTTTTTTGGTCACGCTCCACGAGGGCATATTGATTTACACAAAAGAGAAAGGGAACAAAACTGCTGACTTTTCCTATCGGGGCCGAAAAAAAGAAAAGGGAGAAGCAAAACTCTCTAAGAATTTGCTGCATCAACATTTTCTTCCCCCTTAAATGGCATCTTTCCTCCCCTGCCTTACTTCTCCCCACTTTTCTGTTAACTCTCCCAATAAATGCACTTTAATGCGGCCGAATTGATTGGTTGTTAAATAACCTTGCAATTTATAGCCCCATTAAAAGTTTTTTTTTTTGGGGGGGGGGGGGTCACCGTTTCCTTGGGATGTTGCACAATACTCCTCACCTCCATAAAAAAAAACCAAAAAATCCACCTCCATCCTTCTCTATCTGCACAATCCACATTTTGTGGATGGTCCAGGTGCTTCCGTGGCCGAGATAAGCAGAGGAGGAAGACGTCAGCAAAAAAGGTTCCATCTGGAAAGCTCTTGTTGAAGTTGTGATGAGTAAAACGTGGCCTATTCAAAAGAGTTTTGCCCCCGGGAGAGAATAATTGGGATCCTGTAATTATTTGGATTGAATGGTTGGGGAGGGGGCTCCCCACAAATACCTTCTCTGCAGGGCAGTAGGAGTGTAAAAGTCATGAACCGGAGACAAATTCCTTGTCTGTCCATTCACACTTGGCCAGTAAAGAATTGAATTCTGTTCTGTTCTGTTCTGTTCTATTATATGTTCTGTTCTGTTCTATTCTATTCTATTCTATTCTATTCTATATTCTGTTCTTTTCTTTTCTATTCTATTCTCTATTCTCTACTCTACATTATCCTACTCTACCCTATTCTACTCTACATTATTCTCTATTCAACTCTACCCTACCCTACTCTGCTCTACACTACACTCTACCCTACTCTATTCTGCACTCTATTGTACTCAACTCTACTCAACTCTCTATTCTACTCTACACTTCACTACTCTACTCTACTCTACTCTACACTCTCTATTCAACTCTACTCTACCCTACAGTCTACTCCACTCCACTCCACTCCATTCGTTTCCTTATATTTTATATTCTATATTGTATTCTATATTCATCCCAGACATTGGATGAGGGCCCGGAATATCTATGGAGATTCTCAGTCATCCAGTTCACAGTTGTCCCAAAGGTGCTTTTTCAAGAGGCCAATAGACTTCCTTGGTTTTTTTTTCTTTTTGAAGACGTTTCACTTCCCATCCAAGATGCTTCTTCCGCTCTACAGGAACCATTTCAATGACAATCTTCTTCAGCCCTTGCAGACTACAGAAACCATTTGCCCCTCCGTGTGAGATGCAGACTACACTTACTGCAGGGATGGGACCAAATGCATTCATTAGCCACAGAAATTTTGGGTTCAGCGATGATCTACCTGTATTTCGTCTCCTCTTTTGGCCTTACTGAATTCCCCTGACGTCCCCCCTGCCTTAGCCTGGAGAGATTCTTCGGCCCTGATTTTAATTTGCTTTTTCATCCCACTGTGGTTCAGGAAGGGCTAATCACCGTAGCCTTGTGGGCAGCTCCGAGCAGCCGAACACCTGGTGTGTAGTTTTGTGTTACCCGGGGAAGAACCTCTGGGAAGGCCCGATCCGCCCACCCTTTGACTGGGAGTGTTAAAACAGGCTGACAAATTTGTCTCGTGAGTAATGGAAGCCTTCAGTGCTTGTACAAATTTGTGCTGAGCCAATGCAAATTTATTCCGCATTATGGATGTCAGAAAGGTTGCCAGAGGCTGGGTTTGATTTACGGCTCAGCCTGCAATTGTTCTCTTTTCTGCATTCTTTGCAAGAAGGCCGGGTCCTGTTTGTAAGTGGGGACATTTAAAGTCTGCAGTGAGGAAGCCTTGCATGGAATTAAAATCACTAAGACTGTTTTACTATTCTTCTTCTCATCCTTCCTATCTCCTTTTCTACTTATGACTATAACCTTGTTGCTTGTATCTTTACAATGTATATTGTTTTATTTAGTTTCCTAGTATGATTTTGACTGCTTATTTAGTATCCTACGACTATCACTAAGTGTCGTATCTTACAATTCTTGATGAATGTATTTTTTATGTACACTGAGAGCTTATGCAACGAAGACAAATTCCTTGTGTGTCCAATCACACTTGGCCAATAAAGAATTCTATTCAACTCTACTCTACTCTACTCTACTCTACTCTACTCTACTCTACTCTACCCTACCCTACCCTACCCTACCCTACCCTATCCTACATTCTCTTCTCTTCTCTTCTCTTCTCTTCTATTCTTATTCTAATTCTCTTCTCTTCTATTCTAATTCTATTCTATCCTACATTCTATTCTATTCTCTTTCTTCTATTCTATTCTGTTCTGTTCAATTCTATTCCTATTCCTATTCCTTTTCCTATCCCAGCAAAGATGTGCAATTCTCGACATTAGTTCCAGTTCTTCGTTTCTCAGACTCCTGGGCTGGGCCTGGATGATGGAACAAATCAAACACCGCCAAACAGTCATACAGGCTGGTTCCAAATAGCCTTGAAGGCCAGCTGGTCTGGGTTTGAGTCAGCAACCACGCAAGCCTTCCCAGCAAATTGGGGCTGTTTGGTTGTATTTTGGAGACAAAACAGAACCTCGTCTGAGTCGGAAGGGACCTTGGAGGCCTTCTAGTCCAACCCCCCGCTCAAGCAGGAGACCCTATATTATTTTAGAGAAATGGCTGTCCAATCCCTTCTTGAAACGCTTCCGGTGATGAAGCGCCCACAGCTTCTGGAGACAAGTTGTTCCACTGCTTAATTATTCTAATTCCTCCTTAGTTCTAGGTTGCTTCTCTCCTTGGTTAGTTTCCACCTATTGCTTCTCGTCATGCCTTCAGGTGCTTTGGAGAATAGATTGACCCCCTCCTCTTTTTGGCAGCCCCTCGTCCGTCTTTTCACTAGACTAGACCTACCCAATTCCCGCAACCCGTTCTTCGTATGTTTTGGTCTCCAGCCTCCTCATCAGGAGAAGCTACGCCTGTTTTAGGCCCAGGAGGGTCTCAATTGTCCGGATCCGTTCAGCGGTATTTAATTGGAGAATGATGTTGTTTGCTTTTCCAATTTGGAAAGTTGGACTCAGTTCAGGGAGCTGGTGGGAAGGCTGCTGAGTGGAGTCTCCAGATGCTCCGTGGATAAGAATAGCGAGCGTCGCGTTGTTCTTCCGTTGTACTCTCACACCCGTCCATAATATTCAATTAGCACCACTTCTGCCTGCGGAGCCCCTTCTGATGTCTCCTCAGCCCCGTTGCGTTAGCAGTCAATAACCAGCATCGAATTGCCCATTAAATTTAGATTTGATATCTGAGGAATTGAGACGGGGAGAAGGAGCAAGTTGACGCCGGCGTGTTCTCTCTGGGGCCCTCATGCAAAAAAAATAAAATAAAATAAAAATAAAAAATAGATGTGCATGCACACAACGCTGCTTTATAGCTCCAAGCTCCAGAAAGCCCTGGGTACCACGTCTCCTTTTGGGCAATTTAAATTGCAGATGACATTTTCAATTAGCTTCCTCTGCCTTCCGACGGGGGAGTTGGAACTTGAATAATGGACACGGAGTGGCCTCACTTGGCTTCGGTGGTTCTTAGCGGTCCTTTAAATGGCGGGGCTGAGGCCGAACCCCTGGCGGCTTCTCCGGGAGGTCACCAGAAGGACGTTGGGCTTTTCAAGTTGGGCTGATGAACATCAAACCCCCAAGAAGTAAACTGGGAACAGAGAGAGAGGGGAACCATTCTTACAATTTCCTCCTGGGATCCTGTCCAAGAGTTTTAATTCGCACGCCAGAGTCCTCTTTGCCTGTCCCTACTCAACCATCACCATCAGGGAGAGAAAGAGAGAGCAAGCTCACTCCCAAGTGACTAGTCCTCATGGTTCTAAGCTGTTCTTTTGCTGGGCAACACAAAGCAGGTTGATTATAACATGGCTAGTCTAGGGAAGAGAAGGACCAGGGGAGACAGGAGAGCAGCCTTCCAATATTTGAGGGGCTGCCACAGAGAGGAGGAAGGGGTCAAGCTATTTTCCAAGGTATCCGAAGGAATAATAATGGATGGGAACTGACCAAGGAGAGGTTCAACCTGGAAATAAGGAGAGATTTTCTGACAGTGAGAACCAATGGAACAGAAGTTGCCTTTGGAAGTTGTGGGAGCTTCATCACTGGAGGCTTTCAAGAAGAGATTGGACCGCCATTTGTCAGAAACGGTGTAGGGTCTCGGGTTGGACTAGATGACCTACAGGGTCCCTTCCAACTCTGTTCATCTGTTGAGATAAAATTATAATGCTGGATCCTCGGCGTGGGATTATGTGGCAAGAGTGCACAAGAGGCCGTCCACTGCTTTGTTAACTGTGGGTTTCCTGGTGGTCTCTCACCCAATTCTAACCTGGCCAAGTTGGAGGTATTAAAGGGACTTTACCTATTTTTGTGACTTTGTTGCTTTTGTGCCACGCCCCTTAGGGTCATCACAAATAGCTTGACCCCTTCTTCTTTGTGGCAGCTCCTGAGATATTGGAACACTGCTATCATGTCTCCCCTAGTCCTTCTTTTCATCTAGACCTACCCGATTCCAGCCACTGTCCTTCCTATGTTTTAGCCTCCAGTCCCCTAATCATCTTGGTTGCTCTTCTCTGCACTCTTTCCAAAATCTCTACGTCTTTTTTTTTGATAATACGGTGAGCAAAACTGGATGCAGCGTCCCAAGTGTGGCCTTATTACCAGGGCCTGATAAAAATGGAACAAACCCATCACGTGATCTTGATTCTTATACCCCTTTGCCTTGAGAGCTCAGGGAGACGAGTGGCTTTTCAGTTAACACAGTTAATTCAGTTTAAGGGGGAAGAAGATTGAGATGGGGTGGGGGCTGTTTTGAGGCAGGGAAAGATCCCTCTGCTTGGGAGAGAACCGACCCCCACCTCCCGGCCCCCTACCCAGCCATCCCCTTCCCCAGTTGTTGTTCTTCTTCTGGCAGTCCCATCTCTCACCAGTTCATTACTGTTTAATTTAATCACTGCCTTGTCATCCGGCCACCATTTATCCTGCCGGTCACCGGAGAGATTTACCTATTTATTTTAGATTTCAAACGAACAGCTCGTTTATTCCTGCCGAGGGCAGGAGGCGTTTTCTTCTATAATTCATTTTGCCAACCCTGACAGGTGGAAAATGAGACTCATCTCCCAGGCCCCAATGCTTCCCCCCCCCCTCCACACACACACACACCCCCTCGGTTTCTTGCATGTTAATCTATTTCCTCTCTGGGACGCTCCCTTGGAGGTGGCCTATCCATCATCTGTGCAAGAAAGCAACCCTGCCCTCCTTCCATTCCTGCAGCCAGAAGTTAGTTGGAGCATTTTATCCAAGTGTTAGAAGCTGCATCAAAGCCCCTTGCCAGTTTTGAGTGGAATAGAATAAGAAGAGAGGAGAGGAGAGGAGAGGAGAGGAGAGGAGAGGAGAGGAGAGGAGAGGAGAAGAGAAGAGAAGAGAAGAGAAGAGAAGAGAAGAGAAGAGAGAATGGAGTGGAGAGGAATGGAATGGAATGGAGGGGAGGGGAGGGGAAGAGAAATGAATAGAGAATATAGAATAGAATAGAATAGAATAGAATAGAATAGAATAGAATAGAATAGAATAGAATAGAATAGAAAAAAGAAGAAAAATAGAAGAGAATATAGAATAGAATAGAATAGAATAGAATAGAATAGAAAAAATAAGAAAAACAGAAGAGAATATAGAATAGAATAGAATAGAAAAAAGAAGAGAAATAGAAGAGAAGAGAACAGAAGAGAAAAAAGAAGAGAAATAGAAGAGAATATAGAATAGAGTAGAAGAGAAGAGAAAGAAGAGAAGAGAAATAGAAGAGAAGAGAGAACAGAAGAAAATAGAATGGAGTAGAAGAGAAATGAGAGAATAGAAGAGAGTAGAAGAGAAGAGAAATAGAAGAGAAGAGAAATAGAAGAGAATAGGGAATAGAAGAGAAAGAAGAGAAGAGAGAATAGAAGAGAATATAGAAGAATAAAATATAATAGAGAATAGAACAGAACAGCTAAGTTGGAAGGGACCTTGGAGGTCTTCTAGTCCAACCCCCTGCTTAGGCAGGAAACCCTACACAATTTCAGACAAACGGTGGCCCAATCTCTTAAAAACTTCCGGTGTTGGAGCATTTACTACTTCTGGAGGCAGGTTGTTCCACCGATTCATTGTGCTCACGGTGAGGAATTTTCTCCTCAGTTCTCTAGGTTGCTTCTTGTTCAGCCGAGTCAACGGGGAAGCCAGATTCCTTTAACAACCGTGTGACCAACTTACCAACTGCAAGGATTCACTTAACAACGGTGGCAAGACAGGCCATCGGATGGGGCAGAGCTCACTTAACAAATTCACAACAGAAACGTTGGGCCCCACTGTGAACTAGGAGGGCTACCTATGTTATTTCGTGCTGAGGTTTCCTTCAATCTAATCCCATTTCTAACACCTGCGCTCTCTCCACCTTTATCCCATTTGACACGTTCTGCAGGTGTCGCCTGCACTTAAGACCTGGATTTAACTTCTGTCTGGTGTAAAATCTGACACCTCGTCTCTTTTCTCCTCTTCCTCCGGCTCCTCTTCATTGGCACCAAGTCACTGAAATTGATTTGGGGTTGTTGTTTTTTTTCTTTTCTTCTTCCCATGCTACAATTTTTCCTTCTTCGCTACTAAATTCAGTTTATCCTCCCTCTCCAAAGCTCCATGTAAAGGTTCCCAATTTGGAACAGCGGCTTCTGTGAGGTCACTATGATGTTCCCCCCAAAAGGCCACTGTTGATACCTATCAATCACTGTTCCTTCCCCATTTTCTATGCCTCTGAAAGCAAAAAAAAAAATGACTCGCAGAGATTTTTGCAAGGCTCCAGCAGTCCAAAACCATCTCTACTCACCCAATTTATTTCCAAATATTCCAGATCATGGTTGCTTTGCCCCCTCTGCTGTTAAGAGTTCATTTCCCTCCCTTGCTGACCTGTGGGGTTGAACGCTCCCATAAATCAAATGTGGCATTTCAGGGCAAGGAACAACCTCATCCTTGAAGCCACCAAGGAGTTGATGAGTTGATGAGTTCCCATTTGGAAGAGGCTGGTCTCTTTTTTCTGGGCCACAACCCAATTCCTTCCCAGTTGCTTTGCCCACCTTCCAATGTTCTTGGCTGGCTGGCTTTTGCATGCCAGATAAAAAATGTTTGGCCCCATAAAACCGCCTTGTCTGCTCGTAAATCCTCGCAGAGTAATTAATCAGCAAGGCATTAAACCTTTTTGCAATGGTTAGTGCTCGTCGGCAAGCACCACTCCAAATTAATACGTTTCTCATATCCCAGGAATTGGCCTTCTTCCCCCCCCCCTTCTCCCTCCTCCCCCCACAATCTCCCCTACTCTGTGTTCCTCAAAATGAAATTATGGGATTTAAAAAGGACAGTAATTTTCATTTATGAACCCAAGTCATTATTCATTCATGAACAGTTGCAAAAAAAAAAAAAAAAAATGGAGAAAGAGAAGAATCTTTCCTGTTAATTAGAGAGCCTAAAAATTCGCTCTCTTTTTCCCAACAAACGAATTTAGGCAGCCGGGGGTGGGGGTGGAATATATATATATATATATATATATATTTATATATATATATATAAATTGAAATGCAAATCCGGCTGTGGGGAAGCGTTTGGAAGAAGTGACCTCGGTTTGGCAGCCTAACTGCAGGAAGCCGCTTGTAAGGAGGCAGCTACCCTGCAAACAGAAACTCTGGCATAGCCGCGTTTTCCATTTATGGACCAAAATTTTGTCAGGTTTGAGATTCTCTCCTGCTGTTCGCTTGGAAAGGCCGAGGGCCAGGAAGCGGGAAGAAGAAAAGCAGCGGAAAAGCAGCTGAAGACGGATTGAGGTCTAACAACTCTTGGATCGTCTTGTGGGGGGGGGGGTGTCCACTTAAAAGGCTGCCCGTTATTTTTACCTTGTGATTCTTGACTCTTGAATGCAACTTTTCTTTTATGGACACAGCAGCTGAGTTGGGAGGCAAGGAGAGAAGCCAGAGGTCACTTTTGGGGGGGAGGGTCCCTCTCAGCTCTCCCCAAATAGGAACTCCAGTTGGTGCCCCCGGAAAAAAGGATCCTTCTGACTCACAGAGTTGGAATATGGGACCTTGGAGGTTTTTAGTCCAACCCCCTGTTTAAGCAGGTGACCCCGCACCATTTTAAGGCGCTCTTCTTAAAAGCCTCCAGTGATTGGAGCAACCACGACTTCTGGAAGCATGTAGTTCCACTGGTTAATGGTTCACATTGTGAGGAAATTCCTCCTTAGTTCTAAGTTGCTTCTCTCCTTGATTAGTTTCCACCCATTGCTTCTTGTCTCTCTCTCTCTCTCTCTCTAGCTTGACTCCCTCTTCTTTGGGGCAGCCCCTGAGATATTGGAAGACTGCTATCATGTCACTCCTAATCCTTCTTTTCTCTGGACTGGCCATACCCCATTCCTGCAACTGTTCTTGGTCATCTATTGTAGCCTCCAGCCTCCTAATCATCTTTGTTTCTCTTCTCTGCACGCTTTCCAGGGTCTCAGCCTCTCTCTTTTTTTTAATGTAAAGATGATGAAAACTGGATGCAGCATCCCGAAAGAGGCTGTACTAAGGCTTTGTAAAGCGGTAGTAACCCTTTGCGTGATCTTGATCTTGAATTGGCCTCTGACAAACAGTTGGGATGAAGAGCTTGTTAAGGAAATGAATTGGCCGCACCTCCGATTAGAGGGGGCCTCTTTTAACGAAGGCTGTAGCCGGGGACGATGGTTTTTCAGACTCCTTTTCCACTTTGTGCCACCGAGTCTTCATTAGCAGTAGCTTCATTTGGATTTTTCTTTTCTTGTTTTTTTTTTCTTTTTTAATAAAACCTCACGAGAAAAATCATTTCTTATTCTGGGGGAAAAAAAAAGATTCATAGTTGTGCTGTAATTATCTTATCATCTCGGCCATTTCCCCCCCCCCCCCCCGCTTTCTCCTTCAGGGCAATTAAGGAGCAGCTCATTAAATTTAGCGGTTACCGAGCTTTTCAAAACAGGACAGGGATGCATATTTATAAAGGCTTTTCTTTTTTTTTCCAAAATGCCACCCTGTTTACCTAACGAAGCATAATGAACCTGACAATTCCAACGCCTTAAACGGCAAATTGCTCAGAAAGAAGACATGGGTGATTAAAGACCAATTCCGTGGGTTTTTTAAATTTTATTTTAAGGAAACAGGAAGCCAGTTGACTTGGGAACTGCCTGCCACAAGATCTGGCCAAAGATCACCATCTTCAAAAAAACAACAAGAAAAAACAGCATTTAGAGAAAAGATCTATTTATCTCTCTGGAGATTTTATCGTCCGCTGAGAGGATTTCAAAGTATGATAAAGGCTACCGTATTAAATCTAAAAGTAACATATCCTCCCAAAGTAAGATATTTGATTATTCATCTACTAACAGCGGCACAAATCTCACTGGCACAATATTGGAAAATGCCCAATCTACCACCTATACATATTACTATTCAGCAAATTTATGAACGTGCCGAAACGGAGAGGCTTATACTAAAACTAAAAGGAAAAGATGATTCTGAATATTACTCGATTTGGGATAAACGGTACAACTGGATAGACCATAAGAAAAAGAATGTATAAAATAAATGAATCTAGGAAACATATTACTACATATATATCGAATGACATGAATTTATAAAATATTAGCTTTCTTTCTCACCGAATAAGCTTTATGAAGGATGTATTTATAAAATAACACAGTTATAATCCAACAATAACAAAGATTATTAGTTAATATTTATTAAATAGTATTTAGTTTATAAGGGATAAGGAATACTTGCCATTCAATATCTGTTATGAGTTATTTAAACCACTATCAAATGTATTAGAGAGAAATATGATTTGTGCTGATGTCTATTTTGGTTTATTTGTATGATTACTACTTTTTACTCTTGTATACTTGTATATTTGTATATTTTAATCTTTTGTATTGAATAAAGTATTTTTTTTTAAATTAAAATAAATAAATTTAAAAGTAATACATTTGAAGTAGGGAAAGGAAAGGAAAATGGTCTTGTAGAGAGGAACGGGCTTCTCAACTAATGTGGGGCGCCAGCTCTAAATGCCCCTTCCTTGTTGTCATTCTGGACACGCCCACTTTTTGGCCACGCCCATTTCCCCACCCACACCTGTCCGCCAAAGCATTTCTCTAATCCCTCAAGGGCTAGAAAGGCCAAGATGGCGGCCATGACACCGCAACACACACTTAAAAAAACAGGCAGAGCGTCAATCTGCTGGGGTGGCCTCCATTTTGACTTTGTTTTGACCCAACGCCTCTCTGAGTTATTTTATTCCTTTGTAAACTTCGGTGCTTCCATCCCGGGAAGCCAAACCGCTTCCAAAAGTGATGGGGAGACGACATTCCAAAACCTTTAAAACCCATTTGATTTCTCTCACGCTACACAATTGTTTTTCCTTTCCTCTTTCTGCTTTTCTTTGACCAAGACCGTAAACAGCAGGGCAGGCGGTCATTTAAAATCTAATTACCATGAACTTTGATGGGATTAAGAGAGGGGAAGGGCTTGGATGCCCCAGCTCCTTTGCAGCCACTTGTCTTCTCGCGAGGCGTCTGCTAATTTCCTAATTGTTTCCTTTTATCTCCCAGCATTGTGGATTTTCTGAGGAGTAACATTAAAACCAGCCAGAGGAACACTGGCAGCTTCTGCTTTTTGCAACCATGGGGGAAAAAAAACACCAAACAGACAGGTTCCAAAAGGCTCTGCTTATTGGCTTTGTCCTCGGTCGCATTTCTGGGCTGCCCACTCAGAACGCTGGACAACCGACGCATGAAAAGCAGGAAAGATAATTCCACCTCAAGATCAGCTTAAGGACCAGAGGAGAGACAGACTGACAGGCATGTAAAGCTTCCTTGGGAACGGGGAGGGGTCAGTTTGCCAGGGTTAGAATGCAGTATTGCACTTTGCCAACTCTGCCGACTGCCAGCAGTTCGATCCTGATCGGCTCAAGGTTGACTCAGCCTTCCATCCTTCCAAAGTTGATAAAGTGAAAACCCAGATTGTTGGGGGCAAGAGGCTGACTCTGTCAACCGCTCAGAGAGGGCTGTAAAACACCGTGGGGCCGTATGTGAATGCTATTGCCATTGCTATGCCCGTCATATTCCCCCAAACCACGTTGTTGTGGCATGTCAGTCACCGGCCCTCCAGCTGCCAAAAGAGGAGGAGGAGGAGTTGTGGGAGTATCAGGGTCAGCATCCAGGCAATCTGAGAGCTCCAAGGGGGAAGAGGGAATGGAGCTGTCAGAGAGACACAGAGACAGACAGAGACAGAGAGAGACAGAGAGCCTGGGGCGTCTGTCAGCCCTCAGATGAAGAATCCACAGCCCCCAGGTCTGGAGGTGGCTGATGAGGAAGAGAAGGAACAGTTGAGTCCAGTGCCTGACTGCAGATGCACAGAAGGCAGAGGAGAGGAGAGCAGTGGAAATCTATGGGCCGGTCCTTGGGACGGAAGTGCCACCACTGCTAGCAAAGCCCCACCCTCGCTCTGGGGATAAAAGGCAGGGGGCGGAGATGAATAGATTGTGGCAGACAACTATGCATCAGGGCTAATGAAGGAATCTTTTTGAGTTCACTTCAGAGGGTTTGTCGTGTTTGGGGAGCTGGGTGAGAACAGACCAGCTGAACCTTCTGTACAGTCTCCCAGGGCAGCCCCACACAGAACACATTGCAGTCCTCCAGATGAAAGGTCAGCATGGCCTGGGTGTCCCGAGGGAGCCTCTCCCAACCTGGAGAGGGCTCAGTTGGCACCCCAAATGGGTCAGTTCAAATGGTTTCCTGGCCCCAGTCCTACCACTTACTTCTCAGCTAGCACCGATGAGTGTCTGCACGATCCCCACATGGCACCACTTCCAGGGGGACCTTCAGAACTCAGAAATCCTCAGCTTGTCGACCTTCAGCTCCAGACCCCATTTCTGCAGGGAGACCCCTTTGGTTTTCCCACCCCTGAACCCCCCGACCAGCCTCTCTGTTTCCCAGGCATGGGGGTGGGTGGGCTGCAGGTTCGCTGGGCCCCTGAGCGCCTTGATTGCCTGGCCTGACGTCTTCCTTTTCTCGCTTCCCTTCTTACAGAGCGCGGGGAAGCCTGAAGCCACGCCAGCCGCTGATTCCCACCCACAGAGGATGCCCACCTAATTGAAAACTCCATCTGTAATCTAAATGTCAGTGCTGAGATGGTTATTAAAGCCCCTCTCAATCGCCGTGCCTCATTGCGCCGTTTCAAAGCAAGACAGGCGAGGGCTGCGAAGGGAGCGTGGAAGCGGAGCTGCAACGCAGTGAATCATATTTTTTTCCCCCCGCCTGCCAGGATCTCCTTGTTTCTGACTCTGCCTTTCATCCTCCAACGGGCAACAAATCCTGCGAGGTTAATGCTGCACTTTGGAGCCCTTGAGGCATGAAGGAACTCCTCTGAACATGTGCAGAGAGTTGCCACCTCTTCCGCCTCCTCCCTCCTTCCACCTTTGAGGGCGAAAGCTTTCCTTTTGCAAAGATAAGATCTCTTGAGAGTTGCAGGGCTGAAGGCAGAACCACAGCTCCCCCTAGCTTCCATTTTTGGATCATCTAGATTAGAACACAAAATATCATTAGCTTTAGAAGGGACCCTTGGAGGTCTTTTAGTCCAGTGGTCGCCAACCAGTGGGCTGGGGGGCCACTGGTGGTTCGTGAGAAAACGTTGGTGGTCTGCAGAGAAATGTCACCCCCAAAGCAATTAATCCAGGCTGTGTGGGAACACAAGGCTGCATCGCCTACATGGCCTGCGGGAACACAAGGCTTGCGTCGCTTGCATTGTGAACAACATGAGGTAGTGAGGGGAAAAGGCAGAGGAGGGGAACTTGCCCCATGCTCTCCACGCGCCTGGCCTGGCCACCGGGCTGCTTCTTTCCGCTTCTTTCTTCTGCTTTTGGCTGCACACAAGGAAAGCAGCAAAAGTCTTTCTTTCTCTCTCCCAAACTCTGCCAGAAATGACCCTTTGGGACCCTGCAAGGCACCCTGGCAAAGACTCATTTCTGGCGGAGTTTGGGGGAGAGAAAGAAAGACTTCTGCGGCTTCTGCTGCTTTCCTTGCATGAAGCCAAAAGTCTCTCTCTCACACACACACACACACCCTGAGAACGGAGCTGGAGACAGTATCCTGTGATCCCAAATAAAGAACGATCAATCAATAGGAAAATGGGGGTAGGGAATTTTCCTGCAGAGTTTTTTGGGGGATTTTCCCAGGGTCCGTGGGATTTAAAATCATGAGTTTGACGGTCCCTGAAGTCCAAAAGGTTGGTGACCCCTGTTTTAGTCCAATCCCCTGCTCAATCAGGAGACCCCATACCATTTCAGACAAAGTTCAGTCTCTTAAAAACCTCCATGCACAATTTCTGATGGCAAGCCATTCCACTGATCTATTCTTCTCACTGTCAGGAAATGTCTCCGTAGTTCTAAGTTGCTTCTCTCCTTGATTAGTTTCCATCCGTTGCTTCTTGTCCTGCCTTCAGGTGCTTTGGAGAATAGCTTGACTCCCTCTTCTTTGGGGCAGCCCCTGAGATATTGGACCATTGCTATCATATCTTCCCTAGTCCTTCTTTTTATTTAAGTAGACATACCCAATTCCAGCAACCATTCTTTATATTCTTTTAGCCTCCAGTCCCCCTAATCCTCTTTGTTGCTCTTCTCCGCACTCTTTCCAGAGTCTCAAGTCTCAACATCTTTTTTACGTTATGGTGACCAAAACTGGATGAAGTATTCTAAGTGTAGTCTTACTAAAGGTCTTACAAAGTGGCATTAACACTTCATGTGATTCTATCCTTCTGTTAATGCAGCCTAGGATTGCATTGGCTCTTTGGGCAGCTACAGCACACTGCTGGCTGATATTTAAGTGATTGTTCACTGCACTCTTTCAGTTACTGCTCTTGAAACACTCTCAATTACGCTCCTCAAAGTATTTCCCACCCCCAGCCCCCATATTGGAAAACGTGGCCATTAATCACAGAGTCCCAACTTTGCTTCCCAGAGTGGTTTCATTGGCAGGCCACAGAAGAGAAGAGAAAGACAAGAAAAGAAAGACAAGGAAAGAAAAGAAAGACAAGAAAAGGAAAAGGAAAGGAAAGGAAAGGAAAGGAAAAGAAAAAAAAGAAAAAAAAAGAAAGACAAGAAAAGGAAAAGAAAAGAAATGAAAAAGACAAGACAAGAAAGAAAAGACAAGAATAAAGAAAAAGACAAGAAAAGGAAAAGAAAAGAAATGTAAAAGAGAAGAAAAGAAAGACAAGATAAGAGAAAGAAAAGAGACAAGAAAAGGAAAAGAAAGAAAAGAAAAATCCTGCTAGGTCAACCACACCACAGGAAACAGCAGGTGCATTTTTGCTGAAATATATTGGATTATTTCACTTGCTGGCAACGGAAGAAACATGATTTAATTCCCCCAGCAAGGCCGTGAGAGAAAATCACTTTTCCTTAACCATTTTCTCCTCTCTTTGAAGTCATTTTTTGTTCGTTGCCAGGGGAAGAACGTGGCAGATAGAGAGAGCTGAAACCACCACCTCCATTCTTCCATCGGCGAGGAAAGTGACAATTCTGAAAACCTCCCGCTCTTTTTTTTAATTCATTCCTAAAACCTTTCCATTCCTTGAGGTGATTGATTTCCGGTCTGGGGGACAGAAGGCTTACATTTAAAAAATAATAAATGGGTCGTGGGCAGGCAGGGAGAATGATTTTTTAAAATCAAAGAAAGGAGTGGTGTTTCTGTTCTGTTCCCGAGCTTGAAAAATAAAATAAAAAAATTGTATCATTTGTCATTTTTAAACCTTTAACAGAATAACAGAGTTGGAAGGGACCTTAGAGGTCTTCTAGTCCAACCCTCTGGGCAAGAAGGAGATCCTATACCGTTTCACACAATTGGCAGTCCAGTTTTGAAAGCCTCCAGTGATGGAACACCCACAATTTCTGAAGGCAAACTATCCCACTGATTAATCATTCTCATCATCAGGAAGTTTCTCCTTAAGTTTTAGGTTGCTTTGCTTCTCTCCTTCATTAGTTTCCATCCATTACTTCTTGTCTTGCCTTCAGATGCTTTGGAGAATAGCTTGACCCCCCCTTCTTTGTGGTAGCCCCTCAAATATGGGAATACAGCTATCATGTCACCCCTAGTCCTTCTTTTCATCAGACTTAACATACCCAATTCTCACAACCTCTCTCTGTATGTTTAATCTCCAGCCCCCTAATCATCTTTGTTGGTCTCCTCTGCACTCTTTCCAGAGTCTCAACCTCTTTTTTTATATTGTGGATATAGTATTCCAAGTGTGGCCTTATCAATTATAAATATATAATGATTATAAAGTGTTAATATTCAAGTGATCAAGTTAATAACACTTTGTTCATGCAACCTAGGATTGCATTGGATTCAAAGCATTAAGGACTCCCCCATCTGTTCACACACACACACACCAGCAATTTTTAGCAATTTAAAGGCTGAAAGTGACAAATATAGGAGCAGAACAGACAGATCTGGGAAAATACTATATAAGAATTTCTATTTCAACCTTTCTGTTTATTCCAGTGATCCGTGTATGGTGTTTAGCTGGGCCTGGGTGCTAAAGGCAGGATTTATTTATTCTCGGTTTCCTAAGAAGGAGGATATAAGGAAGGGTTGTGAGTGAGCAGAAAAAAACGGGGCTAGAACAGGATCAATATACCTGTCCATTTTGACACTGGCGGATGGTTACATCATATTCAACATAACATGCCAATAAGAGAAGAGAATTTGAAAGAAATAACACTCATAAAAATAATCAGGATAATACATGTCAGATAGCAGTCTGAGTATGTCATTAGAGGTGAAGAAAGGGTGCAAACACCCTTGAAATTCACCTAAAACAATGCCTGTAAATGTCTGGAAAATTGCAAGGGGAAGGAAAACCAGCCCCTGGTGGCCCTTTCTATTGCAGGTTGGGAATTAAAATCACAACAATTAATACAAATAAAAATAATCAGGGTATACAGATCAAGGTAAATCCGACATGGGTTGATACTAGGAGACCTCCAATCACACTAGTGCCCAAAACGAGGTACAAAGGCCCTTCAAATCAAATTAAAACAGAGGCTATCAAAGTCTACGGGAAATTGCATTGCAAAAAAAGACTGCCACCTCGTGGTCATTTTTCGAACGGCAGGTGAGGACCTGTAATCGCAAAATTAATATGAATAAAAATAATCAGGGTACAGATTGGGCGAAATTCGACCTGGTATCGTACTCCGAGCCGCTCGATCTCACAAGAGGAAAAAACGAGTTGCCAAACCCCTTCAAATTAAGTAAAAACAGCACTTTCCAAAGTCTACGGGAAACTGAATAGCAATAATAGACTGCCACCTAATGACCATTGTGCATATGTAATCGCAAAACTTAATATAAATAAAAATAATCAGGTTACAGATCTGGCGAAATCCGACGATGGATCTTACTCTGAGTCCCCCATCACTCCAGAGGGGAAAACGGGGTGAAAATAAACGTCAGATTACATGAAAACCGCGGTTTTCAAAGTCTATAGGAAATTGCATTAACAATAATAGCCCGCCATCTCGTGGCCATTTTGCGTCATTGCAGGTGGACGAAAGAACTTAATAATAATAGCCCGCCATCTCGTGGCCATTTTGCGTCATGGCAGGTGGAGGAAAACTTAATAATAATAACCCGCCATCTCGTGGCCATTTTGCGTCATGGCAGGGGGAGGAAAGAACTTAATAATAATAGCCCGCCATCTCGTGGCCATTTTGCGTCATGGCAGGTGGAGGAAAGAACTTAATAATAATAACCCGCCATCTCGTGGCCATTTTGCGTCATAGCAGGTGGAGGAAAGAATAATAATAGCCCGCCATCTCGTGGCCATTTTGCGTTATGGCAGGTGAAGGACAGAAATTGCACAGCAATAGCAGCCTGCCACCTGATGGAGGTTTTTCGTTATGGCAGGTGCAGGGAAGGAATCGCGAAAGTTAATATAAATAAAAACAAAATCAGATTACAGATCTGGCGAAATCCGACGTGGGATCTTACTCTGAGTTCCTCCATTACTCTAGAGGTGAAAACGGGGTGAAAGAAACCTCAAATTAAATGAAAATAGCGGTTTTCCAAGTCTATTGGAAATTGCATTAAGAATATTTATTATTTATTATTTATATTAGTATTTTTATTTATATTAACTTTTGCGATTTTTCCCTGCACCTGCCATAACGAAAAACCTCCACCAGGTGGCAGGCTGTTATTGCTGTGCAATTTCTGTACTCCACCTGCCATGCGCAAAATGGCCACGCGATGGCGGGCTATTATTATTGAGTTCTTTCCTCCACCTGCCATGCGCAAAATGGCCACTAGATGGCGGGCTATTATTATTGAGTTCTTTCCTCTACCTGCCATGCGCAAAATGGCCACGAGATGGCGGGCTATTATTATTGAGTTCTTTCCTCCACCTGCCATGACGCAAAATGGCCACGAGATGGCGGGCTATTATTATTTCTTTCCTCCACCTGCCATGCGCAAAATGGCCACGAGATGGCGGGCTATTATTATTTCTTTCCTCCACCTGCCATGCGCAAAATGGCCACGAGATGGCGGGCTATTATTATTGAGTTCTTTCCTCCCCCTGCCATGACGCAAAATGGCCACGAGATGGCGGGCTATTATTATTGAGTTCTTTCCTCCACCTGCCATGCGCAAAATGGCCACGAGATGGCGGGCTATTATTATTAAGTTCTTTCCTCCACCTGCCATGCGCAAAATGGCCACGAGATGGCGGGCTATTATTGTTAATGCAATTTCCCATAGACTTGGAAAACCTCTATTTTCATTTAATTTGAGGTCTCTTTCACCCCGTTTTCACCTCTGGAGTAATGGGGGAAACTCCATTTGGGGACCCCCTGATGTCGATCCTAAAGTGCCCCCAAAAGGGTCAACCCCATTTCTCCAGAACTCGAGTGACGCGGAGGCCGGGCGTGAGAAGGAACGGCGGGGAGGGGCGGGGCCAGGGGAGGCAACCCTGGCGTTTAGCTGGTGACGCCTACCCGGTCACATGACCGCTGAGCCACGCCCACCCGGTCGCCTGACCACGCCCCCCCAAGCCGCGTGCGCCTGGCGCAGGGTGTGGGCCGCCATTCCTGGCTGCGGCTGCTGGGCGCGCCCGGTTGGAGAGGCGCCTCCCCGGCTCGCGAGCGGCTCTCTCGGGCCCTTCCAAGAGGACGGCGGGATTCGGGGCGTTGCCTGGAGGATTGGGGCCCCATTCCGGTAAGGGGAGGCGTCCTTCGCCCCGTCCGTTTGCAAACCGGAGTGGCGCCCGGGGAGAGCAAGGCGTTTCGCTCGCCTCCGTCGCCCGGTTTGGGGCTGGCGGGGTTTTTTTTGGGGGGGGG
>NW_020716836.1:487249-522952 GCF_900518725.1 Notechis scutatus
GGGGGAATGGGAGGACCGCTTTCGCGACTGGACAGGAAGCGTGAGGTTCGGCCATGCTGGGAAGGGCACGGAACCGGAAGTGGGGGGACGGCTGACGCGGGAGGACCCGGAAAGCAGGGACGCTCCGCTTCCTTTAACCCTCGTCCCGTTGCCCGAAAGGACGCGGGATCCTCATCCAGAGGGCGCGGGATGGCGCTGATCGGGACGGCGGCGGCGGCGGCTTGGGGGGCGGCGAGGGGAAGGGGCGGCGCGGCGCTGCTTCAGGTGAGCGAGGGGAGAAGGGGGGGGGAAAAGAGGGACACTATCCGGCTGCGGGCTCGGACTTCTCAAGCTTCTAGTCCTCAGTGAGGTGGGGCGGGAGCCCGGCCTCGCTTGCCTCCTTCTCCGACTCTGCTTCCTTTCGCCTTCGTTTGCAGATCCGACGCAGAGCTCACGCCAGGGCGGCTGAAGAAGCGCCGGCGGCGGAGACGCCCCCGCGCCTGAAGAGGTTCGCCGTGTACCGGTGGAGCCCGGACAACCTCGGGGAGAAGCCCCGCATGCAGACCTACGAGATGGACCTCAACAAGTGAGTGCCCCTACATTCCCGAAGGGCGGGGTGGGTGGGGCCGCCGGGTACCAAAAACCGCTGCCCCCGGGGCAGGCTGGCTCCTCTTGCTCCGAGCAGTCGGGCTGAACGCGGACCGCAAGGCTGTAGGTTAGCAAAGCTAGAAATCTCTAGAAAAAAAGAGTTCAGAGAAGAGCAAGGAAGATGACTAGGGGACTGGAGGCCAAAACACACGAAGAAAGGTTTCGGGAACTGGGTATGTCTAGTCTGATGACTGCCATCAGGGCAGTGTTCCAATATCTCAGGGGCTGCCCCCAAAAAAGAGGGAGTCAAGCTCTTTTCCAAAGCACCTGAGGGCAGGACAAGAAGCAATCAAAATGGGTGGAAACTAATCAAGGAGAGAATCAATCTAGAACTAAGGAGAAATTTCCTGACAGTTAATTTGCCTCCAGACGTTGTGAATGCTCCAACACTGGAAGCTTTTAAGAAGAGTTTGGACAATCATTTGTCTGGAGTGGTGTAGGGTTTCCTGCCTAAGCAGGGGGTTGGACTAGAAGACCTCCAAGGTCCCTTCCAACTCTTTAATGAAAAGAAGGACTAGGCATGACGCGATAGCAGTTTTCCAATATTTGAGGGGCTGTCAGAGAGAGGATGGGGTCCACCTATTCTCCAAGTCACCAGAAGGCAAGACAAGAAGCAGTGGATGGAAACTGAAGAAGGAGTGGTTCAACTTGGAAATAAGGAGGAATTTTCTGACACAACAATCAACCAATGGAACAGTTTGCATAATCTCCTATCTGCAAACTGTGCAAAACGGCCCCTTGGGAGGGGAAAAAAAAGAGGGGCTGGCACTTCCTGGCAGCTGGTAGCTTGTCCTTTTCCAGATGTGGCCCGATGGTTCTCGACGCCTTGATCAAGATCAAGAATGAAATGGATTCCACCCTGACTTTTCGCAGGTCCTGCCGAGAAGGTGAGAGTGGCTGCCTTTGTGGTCCGGCTCTGGAGGGCAGATAATCAGGAGGAGGGAGAGGAGGCTGTAGGTTTGACCGTCGTCCCAAAATCTTGCTTTTGCTCTTGGAAAGCTTGTTTCTCTGTCTCCCCGCAGGCATTTGTGGCTCATGTGCCATGAACATAAATGGAGGGAACACTCTGGCTTGTACCAAGAGGATCGACACCAATCTCAGCAAAGTCACCAAGATCTATCCTCTGCCTCACATGTATGTGGTGAAAGATCTCGTGCCTGTAAGTCCAGGGCAGATGAGAAGGGGATGTTTTGGGGGCCTCCGTTTTCAGAACTTCTATCGTGCGCTGGCCGTGCTCGGTCAACCCTCCACCTGCCTTTTTTCCCCCTGTGGACAGCAGACTGGATCTCAACATGATTTCCTTCTGCCAGTCAGCCAGATGTTCTGGCCATCTGGCTTCTGCACGGGGCTCCTAGGTTCCTCCACCCACCCCTACCCCAATGGGGCCTGGAGCTGGGAGAAGGGCACTGGGCAGAAAGGTGGGTGTTCTGTTTTGTGCCTGGCAGCCTTCACCTCACTACTGTCTAGCTCAGAGGTCTCCAAACTTGGCAACTTTTAAGACTTGTGGACTTCAACTCCCAGAATTCTCCAGCCAGCATAGTTGAAGTCCACAAGTCTTAAAGTTGCCAAGTTTGGAGACCTCGGCTCTAAACTGCTTAGAGTGGGCTGTGAAGCACTATGGTAAGCATATAAGTCTATTGCTATTATTCCAAAAACTGTTTCTCTTCAATCAGAGTTTGATGCAATGTGTAAACTCAGGCTAAGTTTGTTCTCCCTCCTTCAGGACCTGAGCAACTTCTACGCCCAATACAAAGCTATTCAGCCATACCTGAAGAAGAAGGACGAGTCAAACCAGGGCAAAGAGCAGTATTTCCAGTCCATAGAAGATCGGGATAAGCTGGTCATTGCTATTTCCTTCCCGCCTCTTTTAGCTCGACGGCAGTGCTCAGCAGTCACTGCTGTTTTGGAGAACTAAACTGCCTCTCCTGGCCGGCCCTTATAGCTCCTTGGTGCCTCACCGAAACCTCATGATGGATAAGAGTGCACTTTCTCCTCCTCCCTCCCCTCTTCTCGGGAATAGCCGAACGCTGGAAGGGGCTCCCCGAATGCGTGGCGAGCGCTGGATTTCGAAAGGCCTCCTGGTTCCCCCAGGCCAACCCTAAAAGAGTTTCCTTGGAGTCACGGAAGAGGCTGCATGATGAGAAGCAGGGGAGGAGGGAGGCTGCTTTCCTCCCAGCAGAGGGTGGGGGGGAGAGAGAGAGAGAGAAAGAAAGAGAGAGAGAGAAAGAGATAAAGAGACAGAAAGAGTGAAAGAAAGAAAAGAAAGAAAGAAAGAAAAAAAGAAAAAGTGAAAAAAGAAAGATAGAGACACAGAGAAAGAGAGAGTGGAAGAAAGAAAGATAGAAAGAAGGAAAGAAAGAAAAAAAGAAAGGAAAGAGAGAGAAAGATAGAAAGAGTGAAAGAAAAAGTGAAAAAAGAAAGACAAAGAGTGGAAGAAAGAAAGATAGAAAGAAGGAATAAAGAGAGACAGAAAGTGAAAGAAAGAAAGAAAAAGTAAAAAAAAGACACAGAAAGAGAGTGGAAGAAAAAGATAGAAGGAAAGAAAGAAAAAATAAAGGAAAGAAAGAGAGAGATAAAGAGACAGAGAGAGAAAGAGTGAAAGAAAAGAAAGAAAGAAAAGAAACTGAAAAAAGAAAGAGACACAGAAAGAGAGTGGAAGAAAGAAAGAAGGAAAGAAAAAAAAGGAAAGAGATAGAGACAGTGAAAGAAAGAAAAGTGAAAAAAAGAGACACAGAAAGAGAGAATGGAAGAAAGAAAGATAGAAGGAAAGAAAGAAAAAAGAAAGGAAAGAAAGAGAGGGAGGGAGGGAGGCAGGCAGGTTGGTGGGCTGCAGGGTCACCCTGGGTGTCTCTTCAAGGAATCCGTCTTCTATCCCTCTCGGCCTTCCTCATGAGGCGTCTCCTTTGCTCTCCCAGGACGGGCTCTACGAGTGCATCCTCTGCGCTTGCTGCAGCACCAGTTGCCCCAGTTACTGGTGGAACGCGGACAAGTACCTGGGCCCAGCCGTGCTCATGCAGGTAAGGGGGCCACTGGGAAGCCCTTAGGCTGGCCGCTGTTTCAGCAGGCGCTGGATTGGGAGGTGGGCCTCTGCTCTAAGGCGGGGGGGGGGGGGGGAGAAAAGCAGCTCTTCCCAAGAGCCCCTGCTCCCTCAGGCCTATCGGTGGATGATCGACTCCCGGGACGATTACACGGAGGAGCGCCTGGCCCAGCTGCAAGACCCTTTCTCCCTCTACCGCTGCCACACCATCATGAACTGCACGCAGACGTGCCCCAAGGTGCGTGCTGGGGCCAGGCTGGGATGGGGAGCCCGCTGGGCGAGGGCAAGCGGAGCCGGTTCCAGAACTGTGCCCCAAGCCCACCGTTCTCCCCCCCCCCCCGTCGTTTTTTCTCCCTTAGGGCCTGAATCCCGGGAAGGCAATTGCCGAAATCAAGAAGATGATGGCCACGTACAAAGAGAAGGTGGCCCACGGCTAGCGGCTTCCCCGTGTGCCTTCCTGTTGAGAGGGAGCAGGGGAGCGTTAATTTATAGCTGGGTTTTCAGTGGGGTCACAGATTCCCCCTTGCTTGTTGTGGATTTGTACAGTGAAACCTGTAAAGACTGATTAAAAAAACAAAACAAAAAACCAGTTTCCTACTTTGTCCCTCTCAGTGTTGGGATTCAGATTTTTTTTATTACGGTTCTGGCTTGGTAGGCGTGGCAGGGGAAGGATACTGTAAAATCTCCAGTAAGAGGTGGGATTTGCCGGTTTCTCTAAACCAGGAGTCTCCAACCTTGGCAACTTTAAGCCTGGAGGACTTCAACTCCCAGAACTCCCTAGCCAGGGGAGGAAAATAGAATATTTTTATTTGCTAAGTGTGATGGGACACACAAGGAATTTGTCAGAACAGAAGTTTCCTTCGGAAGTTGTGGGAGCTTCATCCCTGGAAGCTTTCAAGAAGAGACTGGACTGCCCTCTGTCAGAAATGGTGTGGGGTCTCCTGCTTGGGCGGTGGGGTTGGGCTAGATGACCTACAAAGTCCTTTCTAACTCCATTAATCTGTATATCTGTGATGCATAAGGTCCCACTGTAAACAGCCACCTGCTCAAGGTTGACTCGGCCTTCTATCCTTCTAAGTTGGGTAAAATGAGGACCCAGATTGTTGGGGGCAAAAGACTGCAAAACGTTTAGAGAAGGCAGTAAAGCAGGATATAAGTCTAAGGGCTATATAATTTTGTTCTATTGTACTTTACTAATTTATTTGATTCTTTTTGTTAGTTCTTGTTTTTATTTTTTTTTTAAATATGATTTTACATTGTGTAAGCCACCTTGAGTCGCCATGGGCGAATAGGCGGCAATATAAATAAATAAATAATAAGGCGCAAATAAAAATAAGGCGCAAATGATAAATCATAAGCAGCCAATAGGAGGAGATAGCAGGAAAGAGGAGAAAAGAGGAAAAACGAAACAGCACTGCTGGGGATAAAATAAATAAAATAAAATAAAGTAAAATAATAAAATAAAATAAAAATAGATAAAATAAATAAATTAATAAAATAAATAAAATAAATAAAATAAAAATAAAACAGGGAGTCCCATGGGAACCAGTGCAGGACCAGCGACCTTGCGCGCCTCGGGGAGGGGAGGGGAGAGGAAGGGGCTGTGCGTCGGCTCCGCTAGGACTACATCTCCCGGCAGCCTCCGCGAGCGCCGTGCCCCGCCCCCTCCGGGATCAGCTGCTGCAGAGGCTCCCGAGCTCGCCCCGCGCAACCTCCCCTTCGCCGGCAGCTCCTGGTGGGCGAGCGGAGCTGTCCACCTGCTGGAGCCGAGAGAGAGAGAGAGAGGGAGGCAAAGGCTTCGGCGGCTGCTCGGGGCTCGCAGCCAGGGCGCCTCTCGCGGAGCCCCGCTGCCCCCGCCTTGCCTTCTCGGGGCGCCCGGGACATCCTGCGGGGCGGTTTCCACCGGAGAATCGGCAGCTGGCGCAGGCCGGGCTGTTTCTTGATCGCGGGCCAAGGCGCCAGGATAAGAGGTGGCAGGTGACACGTAGCGCTGCGGGGCGGCCCGGGTTTGGGCGGAAGGCAAGCGGCGAGCAGGGAGCCCGCGGCCGGGGAGGAAGCGGCTTTGCAAAGGGGGGGGGGCGGGCGGGGGACAGCGGGAGACACCGCTGGCTCGAGGGAAGCAGGTGCTCTTTTGCCTTTGGGCCGAGGCAGTCCCGCTTCCCTCCTCCTTTCCAGGGGGATGGCCCTTGGCTGGAGGCTGCTGCCCGAGCTTGCCCTGAACCCCCCCTCCCGTCCCAATTCAGCACTGGCCCCGGGTTCCCCCCTCCTTCATGGCCCTAAATGCTCGTGGCTGGGCTCAGCTTCCCCTCCTTTCCCAGGGGAGGGGGAGGGAAGCTTGCCCTGAGTGCCCTCCCCCACACCACACTGGGCCAGTCCCTTGCCCTGAGTCCCCCCCTCCCCAAAAAGGGGCCCCAATGCTGCTCTACCTGCATGTCTGGGGCTCAGCTTCCCCTCCTTTCCCATGGGGGTGGGGTGGAAATCTCAGCCGCACGAGATGTCAGCCAAAGCCTTACCGGACTCTCCCCGGCTTCCTTCCAGGGGCTGCCATCCTGCCAAACTCCCTGCTCTCGTCCTTTCTCCACCTGGCTCCGCTGAACCACCCGGCAGGTAAACCCTGGAGTAAAAGTCCCAGGTCCACGAGTGGGACAGAGGATGTGTTGAGCCAATGTGACCAACCACTTCCGGCCCTGCCTGTGTGAAGCCCACCAAGGCCGGTGCTGCAATAATAGCCCAGGACTAAGAAACACGTCTTTCCTGCTCTTTGGCCAGCTACCGATGGCGAGTACGAGGCTCCAGTTCTCTTGAGGATGTTTGGGAATGCTGGAGGGTCCAATGGAGGCTGCCGAGCACGCCAGGATCTTGCCAGGTAAGAGGCAAAAGCGCTTAAAAAGAGAAGGGGGGGGAGCCAAAAGCCAGCTGTATGACCGGCCTCTCTCCATCTCTTGAAAGATGCAGGATCAGTCCCATGAAAGGGAGGTGATCCAACCAGCACCAGGTGGCCTCAAAATGGCGAGACTCTGGCTTAAACACACCTTGGGTTGGAATTTACACTCTCTTTATCTTGGGCATGAAAATAGGCTCCTGTTTGATTTGGGGAACCCTCTGGAAGTCTTTAAGGGGGACGCGGTGGCTCAAGGGCTGAGATGCTGGGCTTGTTGATCAGAAAGGTCGGTCGTTCGGCGGTTCAAATCCCACATGAGGAAGCTCCTGTGACTTGTCCCAGCTTCTGCCAACGGAGCAGTTTGAAAGCATGTAAAAATGCAAGTAGAAAAATAGGGACCCCTTTGGTGGGAAGGGAACAGCGTTCTGTGCGCCTTTGGGGTTTAGTCATGCCGGCCACATGACCACGGAGACATCTTCGGACAGCGCTGGCTCTTCGGCTTTGTGACGGAGATGAGCACCGCCTCCTAGAGTGAGGAACAACTAGCACGGATGTGAAAGGAGAACCTTTATCTTTAGCTTAGCTGGAGGTCTTTCTTTTTCTCTGTTATTTCCCTCTTTTCCCCCTCCTGGATTGATTGTTCTTCCGAATGCACTTGAAATTCTCTTCCACCCTTCAGCTGTACTTTTTAAATAAGACACAACAGCCAGGCCTGTGCCCACACCATCATCGCTCTGACTCCGATGGGGGCGAGATGGCGCTTCCTTTCGGGGCACCCCTGCTGGATGAGGCACCTTTGCAGGAAGGGTTCGGCTGTGGGGGAGCAGGGCTGATTCTGCTCCCCTCCCCCCCAAAAAGCCCAGGCCAAAGTGGACTCTTCAGCACACCTTCTTTTGCACTTGGGGCTCCACACACTTCACACTTGCGACCTGAACGACGACAAAACTTCCTCTGCAGCTCATGTTACAATATTTGGGGGGCTGCCACAGAGAGGAAGGAGTGCACCAAGGCATCCAAAAGCCAGACAAGGAATAATAATGGATGGAAACGGACCAAGGAGAGATTCAACCTGGAAATGAGGAGGAATTTCCTGACCGTGAGAACGATCAACCGATGGAACAGATGTTGCTTCCAGAAGTTGTGGGAGCTTCATCCCCCGGAGGCTTTCAAGAAGAGACTGTCAGAAATACTATAGGGTCTCCTGCTTGGGCAGGGGGTTGGACTAGATGACCTACAAGGTCCCCTTCCAACTCTGTTAATCTGTATATCTGTCTGTTTCTCATTGTTTTCAAACTTTTGGCCTCTTCCTTGGGCAGTCAGACCCGTTTTCCTACCTCAGTGCTGAAGTTCAACACTGCCAGAGGAAGCAGAAATGTTTTAGGTGGAACTTTCCCGTCCGACGTCGTAGTCTCGTGCAAAGAGGAAAGCTCAGTCCTGCACGGGGCTGAGATTTTTTTTCCTACTTCCTCTTTCCTTTGTTAGGTAACAGCAGCCCTTCGGGGGGCCAGCAACTGAATTACCATTCTCTGGAGCAGAGCCTCTCTAAATCCTCTACGGTAAGAAAAGAGGTTCCAGACAGGGCACCTTTGAGGTTGCGGGGAGAGGGAAGAGAAGTGGTGGGGGATTAGAGGGCCAAGGGAGAGTCAGTGCCTGCAGGGAACTAGAAGAGGGCATTTCCAAAGACTTGTGGGCGGCCTTTTGCGGCTTGAGGTCAGCGCTCACGAGGAAGTGAGCTAAATTTGCATTTCTCTGAAGTCCTTTGTGTCCTGGAGGCTTGAAGAAATCCAGAAGCTGTCAGTCACAATGGCTGGGCCCCGGAGGCTTCAGGTGTTACCAGGAAGCGTTCTCTTGCTTTTCCTGCAATGAGTCAGGATTAGTCCAACGCGGCCACGAACTCGACCTGCCCTCAAGCGAAACCGACGACGCTCCGGGCGAGGGAACTCCTGCCAATCACGCTTCTTCCTTCCCCAGGAAGTGAAGGGTTACCAGAGGAAGATATGGAAGACGTGCCTCTGCCACTCGGTCTCCCTGCTCACTCTGGGGCTACCCCTCGTCATCTTCCACTGGAAGCCGCACCTGGAAATCTACGCCAAATGCACTCCCTGCCCCCTGCGCCAGGCGGACTGGGTGCTCATCCGAGTAAGTGCCAGGAGGCAGGGCAAGGCAGGAAGGCCCCAGCCAGCTTGGGCACTGCAGTGAGCACCTGGCAGCTCCCGTGGCTTTGGACCCGTCTCCTCCTCTCCCCAAAGTCTCTGGCTCTTCCCCGGGCAAGAGGCACTTCTGCCCTTCAGCTGTTCCCGCCCTCTTCTTCCAGGATCAGCTGGGACAGTGTTTCGCATCCAGGGTCCACACAGAGCAGATGGAAGATGGCAGGTGAGTGGCGCTTCCTGTGCATTTCCCGATTGGTAACGGGTGTTGAGGGGGCTGCGGGGAACGGACAGACGGACATCAGTGGCTGCACCTGGAGTCAGCCAGAAGAGAGAGAGGTGCCAAGAGGGAGGCCAACCAGGTACTCTGTATAGGTAAGAGGATAGAATAGAATAGAAAATAGAATAGAAAATAGAATAGAATAGAACAGAACAGAATTCTTTATTGGCCAAGTGTGATTGGACACACAAGGAATTTTTCTTTGGTGCAAATGCTCAGTGTTCATAAAAAGAAAAGATACATTTGTCAAGAATCAAGAATCATCAGGTACAACACCTAACGATAGTCAGAGGGTACAATAAGCAATCAAATCATACTAGGAAACAGTCAATATAAATCGTTAGGATACAAGCGACAAAGTTACAGTCATCACAAGTGGGAGGAGATGGGTGATAAGGAGTGATGAGAAGATAAATAGTAATAGTAGTGCAGACTTTGTAAATAGCTGGAAAGTATTGAAGGAATTATTTGTTTAGCAGAGTGATGCCATTTGGGGGGAAAACTCCCCTTGTGTCTAGTTGTTCTGGTGTGCAATGCTCTATAGCGTTGTTTTAAAGGGAAGGAGTTGAAACAGTTTATGTCCAGGATGTGAGAGGTCTGTAGATATTTTCACAGCCCTCTTTTTGACTCGTGCAGGATACAGGTCCTTGATGGAAGGCAGGTTGGTAGCCACTGTTTTTTTCTTCAGTCCTAATTATCCTCTGAAGTCTGTGTCCAGAACCAAACCAGACAGTTATAGAGGTGCAGATGATGGACTGGGGACGCAGCCCTAGATAGGATGGGGACACAGCCCTAGTCAGATGCATCCATCTGCCCTGCACACCTCCAGCACTTGCTCCTGGACTCCCTCACCAGCTCAGAATAGGGCCCACCTTCCTGATTTCTGAAATCTCTTGACCTCTCCTCTCTCTTCCTTCCTGGGAAGCCTCGAGTCCAGAACAGACGAAGGGAGAAGCGCTATCGCCGTGGGTGTTTCGGATGACCAAGCAAGAAGCCGGGACACCATACGGCTGCACCAGAAGGAAGAGGTCAGCACCCCGGGATGGATGGCCCTGGCTCCGTTCTGAGCAGCTCGCCTGCAAAGGGGCCCATCTCCCTGAAGGCAGGCAGGGTCCCAGTCCTTTGGGGCACAGGGGCCGTCCCTGCTGTGCAAAGGAAGCTCCTCCAGCCAGGGCCAGCTGCTGGTACTGCCGCCAGCTTGGAGACCTTGATAACTTGCCTCCCTCTCCTCTCCTCTTCAGAAGAACGTTCTTCGCTATTACTCCTTCGAAGGCGTGCACTATCTCTGGGTAGAAAGGCGGCAGGCCTACTGCAGGGCCAGGTGAGAAGTTCTCCCAAGGGGGCCTCTCTGCAGAATGCTTTCCTTGGCCGTAGCCGTGGGCCTGGCTAGGCCTAAAAACCGGCCTCTGGACCTTTCGCATTTTCATCTATCCAAGACGAAATGCAACCCGCCCCCTTTCTTTCTCTGTGTTTCGCAGCACGTTGAATGAAGGCTGGACGTGTTCCGATCTCCACCTCTCCTGCCGTGGCCTGAGCATCCAGGAGCAATCAGCCAGGTAGGTCCCGCCCTTTAGGGAATGAATGAATGAATGAATGAATGAATGAATGAATATCATCTGCATCTCTATAACTGTCTGGTTCGGTTCTGCAACCCAACAAGATGGACACAGACTTCAGAGGATAATTAGGACTGAAGAAAAAAACAATGGCTACCAACCTGCCTTCAATCAAGGTCCTGTATCCTGCACGAGTCAAAAAGAGGGCTGTGAAAATATTTACAGACCCCTCACATCCTGGACATAAACTGTTTCAACTCCTTCCCTTAAAACGACGCTATCGAGCACTGCACACCAGAACAACTAGACGCAAGGGGAGTTTTTTCCCCGACGCCATCACTCTGCTAAACAAATAATTCCCTCCACACTGTTCAACTATTACAAAGTTTGCACTACTATCACTATTAATCTTCTCATCACTCCTTATCACCCATCCCCTCCCACTTGTGACTGTAGGACTGTAACTTTGTCGCTTGTATCCTTACGATTTATTTTCTACACTGAAGTTCTGATTCCTGAAGATACTGGCTAACTGAAGTGGGCTTTGGGGATGGCTGCAGCTTTCCTAAAACTGTGTGCTCCTTGTACCTTCCTCCTCCCCTTGACAGAAAGATGATTTATGGTCCAAACCTGATTGATGTGCCGGTGAAGTCCTACCTCAGGCTGCTGATGGATGAGGTAAGCCATAGTCCAGCCGGTGGCTGAGCCGACATGTCCGCTTTGAAATTCAGCTGCCACATTTAATGGAAGTGGGGGAGGAGGAGTTGAAAAGTTCAAGGTTATTCTGTATGTCGTCCTAAGAAATTCCGGTTGCAGTTACTTGGTTCTTGTGATTTATGAAGTGTAGAAGTGGGAGGAGAGAGAGGTGGATTCTGTGTAACGCTCGAAAATACTTTCACTTTGGGAAATTGCCTTAGATGTACCAGATCTGTTCCTAAATAAATCAATTGGAGAGAATATGTCTCGGAGTGATTGATATCATGGATACTTTCTGGATGCCTTACATGGCGGCCTTGCCTGTGTTTGGCAATACAAGTGAGTGAGTGAGTGAGTGAGTAAGGAAGGGCCAGTTGCTGGGCTGTCCTCCTTGGTCTGAAGCGCGCAGAACGGATCCTGCTTCTGTCTGGCTCTGTAACAGGGAGAACAGGAGCAATGATAAGGGATTAAACTCGTATTCCATCTGACTCTCAGCACCTCTGGTCAGCCCGCTAGAGCAAGTTAGAATGCAGTACTGCAGGCTAAGCCTGCCAACTGCCAGCAGTTCGACCCTGACTGGCTCAAAGTTGACTCAGCCCTCCATCTTTCCGAGGTGGGTAAAATAGGACCCAGATTGTTGGGGACGATAGGCTGACTCTGTAAATTGCTTAGAGAGGGCTGTAAAGCACTGTGAAGTGGTATAAAAGTCTCGGTGCTATTGCTACAAGAGCCACGATGACGCAGTGGTTAGAATGCAGTACTGCAGGCTAAGTCTGCCAACTGCCAGCAGTTCAATCCTTGTTGGGGGCAATCGGCTGACTCTGTAAATTGCAGAAGGCTGTAAAACACTGGAAGGCGGTATATAGGAATAACACTTAGACTTATATACCGCTTCACAATGCTTTTACAGCCCTCTCTAAGCGGTTTACAGAGTCAGCCTATTGCCCCCAACGATCTGGGCCCTCCTTTTACCCACCTCAGAAGGATGGAAGGCCAAGTCAACCTTGAGCCTGGTGAGATTTGAACTGCCAAACTGCAGGCAGCTGGCAGTCAGCAGAAATAGCCTGCAGTACTGCACTCTAACCACTGCGTCACCTTGGCTCATATAAGTGCTAAATGCTATTTTGGTCACTTCAGAAGGAGGTATGTCATTCTGCAGAGAGGCAAGCATGAGGCCCCTCTGCAGAACCTTTGAGGCAGGAAGGGAAGGGGTTTCCCAGCTTCTCTGAATCATAGGCCCTGCGGGAGCTCATTGACTTAAGGGGGAGGGGGAGGCTCTGCAGAGACAGTGAAGGCAGAGACACCGATGAAGTGCTCAACGTACTCGCTTCCTGTCCTTCCTTGCAGATCTTGAATTTATTCTACCTTTTCCAAGTGTTCAGCATCATCTTATGGTTCTGTGAAGAATATTACTCCTACGCGGCCTGCATCTTTATCATTTCCACCATCTCCATCGGACTCTCCCTCTACGTCACCAAGAAGGTGGGCACTGGCCACAACTTCCCCCTCCCCATTGGACTTGTGCGTCCACCCTGCCCCCCTCAAGCCGGTCACTGAAGTGGGACGAGGGGCCGGCGGTGTCCCAGAGATGCCGCACCACTATTGCTTAGCCCCTGAGGCTGCGTTGACCAAGGCCTTGGTTCCTTCAGCAAAACAGGACTCTCCGGGACATGGCCAAAGTGGTGAGCAGCGTGCAAATCTGCCGACCTTCTGGAGGTGAGCAAAGGCGTGGTGACCTCTCGGGCAGCAGCCTGGTGGATCTCAAGACCAGCTCTAGCCTGAAGCTGGACTCTCCTTCTCATCTGGGTCATCCACCATTCCCTCGTTCTGCACATCTTTCTGCCAGATTGGGCTACTTCCTTCCCACTGCACATGGTCTTTGTTGGTTCCTTCTGGGGGCTCAAGGACAAGGCACGTCCAAGCAGCCACTTGCTCCTGAGAGTAATAGCTAGGAACTCGGGCACCATCTTTAAGTACCTAGACTACGGCACCTAAACAGGACAGTCAAATTCAGCTGCCCACAAGGTGCCCGCATCCAGGAGAAGCTAAAAAAGGGAGATGCCCCTCCAAGGTCGAGAAGGGCCTGGCACAACTCTCAAGCCGATTCATCCAGGGGCGGGTGAGGGGGACATGGTCTGAGCTCCTTCCTTTCTTGGCTACCAGAGAAAGTGGTGGTGAGTTCGGTGGATCTCGTGCCAGGAGACGTCCTCGTCATCTCTCCAGAGGGGATGCTGGTTCCCTGCGACGCCGCGTTGCTCAACGGCGAGTGTGTGGTCAACGAAAGCCTTTTGACCGGTGAGCAAGGGATTGGGGGGGAACATGGACAGGCCAAGCCTGCTCATTGTTTTAAAGCAGGGGTCACTAACCTTTTGGACCTCAAGGACCACCAAACTCATAATTTTAAATCCCGCGAGCCATATGGGCAGCACAGCCTTGTGTTCACAGGCAGCCTGGATTAATTGCTTTGGGGGCGTGCTTTGGGGCTGACATTTCTCTGCGAACCACCAAAATTTTATCACAGACCACCAGTGGTCCCCGGCCCACTGGTTGGCAATCACTGTTTTAAAGTCCCCATCAGCACACCTGCCTGCCTGGATTCCCCTATTGAGTACTTGTCATGATGCTACTTGCGGAGACTTCAGTGGCACCCTGGCGCTGGCTGACTTGGCTGCTTTCAAGTGACGTGGCTGCTTTCAAATGATGTGGCTGCTTTCAAGTTTTTCTTGGAGCTCCCCAACAAACCACCTGCTTTTTCCCAGGGGAGAGCACACCAGTCCTGAAGACCTCTTTGCCCAAAGGCCCGGAAGAGGCCAACACCACCTATTCCTCCGAAGATCACAAACGACACACCCTGTTCTGTGGGACGCAAGTCATCCAGGCCCGATCCTGTGGAGAAGCGGACGTCTTGGCAGTTGTGACACGCACTGGTGAGGGCGTTTCAGGGTGCTTCTTCTCCTCCCAGCCAGTGTCGAGACTGTCCGGCCTCCGGCAACCTCTACCTCCCCTGCACCCCTGGTCTCACGCAGGCCTTGCCGTCTCCCTCCCCCCCTCTTCCTCCAGGCTTCTACACAGTCAAAGGGGATCTCATCAGCTCCATCCTTCACCCCAAGCCGCTGAAGCTCAGGTTTCATAACGATGCTTGGAAGTTTGTCACATGCTTTGCCATCTTGGGTAAGTTCACACACGCGGTATCAAAAGCGGATAAGGCGCCCGCCGTCTCTTGTAGGGCTAGAGTTTTAGACATGGGGAAAGAGACCATCCGCCATGGGTTCAGAATGCTTCCATTAAGAATCAGGCCCAGGTGAGGGTACTTAACCACTATCACCGGTTTGAGCCAAAAAGTTCAGGACATACAAGCCGAGCCTCTTTTGGACAAGGCATAGTTACAGACGGTACTTGGGAACAGCGTAAAGCTTCCGTTACCTCCTTCTCCAGCAGCCCAGTTGGGAGCTTTGCTGGTCCTCTGACATCCTTAGATAATTTGTTTCTGCTGGGGTAGCCTTGTTGCGCCAGCAGGAGCTAGAATAGAAACCGTCCTTGGTCCCCAGCACATCCCATGTGGCCTTGAAAGATCTCCTGCCTCTACGCAGCTGAGGAGCTTCTGGGCTCTGCCTCCTCTGGCCACATCTGTGCAATATAACCTGCCTGTGAGTCCCTGTCTAACTGGAATCTCTTTGGCTGACCTCCTTCTGCAAGGCCTCTCCCAATGGTGCCGCAAGCTTCGGCTCTTTCCTTGTGGGTTTCTGTGGGCTCCAATGATACTCCCTCAGCCTTGTTTGCTGGGGTACCAAGACTTTTATTTCTCTTTGCTCCAGCCGTCATAGGAACCATCTACAGCATCATCATCTTAAGGAGAAACAAGGTAAGTTCAGTGCCTGGAGGTCTCGGAATCGCTCTCACCGCCTTCTCCCAGGTCTCCAGATGAGAACTACTCCAAAGATAGTCTGCCCTGGAACACACAACCCTCACCTCTTGGACGTCAAGGTTCCTTCCTTCCTCTTTGGCCAGCTACTCATTGGGTCTCTGCTATTGGGGGAGCATGGAGTCAGCCTCGGATGGCAGCAGGTCTGGGGGCGAGGCAGGCTCAGAAAGATTGGGCCCGGCTGACCTTCCCCATATGGAGGCTTCGCCACTGAACATCACCAAGAATCTTAACGCAACCTCGTTCCAATCTCCGTTGGCCTTTCTGGGTAGCTGGGAAGCCATTGTGCCCACCTGTTTCTCACACAGTCCCCGTTGGCAGGTTTCCCGGTGGCTGATAGCCCTCCGTGCTCTGGACATTGTGACAGTGGTGGTTCCCCCAGCCTTACCTGCTGCGATGACAATGGGCACCATGTACGCTCAAAGCCGTCTGAAACGCCAGGGCATTTTCTGTGTCAGTCCCCAACGCATTGATCTCTGTGGGAAGGTGCGCCTGGTTTGCTTCGACAAGGTGAGACCCCGGGAAGGGTGCTGGGGTCCTGGGTTGCCCGTCCGAGGATCTTAGCCGATTCTTACTTGGTTGGGGTTTCCTCCCAGACAGGGACCCTTACCGCTGATGGCATGGACATCTGGGGAGTCATTCCCCAGGCCGGCAGCTCTTTTCTGCCCATTGTTCATGAGCTTCGTTGCCTGGATGACGGGCCGCTGCTCCGCTGTCTGGCCACCTGCCATACCCTCTCTCTGCTTGGAGATCAGCCTATAGGTGACCCAGTGGATCTCCGGATGGTGGATTCTACTGGATGGGTGAGAAAGAAGTGTGCCTCTTTGTTTAGGGAACATGGGCGCCATTTCCAGGATTCTCTTTGGCCATGTCCTCCTACATAGCCATAGCACTTAGACTTACATTCTAACCACTGCTCCATCATGGCTCTTGTAGCATTAGTGCTTAAGACTTATATACCGCTTCACAGTGCTTTTCCAGCCCTCTCTAAGCGGTTTACAGAGTCAGCCTCCTGCCCCCAACTATTTTGGCTCCTCATTTTTCCACCCTTGGAAGGACGGAAGGCTGAGTTCAACCTTGAGCCTGGTGAGAATCGAACTGCCAAATTGCAATCAGCTGGCAGTCAGCAGAAGTAGCCTGCAGTACTGCACTCTAACCACTGCACCACCACGGCTCATACATGGTCAGAAATGGGTGAAAAGGGGAGGTTCCCTTTCCAAAAGGGAGAAGAACCAGCATTCCCCAGAGCCCCCCAAGACCAGCGTCCTACGTGACTCCAATTCCAGTGACCATCAGTTTTAGTTGTTGTCTTTTCTGGTCATCTTTGCCACACTAAGCCCTGTTCTCTATGGCTGAGCTTTAAAGTGGGATCCGTTCAAGGGGCAGCCATCTGTTCAAGGGGCACTGGACAAGGCAGCCCCTCCTCAGCCTCCTCTTTGCTTCTTGCAGTCTCTGGTAGAAACCAAAGGGCCAGAGGTAAAGGCCTGCCTGGAACAGGACTTTGGGACCGGAGCTCTGCTTGTCATGGCTCCTCCACTGCTACGAGAGCAGCTCCCCAGCATGGTGAGGGTATCTCCTTCCTTGCGGCAGGAGAGTGGGATGGGCTCGCAGAGGTTGAGAAAGCTCAACAATCCAGAAAGCAGCCTGGGCGAAGGTGGTTTGCGGGGCCTCCAGGAAAAGCCCACTTCCCCTTCACCCGTTTCACAAATTGTCTCCTTCTTCTGGCTGCTCTCGGGAGCTCAGCCATGGCCTCTCCTCCACAGAAGCACCCCGTCCCCGTGGCTGTCCTCCGTCGCTTCCCGTTCTCTTCAGCTCTGCGGAGGATGAGTGTTCTGGGGAAGGGTCCCGGCCACAGCCCCGTGGAGGCTTTCATGAAGGGAGCTCCGGAGACGGTGGCCGGCCTCTGCAAGAAAGAATCAGGTCTTGGCTGAAGTCTCCTTCGAGGGCATATTACGGGGACGGGGTGGAGGATCTTCCTCATGCTTTGTGACAGTGTGTCTTCCTCTTCTAAAGGCCGCTCTCCCCTCTTGCTTTGCAGTCCCCCAGGATTTCCCGCAGCAGCTGCACCAATTCACAAGCAACGGGTTCCGTGTTCTGGGACTTGCTTACAAGCCCTCGGTGGCCGTGGGGAGCTTCGAAGAAGCCCAGGAAGTGACCAGGTGGGTGGACATCCAAGTCCTTGCCCTTGTGTCCTGCCAGCCTGGCTTCCAGGATTTTCCCTGGCAAATCCATCATTTTTGCTCTTTGGGTGGATCTTCTTAGGAGATAAAGGAGACTTGACTTGGGCAAAAGGTTAAAAAATACCAGTGGCATTTTGACGTCCGAGGTCATTAAGTGCGGGATGGCACGGAAAACACATCGGTTGCTCCTTGCTAGTTCCCTAACCCAGACATACAGTGGCATCCTTGAGCTCTCTAGGGGCCATTAACATTCTTGTTATATGATGGAAAACTGATGGAGGTGACATCCCGTACCTGGATGGGTTGGGAAACAGCAGCAAAATCGAGGAAGATTTTTTTCCCTATGAATGGGGAGAAACACAAAATTCTTCATTGGGGCGAGATGGGAGAGATAAAATGCAAAGATACATTTCCGAGATACCTGGGAAATGTGAAAAAGATGATGGATTGAATTGAATTGAATTCTCTGTTGTCATTGTATGTATATACACAGTATACATACAACAAAATTCACATAACACCCAGAGACCAGACTCAACACGCACACGCAGATGACAATCCACAAACACCTCCCCACCCGTCAAAATTCCCTGCCCCCTAAAAACACAGAAGCATCCACACAACAGACCAAGTAATACTGTCCAACAGCTCATTGATGGTGGTCCTTAAGTTAAGTGCAATTATAGCTCTGGGATAAAAACTGCTCAGAAAACGTGTAGTCCGAGTTTTAATTGGTCTGTATCTTCTGCCAGAAGGCAACAGTTCAGAGAGATTGTGAGCAGGATGGGAAGAGTCTCTGAGAATGTTGTGCGATTTCCTCAAACAGTGAGATGCGAAGATGTCATCCAGGGCTAGTAGCTGGAGCCCGATGATATTCTGGACAGTTTTTAATGATTCTCTGTAGAGCTTTTTTGTCCGCTACAGAGCTGCTCCCATATCATGCAAGAATGCTGTATGTCAGGACACTCTTGATGGTGCTGCGGTAGTAGGAAAGAAGTAGATACTGAAATAGATTTATCTTCTTGAGAATTCTCAGGAAGTACAGCCTCTTCTTCTGTGCCTTCTTCACAAGCATGTTAGCATTCATAGTCCATGAGAGGTCCTCAGAGATATAAATGTCCAGAAATTTAAAACTTCAACCCTCTCCACCTCCTTGCCATTTTATGTACAGTGATAATTGATTGGCGTTCATTGCAAGCAGAATACGAGCCAGCTTATATTGAGGAAAGACTTTGCAACCAATGGACGAAGAGTGAACGGCCCTTCTCTGGGTGCACTTGGACAGAGGCTGGGCAGAGGGGCTTTTGGCACAGAGCAGGGAAGCGTCTCAATGATGCAGTGGGTCCTGGCACAGTCCACTAATGGAAGCTTCCTCCTTGGGCAGAGACTGGGTGGAAATGGACATGATCTTCCTTGGGCTCCTAGTCCTCAAGAACGTCCTCAAGCCCGAGACGGCACCAGTGATCTGTGTGCTGCGCAGTGCAGGGATTCAAACCGTCATGGTCACAGGTGAGAAAAACGGGGAAGAGGCCGGGAAGTCTGGGTGAGGAGAGGATTGTCTTCTGCCTGCAGGACTAGAGGGATGTTGGTGGCTTCTAGCAGGGCTCAGGGCTCTCCTTTGCTCGTTTTGGCCTCAGGGGACAACATGCTCACTGCAGTCAACGTGGCAAGGAGCTGCCACATGGTGGAGGCAAAGGAGCGTGTGGTGTTCGTGAATGCCGAGCCTCCCAGCCGAGGCAAGGTAGCTGCCCTCACCTTCACTCCTTCAGAGCAGGTCAAGGTGAGACCTTTTGTTGGCTGTCCACCCTCTATGGCCCAGTTGGCTGTGGGGCTCTTTCGGGGAAGGGTCAGGCTGTCAGGGTTGCATCTCTGCTATCCAAGCTTCATGAGCTGACAGCCTGACATTAGCAACAGTGGGGGGGAAGGAGGAGGGAAAGATTGAAATGTAAGGAAGAAGAAGGGAGGGGGATGGAAGTCCGGCTGAGACGTGTGAGAAGCTACAGCCAGCCAAGGTCAAGTAACAATAGGTAGAGCTGGGAACCGAGAGCCTGTTTCCTAAACAATATACAAACACCTGATTGGACACTAGCAAATAGCTGGAGGAGTAGGGGGGCAGAGGAAAATTTACTTTGCATTGTTTGCATGGGGAAAACCCCAGATTCAGCCGACACTACTTCTGTAACCACCCAAATATCAGTAAAGTATACTCTTGGCAAAAACAAATGGCCAGGAGCCTTCCTTTGCTGGATGACTGAGTGGGACGGTTTCGCAAGCCCGGTCATCTGAATGGACTGCCAACCATGATGGTTCATGCTCAGCCACAGCTAGTATTTCCTTCCAGACAGAAGGGGGAGGCGTCCCCTGTAATATGAGGGAGGGAGGGCGAAGAGAAAGCCCTACCTAAACCAGGGCTCCTGCTGACGCGGGATGCCAAGCACGAACGAAAAACATCCGGTGGTTTGCGGGACTGTTGCAGGATGCGCAGCAGCAAGAGAGCGACTTCCAGGAACAGCGGCCGTACTCCTTTGCCTTGAACGGGAAATCCTTTGCGGTCCTCTGTGAGTGCTTCCCAGCCCTCCTGCCCAAGGTAACACCCATGGGGGAGAGGAGCTGGATCACCTTGTCCCTGGTTCTCCTCAGACCAGCCACCCCTTCTTGCAGGACGCACCTGTTCCTGGCTGTCTACTAGGGTTCTCGCGACCAGCCTGCCTTCCGGCATCGGGCTGATGGGAGAATCGAGTTGAGCCCCCACCTGGCACCTGAGCACAGGCAGGGTGACCCTCTCTGCTTCTCGGCTCCTCCCAGGTCTTTCTCAGTGGCAGCAACAACTCCTGATCATCCCAGTTGTTGTTTCTCATTCCCAGAAGGGCCATGGCACAGCTCAACTCCCTCTGTTTGATGTCCTTTGCAGATATTAGTCCAAACCACTATTTTCGCACAGATGTTACCTGACCAGAAAACTCGCTTGGTTGAGCATTTGCAACATCTGAAGTAAGTATGGGGGCTGGAGGCTAGATTTCCCCACATTCCTCTGGGGGGTGGGAGAGCAAAAAAAAAAAAGGGTGGGGGGTAGTGGTGGTGGAAGCATGGGAAGGATCTGATCCCAAACGGGCTCCCTTTTGGGAACCTAAAGCCAGGGAGCTTCGGAGCCAAAGGGAGGACTTGGCCTGTGTGATCGAGAGTAGCCATCACCAGGGTTGCATTTGGAGAGAAGGGGAAGGCAGAAGTTGAAGCAGGCAGAAGATGAGCTCCAAAGATACTAAGCGTACTAAAGGCTAGCTTCCCTCCCCTCACTTTTGGGAGCCAAAACCAAGGTGGGTGGGAATTGGTCTTCCGCTTTAGGGAACTGTGTGGTTTAGGCCTGTGTTGCCTGCAGCTACTGCGTGGCCATGTGTGGAGACGGGGCCAACGACTGTGGAGCTCTGAAAGCAGCCGACGTGGGCATCTCGCTCTCCGAAGCAGAGGCCTCGGCGGCAGCACCGTTCACTTCCCAGAGGGCCAATATCGAGTGCGTCCCCATCACCATTCGGTAGGTGGGATGGACTCTTTGGGAGCCACCGGTGGTGGAATCGATGGCCTCCTTTCTCCCATCCAGGTTCTCTTTTTCCTGGAGAGGCCGGGGGTCTCGGGGACTTCTTTGGGAGAGGGAAATCCAAATCCTGCCCCTTTGCAACAAGCTATGTTGACCATCTCCCAGCCTTCAAGCACCTGGCTAAGCAAACGGGAGTCCTCCCCATCAGGGATTCATTTAACATTGACCACTGGGCCACTTCCCAGAACTAGGAAGCACGGCATCCTTCTCCCTCCGTCAAATCTGTCCAGGTTTTTCATTCCAAGAATGGCCTCGGCTTGGGGTGGGGTTCCAACTGCTTTGATCCTAGGTGAAATGAAACCCTAGGGTCTTCCCGCAGTGTTCAGCCCCCCCAATTTTGTCGTGGGCTTCTGGGCAGCGTCTCACCCTTGAATGGGTTAAGTTGCTCCTGGGGGACACTCGGTGAAAGATTCCATGTGAAATTCAAGACACCGTGTTTAAGACCCATCCGCTTGCAGAGAAAGCGCTCTTTCTTGCCCGGGATGGAAGTTTCTGAGCACAGAATTTTTCCTCCCTTGTGTTCCTTCAACCCAGAAGGATGACTGGCCATTTCTCCTCTTTAGGGAGGGAAGATGCTCTTTGGTTACCTCCTTTGGCCTCTTCAAATACATGGCATTCTACAGCCTCACGCAATTTGTTTCTGTGCTCCTGCTATATACGGTAAGGCGGCCATTTTCCTTCCTGCCCCTTTAGCTCGCAGACTCCTGGAGTCCAGGTGAAGGTTACGAGCAGCGAGGTATAGAAGCCTGAGCGCCAGGCATGGGATTTGCCCAAGGGATGGCATCAGGTACGGGAACTACATAAAATGACACACACACACACCCAACTAAAACAAAACGCATCACTGCAACCAGAAGAGAATTTTTTTAAAACATTATGGGCTTAAATTAGCGGCTTCTGAATGAGAACAGAAATAGCCATGTGCAAAAGAGCTGCAAGAATTGGAGCCTTCACTGAGCCCCAGAAGGGAAACACAAACTGATTCACAAAGATAGTAACTAGGTGACCGAAGTTTCTGCCCTGCAAAATTCTAACTGGAAAGCATGATTGATGATTCCTGGCTATGGAAGTGTCCCATTGGAGAATATATGAATTACGATACACCCAGAAGGTGGGGGAAAACCCGGGTCAAGGCTGACCATGAATGATGTGTCTCAGAGTCAGTTACACCCATGCAATGCCGGCATGTTAACTCCCAATAAATCCTTTTTTAAGTTTTGGAAGCTTGGCTCAAGACTCGTGATTTAAATGGGGGTAGCTCCCGGAGCCCTGACACCTGCTTCTTGGGAGAACCCCAAGATGTGGGAAGGCGACACAAGCCAACGAACTGGGCTCTCCCAGCATCTGAGACGCAGAGGCTCTGCCCTCCTCAGCAGGGCAGCCATCGCATCTCTCCGTTTCTTCTGTCCCTCCCTCCTCCTTTAGCTCAACACCAACCTGAGTGATGGGCAGTTCCTCTTCATCGATCTCATCATCACCACCACGATAGTCGCTCTCATGGGCAAGACAGAGCCTGCCGAGGACTTGGGCCTCAAGCGCCCACAGGGAGCCCTGGTCAGCCTTGCCGTCCTGGGCAGCCTTTGCCTCCAAACGGCTCTCATCGTCGCACTCCTGGTCATCGTCTACTTCATCACCGTCTCTCAACAGTGGTGAGTGAGGAAAGAGAGGAGGCCCAGCGGCTGAATCTCTCCGGCTGCTTTTTGCACGGCCTCGCGGAGGCCGGTTCCTCAGATAGTTCGGGCCGCCGTGGGTGGGCCTTTCTCCCAGCCTCTGCAATCAGGCAGGGATGGGCAGGGTTCCCACCAGGACAGACTCAAGACGCCTGCCCACCAGTGGTGGGATTCAAACATTTTTACTACCGGTCCTGTGGGCGTGGCTTGGTGGGCGTGGCAGGGGAAGGATACTGCAACTAACTCAGCATGATTGCTAATGGTTTTTTTTAAAAAAACGGGCAAATATATTTACATACATACATACGTACCAGTGGTGGGATTCAAATTATTTTTTACTACCGGTTCTGTGGGTGTGGCTTTGTGGGCATGGCATGGCTTTGTGGGTGCGGCAGGGGAAGGATACTGCAAAATCCCCATTCCCTCCCCACCCCACCAACCTGCTTTCCAGCTCCGTTCTCCTGTGCAGGGCAACCAAAGGAGACCCAGCCCATCAGCTGGGACTCGATGGGAGGCAGAGAAGAGATGGGGCGGGGCCAATCAGAGGTGGTATTTGGCGGTTCTCCGAGAATTTCCACTATCAGTTCTCCAGGACTGGTCAGAATCAGCTGAATACCACCTCTGTTTCTCACTTCCCTCTCAGGTTCACCCCTCTGAACAGCACTCTGTCAGCCCCTGCAAACCTCCCCAATTATGAGAACACTGTTGTCTTCTGCACCTCGGGGTTCCAGTACCTCATCCTGGCGGTGATCGTGTCCAAAGGCCGCCCTTTCCGCAAGCCACTTTATACCAATGGTGAGTGCTTCCGCTCAGCAGCTCTGCCAGCTGGAGGCCCTGGATGAGCCAGGCCCTGTTTCTCTTCTGCCTGGCCCCGCCAAAGCCTCGCCTGTGTCTCTCGCTCTCTCCAGTGCCGTTTTTGATGGCTTTGCTCTTGCTCGCTGGCGTCATGATCTGGTTGACCGTCTACCCACTGGCCTTCATGAAAAAGTTCCTGTGCCTGAAGAACGCTGGCGACCTGAGCTTCAAAGTGATCTTGCTGGGAATGGCTGCTCTCCACTTCTTCACGGCTTTCATATTGGAGGTAACGAAGGAGCCACAAAGCTGGGGAAGTAGACGTTTAAGATGTTGTCCAGGGCAATGGAAGCAGTTCATTGAGGTCTTTTTGTAAAGGCCAAGCCAAGACCCTTTTCGCTGTGGCTGGGCAGGCTTGGCTTGGGAAAATGGGCCTCCACTGAGCCCCAGAAGGGAAACACAAACCGATTCACCCGATGCGCTAGAACAAGGGAGGCCTGCATTGGAACTCCTGGCGAGCAACTGAAGGACCCTCCTGGCTGAGATGACCCCAGACCGGAGGAGGCTCTTGCTGTCAACTCATAAAATATTTCTATGGTCTTTTAGAGTTGCCAACAGAAAGGGAGGAGGGAAAGGGGTTTGAAAGAGCAGTGCGACAGCTTGCACACTGAAACTGCATTCCATAAATGTTTTCAAAGATAGTAACTAGGTGACCGAAACGGCTGAGCGGCTGAGGGCTACAGGGAGGAGAGCGAGCGGCGGTGGACTTCCTTGGAGCACCAGGCGACCACCGTCACCAGCCACGGCGGCTCCAAGCGTCACCCGTTCCTGGTCTGTTTCTTCCACAGGTGGGCTTGGACCACGGCCTGCTGAACGGTTTCCGGAAGCTGCGACGCAAGAAGGCATCGAAAAAGCTGTACAAGCAGCTGCAGTGGGAGCTTAGCCAGGAGAAGAGCTCATGGCCGCCTCTCCACACGCCTGTCTTTGCCCCCAACAGACACTCCTCGGCTGCAAGATGACGCTAGTCGGTGACTTTCTGCGTGGAGGGAAGGCCCGCTGAGTCTCTGCCGAGGTTCCTTTTTGGATCTAGCTCCTTTCTCCCAGCAGATCCTCTCCCGAGATCCGCTGGGATTCTCCATCGACGGACCAAGGCAACTCTGAGACTCCTCTTCCCCTGTGGCATTTCTCACTTTTGTAAGAACATCGGAGAAGGGAACAAACTTGCATTTCTCTTTAAGCCACACAACCGATAGCGGAGTTGCTGTGCTGTAGAGGACCAATCTTCACCAACCTCTCAGCCGAAGCCATGAGAAGTACCAAGATTTCTGGCCACTCTGGGGAGGGTGGGTGGGTGACGTCTTCCTTGAATCCACTCCTCCTCGAGCAGCCTTTTGTGTGTGTGTGTGTGTGTGTGTGTGTTTGCCCTGCCCAGGAGAACGGAGCTGCAAAGCAGGTTAGTGGGGTGGGGAGGGAATGGGGATTTTGCAGTATATCCTTCCCCTGCCACGCCCACAAAGCCACACCCACAGAACCGGTAGTAAAAAAAATTGAATCCCACCACTGGTATGTATGTATGTATGTAAATATATTTGCCAGTTTTTCTTTTTCTTTTTTTAACGTTAGCAATCACGTGGAGTTAGTTGGATATTCAGCAGGGCTTAGTAAGCAATTAAGAATCAAGAAGCAATAATGTATTAAATGAGTTAACTTTGCATGAAGACGGTCTGGGACAAACACGGGGGTGGGGGGGGGGAATTGCCAAGGAGGGGCGGGACGTCTACTTTAAAGGTGGCCCGGCGAGGCCTGGCCAAGAGGCGAGTGAGAAATGGGCTGACCTGTGTCTTGCAGGCAGAGAGTTTTCCCGCCCAGGCATCCCGTGGGCCCTGCTGCAGCCACTCTCTGCCCTAAGAGACGAACCGCTGAGAAGTGGCCTGGAAAAGCCCGTCGGCAGAGCCAGGCTATGGCCAAAGCCGATCGGTTGTTCCCAGGCAACCTTCCACAGCTCACCCACCCCTGTGGTCAGCATTCCCAGTGGCAGTGGAGAAACTGGCCAGAGAAAGAAAGGGCAGCTCGTTCGAACCCTCCAAGCCACAGAAAAGCCCAAAGAGGAGCCCCTCAAGGGGATAGGAAGGCATCCTTTCTACCCGTCTCAGGCGATGGTAGACTGCCTCTAAGCCTGGAGGCTTTGGGGATCAGCCTCTGTCGAAAAGCCGCCGCCTCCATGGAAGGAGCTACCCAGCCCATCCTCCCCTGCAAGCCAAAAAAGCACATTGCACTCGGGAGCCCCAGCGAAAGAGTTTCGTGCACGGCGGGCTCGCTGCAATGCTCCGCTGTGGACACTTGCGATAAAACCCCACTGGATGAACAACTACACCTTGCGTGGGGCCGGCCTCCCCTGAAGCGTGGCTGCCGTGCTGCAGCTGCAGCCTGTGGAGGGAGGGGTGGGGTGGGGAGGGGTGGGGGAACCTCTGGAAAAGTTCTGCCTTGAGAGAAGTTGGCGTTAGGACCCAGGAGGGAGGCTGCGGTGGTGGAGGAGGAGGAGGAGGAGGCCTGGCTCCTTCAGCCTTTTTGGAAAGCAAGACCCGGGCGAGGAGGAGAGAGAGCAAAGCCAGCCAGCCGCCTGAGAGGGAGAAAGACCCCCCCCCCGCCCCCAAGTCGGTAAGTTGGCTTAAAGGGCGCCACGGGCTGTGGGGGCAGGAAAGGGGGGGGGTTCAGACCTTGCAAAGGAATGCAAGGGGACGCGCTCTCTTCGGAGCTGTCCCTTTTTTTCTTCCATGCAGGGGAACGCTTGCCTTTCAAAAGAAACCTTTTAGCCCCCAGCCCCTCTCCTCCTGCTCCCCCCCGCCCCCCCCCCCTTTCCCAGTGGCCAGGCAAAAATTCCCCCGAAGAAAGAAACCAAAAAGGGTAATTTTCTTTTGCCTCTGAATTTGACCATTCAACATCCTTGCGGCCAGGAAAGGAGGGCTCCCCTTTTGTTCTCCTGCTTGGGCAAAGGGGGGGGAGTGAGTGGGTGGGTGGGTGGGATGGGGAGGTGGAGTTGTAGAGGGCTTGCTGGCCATTCTTGGCTTCCCAGCAGTTGGCTGATTGCTGCCAGATGTGCGTCTGCTTTCTCTAAAACAGGAAACTTCTGCCTCTGAGCCCCTTCCCCCTCTTGAAGGGAAGCCAAGGGGGGCGGTTGGGGGGAAGAAGTCCGGCAAAGGGGACCTGGGGGCTTGGGGTAGCCTGGCCCTACCTCCACCCGCCACCCCCCCATCAGCACCACATTCCCCACACCTACCTGGTCTGGCAGGAAAGCTGAGCCAACCTGGGCTTCTCTCCGGACCGTTTTTTCTCAGCGTGGAAGCTTTTACAGGCTAGCCTTGTCTCGGGCTCCTTCCTCCTTTGCGCTGGAGAGAATAGGCTGGTACACCGGGAGGAGGGGAAAAAGCGCTTTCTGCTGCAGTGGGAAATGGACAACCCTGGAAAGTTTGCACAGCCACCCAGCAGGATCTGCTCCTGGGTCTCTCTTAAACTCTGCAGCGAGAAGCGAATGCATCGTCGCTTGGCCTGGAGCGGCTTTGGGCCAAAGCTGCTGGCCTGGCCGAGTCTTCTTTCGTTTCTTTCTGCCCGCTTTCCCTCGCCACTCCTGCAGGGTTGGATAGGAGGAAAAAATCCCAGCAGGTGGTGGCGGGTGGGAGAAAAGGATGTTTTGGTCATTGGAGATCCACTGGAAAGCAGCATTCTGGGCTTCCTTGAACAGACCAGGAAGGTTGGGGTTCAAAGACGCAGCGATAGGAAGAGTTCCCACGATCCTTGATGGCAGAATCTCTGGGCTGTGTGTGTGGGGGTCCTTCATGGCTAGCCGGGCACTTCGATGGATCGAGCCTTGCCCGGAGCAGACCCTGCCTCCACCCACCCCCCCACGCACACACACACTAACAGTCAGAGGTCCTCAAACTTGGCAACTTTAAGACTTATGGACTTCAACTCCCAGAATTCTCCAGCCAGCATAGCTTTCAGACAGTGAGGAGGTTGGCAGGGGGGACCATGGGCCACTCCTGGAGTCTGGGCAAGGCTCTGATGAGGGCTCTGCGTCAGAGGGAGAGATGGGGCCAGGGCCGTCTGACAGTTATCAGCTGCCTTCGGAGTTGGAGATCAGTGGGGAAGAAGAGCAGCTGGAGCCTGTTCCCAGTGTGCGCATGCACAGAGCTGCCAGGAGAAGGGAACAGTTAAGGAACAAGGGTTGACTCGGGAATAAGATCACAGGTGAATGGTGAATGGCCCCTCCGATAGGGAATAAAAGAGGAGCGAAAGGGGAGGAGTGTTTGCAGGAGACAATTTTGGGAGTTGAAGTCCACAAGTCTTAAAGTTGCCAAGTTTGGGGGCCCCTGTTAACAACGAAAGCTTGGGAACCACACCAAGGATGTTCCTCGGTTGACATGGCAAGTTTTTAAAGTCTGCAAAAAGAGGGGGGGACGAGGTTCTGCCTTCCAATCCCAGCAAGCCCAGAGCTAAGGAGCATCCTGTGTCTTTCAGCTCGGCTCTGATTCAGCTGCCTCTGTAGCCCACCCCTCCCCAGAATGAGGACTCTTCTGGCCCTTCTCCTCCTCTGCCTGCCAGGTGAGGGGCAAATTGGACCGAGACCTTCCCCTTCCTCCTGTCCAGAGGGATCCGGGACCTTCCTCCCCCACTACCCAAGGGCTTGGGGAGGGGGGGGGAAGGGGTCCCTCACACATACAAGGCAAGGGGCCCCGGAGAAAGGGACGCCCAGCTTTTGCGGATGTCACATATGCAAGGACACACACACACCCCAGGCAAGAGGCGTGGAAGGGGAAGGAGGAGGCCCGCCTGCGGTGGCTCTCCGAGTTGACAATGCCGGCAAGGGCCCCACCTGGGCAGCTGTGGGGCCACCTTGCAACAGCCGGCCTCAGTTTCTCCTCCCTTCCCAGCAGCTCTTCTGGCTCAGGGGCAGTATGACCTCGATGACCCTGCCTATCCCGAGCCCCCGTACGCCCCTTACGAAATTGGTGAGTACTGTCAAGGGTCCGGGGGGGGGCCACGGCCAATCCCGGTCAGAGGATGGACCCATGTCTCCTAACAGGAGCTTGATAGGCCCTCTGGCCTCTCTCTCCCTTCTTTTCAGAGAGTCAAGATTATTACGATTACGCTGGGAACGGTGAGTCGGTCCGGGAGGCCAAACCTGGCGCAGCCCCGCTTGCCTGCCTCGTGAAGCCGCCGTCCTCAACCTTTCTGGGCCGGCGGGCCGGCAGTGTGCGTGTGTGTGTGTGAGGATAGTTCCTCGTGAGTGGTAGGTGGGCGCTTTGCTCGAGGGGAGCAAGCGGCCGCCCCTCGCACAAAGGGGAGTTTCGCACGTGCATTCACACACACACACACACACACACGCTGCCGGTGCGGCCCGGTTCCAAACAGGCTGCGGCCGCATCCCAGGGGTTGGGGACCCCTGTGGTAAAGGCAAAAGGCTAAAGCAAGCACTGCCCCCCCACTCTCCTCTGCCCTGCAGATCTCTCCCCCCAGACTCCTGAGGAGCACTACCAGTCCCAGCAACAGAACCAGCAGGAGGTCATCCCCGCCCCAACCCCAGGTGAGCAGCCCTTGGGACGGGGTGGTGGTGGTGGTTGGAAGAGAGTTACTCCCTGCTCTGCAACTGCCTGGCTTCTGCCCAGCTGCCTCCTCCGTACCACACACACACACACACACACACACACACAACGCTAACACAGTTACTCACACTTTGCTCCTATCTGGGTCTTTTTCCCCCCCCTTCCCCTAGGCGTTTCTGAGACAGAGCCCACCGAACCAGGGCCCCTCGGTAAGAGATCGCCAAGCTCTGAAATCAGTCCCTCTTCCTGAGGTCTGGCAACAAAACAAGTTGGTTTGGGCGTCCCCCCAGGATCCTTCCTCCGTCCCGGAGAGGCGGATGTGCTGCTGGGGAAAGGGGTGGTGGTGGTGGTGGAGGAGGGAGCGGGTTCAAAGCAAGCTAAAGACTCCTGGGACTGAATGGAGCCCCCACCCACCCTCTCCCCAATCTTGCTCTTGGCCTGCAGACTGCCAGGAGGAGCAGTACCCCTGCACCAGGCTGTATTCCATCTACAAGCCTTGCAAACAGTGCCTGAACGAGATCTGCTTCTACAGGTGAGGGGGCCGCAATTGGATCAGGACCAAACCTCTCCCCCTGCCCCCCCTCCTCAAGCTTCTCTCCCCACAAGCTGACTCGGGAGGGCGTGTTTGCAATCTGGCCCTGCAGGAAACACTGCAGCCGCCGCCGATCCTACGGGGAAAGCTTTGCGGGCGGGCGAGGGGAGGGAGGGCCGCCTGCCGATTCAGGCACCCCAGTGGGAAGTCGGGAAGGTGGGAGGGAGCAGCTTCCAGGCTTCCTTCCATGGGTCTGTCGTGGTGAGGGGTGTGGGCCAAGGGAGACATCCCCTGGCCTTGTCCGCGTTCAGCCTCCGCAGGGTCTACGTGATCAATAAGGAGATCTGCGTCCGTACGGTTTGCGCTCACGAAGAACTCCTAAGAGGTACGCACAGAGAACGAAGGGCCCCCGGGCTTCCATATTTTTTTTACTACCTGTGGTTCTGTGGGCGTGGCTTGGTGGGTGTGGCAGGGGAAAGATACTGTAAGATCTCCAGTCAGAGGTGGGATTTGCTGGTTCTCCGAGCTACTCAAAATTTCTACTCCCAGTTCTCCAGAACTGGTCAGAACCTGCTGAAGACCCACCTCTGGCCCCGGGCGCTCCGGTCGCGAAGGTTACAGGGGCAGCTGTTTCGGGGCACCCCTTCCCAGCAGTAGCTTTGGGGGCAGCTTTGCCTAAAACTTGGGCGAAGTGGGAGGGGTAGAGAAGGAGATGTGGGGATTCTAGTCCTGATGGTGGATCCCCTCCTGCCTCCAGCCGACCTCTGTCGCGACAGATTCTCCAAGTGCGGCATCATGGCGACCAGTGGCCTTTGCCAGACCATGGCCACCTCTTGCGCCCGGAGCTGTGGCGGCTGCTGAGCGGGGAAAGGGGCCGTGTGGCACTGGACGGGAGGCCCTTCTGGACCACGGATGATGCCCCTGGTTCGTGCCCGGAGGGACAGCGGCCCCTTCTTGGGGTCCCTCCTCTGCCACAGCAGTGACACACCTGTAGGGCTGCTCACGCATTCCAGGCGTGACTCGGGCGGGGGTCTCCGCAAGGACCCAACCCTTGCCCCTCCAGAAATGCCGACCTTCACACAACCTACTGGATGGGTTTGATTGCCTTGTAATTGCAAGTTTTATTTTTTTGTACGAACCGTTTTGTCCCTTCCCCCCGCCTTTGTTTTCTACAAAACGATTAAAAAAATAAATAGACCAAATGTGTCACGGTTTGATTCATTAAGTCTGGGATTTTCCTCCCCCTGCCCCCGGCAAAAGATGGGGGCACTACGGGACCGCCCCCCCCTTTCCTCCCTGTGTTTTCACGACCCTTCCAAATAGAATTGGAGGTCGGGGAGGGAGGAGGGTAACGCTCAAGTCTTTCATTACAAGCTATCCCCCTTCTACATAAAGAGGAGCAAAGCCCGTAAAACCAACAATTCCGCGGATATAAAAGAAAAATAACTTTCTACTGTCCTTGATTGGCTGCTACCTAAAGAGCCGCAACAGAGAAAAATACACACCCGATTGGGATCTACGGTTAAATAAAAAAATAATGATCCTTGGCCAAGGAGCTCCTTGGCCCATCTGTCCTTCCCCAGCCAGAGACCAGGCCAGGACTGGCTCACCTTCCCCTCCCCCACCCCGTTCTCCATCACGGAACGAATGGAGCCATCTTGGCACCAGGCCGGCTTGGATCGCCCCTCGCTTCCACCACCCCCGGGAGGGGGTTCTTTTCGGTTGTCTTTATAGGGGACGAATTCTTCTTCTGATCCAGCTCGGATCCGACCACCGAGGACTTCTTGGAAAAAAAAAATTTTTTTTTTTTAAATAAGGAGCATTTCGCACTACCTTGCGCTGTGCGTGAATCTAGGCCCTGACGGGTTGGAGGTCGGTGGCCCTTCTTGCCGTGGCGCTCCGCAGGGATGACGGGGCTCGGCTCCTGCCACAGCTAGTGTCCGGAAAAGAGAGGGGGAGCTGGGAAATAAGGCTGCCCCTTCTTGGTGCCTTGATGCAGCTGCTCCTTCAGAGTCGAGATCTGTGGGTGGAGGGTGGGGGGTGAGAAGGGCCCCTTCGGGGTCCAGGCAAGAGGCGAGTCCAGGGGCGGCAGCACCGCAGCGGAGCCAGAGTCCCCAGGAGGGAGGGGAGCTCTCACCTGCTCTTCCAGACCTTTGGCTCCAGGGCGGAGGGAACCGCTCAGGCGCTCGCTCTCCTGCCGCTGTGGCGCAGCCGCTTTGCCAAGAGGCTTCTTCCCCTGGGTCCGCTCCAGCTCTGCCACTTGCACCTAGGGAAGGGAGGTCGGTATTAATGTCCGTCTGGCTCGCCAGCCCCGTCCTGCCTACTTTCATTCTCCAAGTCTCTCCCTTCCACTCAGCTGGCCACCTGGGCCAGCACTGACCTCCAAGGAGACGAGTCACGGTTTTCCTCCAGCAGGCCAGGGAGTAGACACCCCCGGTTCCTATCCAGGAAGCTGGCGGGGTTTGTTCTGACCTGGGCTTCACAAAATCATGAAGCGGGACTCCTCATCCCGACAAAACCCCTTTTTTTAATTTAGACTAATGTGAATTCCTCTCATTCACAGGCAGCAAAGTCCCAGCAAACCATCTTTCAAGAGTGATTTACAACCGCAGACCTTAATCGAGCTTGGAGAGTTGCCAGGCCGATAGCTCCCAAGGGCAACGCTGTACCAGAAAATACTTGGCAAGGAGTCACAACCAAATCTTCACCCTAATTAAATGAACTAATTGTCTCCTCCCCTTTCGCTTTTTATTCCCTACCGTTCACCTGTGCTCTTACTCCTGAGTCAACCCTTGTTCCTTAGCTGTTCCCTTCTTCTGGCAGCTCTGCGCATGCACACACCGGAAACAGGCTCCAGCTGTTCTTCTGCCCCACTGATCTCCGACTCCAAAGGCAGCTGATAACTGACAGGCAGTTTAGCCCCATCTCTGCCTCCAATGCAGAGCCCTCGTCAGAGCCTTCCCCAGACTCCAGGACTGGCCCATGCTCCTCCCCACTGCCCGAGTCTGCCGCCAGTTCTGTTGGCTGCTGGTGGGCCAAAACAAGAGCTGAGACACACACTCTTCGAGGCATCCACAGGGCAGGATCTTTTTGGCACCGGCAGAGACTGCCACCCTCCAGAGCCCAAGGCCACCGTTACCTCCAGCTGCCGTATCTGCTCTTGGGCTCCCATCAGCTCTTGCTCTGCGCCCGTGAGGGAACGATCGAGGCGCCCCTTTTCCACCGACAGTCGTACGGAGTCCTCGTGAGTCTTCAGCTTCTCGCGCTCCACCTAGCAATCCCACCACGCCTCAGTTGCTGCACAAAGGCTCCCGCGACACACACACAACCAGCGGGAGAGGATTTAGAGAGTATAAAACACTCTGCAGGAGCCCCTCAATTAACCGGCGCTCCCGTGAGCTGAGCCCCCCCCCCCCCCCGTGCCCCATTCATTCCCTCCCCTCTGGCAACCTGCTCTCGGTCCTCTCCAGGCCTCCCCAAGGCCTCTCCTCTCTCGCTTCCCCCAAAGCCGCATGGCTGACCTTGTCCAGGGTCCTCCGCAGGGCGCCCTTCTCCTTTTCCAAACGCAGGGACAGGCGCTCGGCTTCCCGTTTCTCGCTCTCCAGCTGGGCCAGGGCCTTCTGCAGACTGCCCAGGCGCTCCTGGAGTAGGCGTCGCTCCTCTTGTACCTTCTGGAGCTTCCTCAGAGCCGCTGCTTCCCCCTCCTGGCGTCGGCGCAGGAGCTGCAGGTGGGGAGAAGAGGGCATTGAGGGCGAGTTTTCCAGGCAAGACTCGTCCCTGCCCGCTGATCCCGGGAACGAAACCAGTCCTTTAGCAACGCCCAGGAGGCGTCTCATATCCCACCTGGACCTCGGGCTCTTCGTTGTGACAAGGCAAACCAGGGGCATCTCCGCGGGCTCAAGCGACTCACCTCTTCCTGCTGTCTCCCCAGCCCCTCCAGCTCCTCCTTCTGAAGCTCCAGCTCAGCCTGCTGCCCCTTCAGGGCTTGGAGGCGCTCCGAAAGCGCCCCGTTCTGCTTCTTTGCTTCCAAGAGGGCCTGGCGGGCTGCGTCCAGTCGCTCCTGAAGGGGATATAAGATGGAGGGATGGGGGCCCGTCTCTCTCTCTCTCTCTCGGCAGAGCGACAGCCACCTTTGGCGAAGGGAGGTGCTGCCGGTGGAGGCCCGGCCTTTCCGCCCAAAACACACCCACCTGTAAGACTCTCTGCTCATGCGCGCCGGCTGCCAGGGCCTTCTGCAACTGCAGCAGCTTCTCCTGGGCCGAGACAGAGCTGCTCTGGCTCTCGGACAAGGTGGCCGTCAGCCCCTGCACCTTCTCCTTCAGGGAAGTCTCAGAATTGGCAGCCTTGGCCAGCGAGAGGTTGAGTTGGTCCAAGGAGTGCTGCAACGTGCTGGCTCTCGCCTCGCTCTCATTCACCTGGTGTGGCGGGAACGAGCCAAAGTAAGGCTGGCTGGCAGCGGGGCAGCCTAAGGCTCCTCTCCGTGCTCTTCCATCAACGGGGGTTGGGGGTAGGACTGGACCCTGGGGCGGTCGTGCTGAGGCCCCCGTGGTCACCTGGGGGACCTCACCTGCCTCTGCATGAGAGTGACGCGCTCCTGAAGAAGCTGGAGCTCAGCCTCGCGGTCGCTCAGCACCACCTTGGCCCGCTGCAGTTCCCCTTCCAGGGACTTCCGCAGAAGCTCCAGTTTGGTGCTGCGGCTCTCCGCACTGCCCAAGGAATCTCTCAGCCGTCGTTTGTCCACCTCCAGCTTGGCCTCGTTGGCCTTCATCTTGCCGAGTTTCTCCTGGAACAAGGGAGAGGGTGGGGAAAGTGATCCTAATTGCCTCCGGCTGGCCAGGCTGATCCAGAGATGGCCGGCTGGGAAACAGCCAAGCTCTATGGGGAACACAGCCGGGTTTGCTGCCGCTGCTTGGCTCAGCACACGGCACAGCGGGCTGGTTCTAGAAACTGGAGTTCAGGAGACGGAGCTGGGATGGGGAAGCCCTCCTAGGAAGCTAGATGGGAGCAACGGTTCTTCCACCTCCACCCTTTCCTCAGAGGGTGAGAAGGACGGAAGAATCCCCCCCCCCCCCGAAACATGCACACGCTCCCCACATGGCCAATTTACTGGAGAGGAGACCTGCTTCCCCTGCACCCCCACCTGCATGGCCCTCTGCTCGCTGGCGGCCGCTTGTAGGTCGTGCTCCAGCGCAGCCAGCTTCTCTGCCTGGGCCTTGCGCTCTCGCTCACTCCAGCGCAGGGTCTCCTCCTGGAGCATCAAAGCTGTCTGGGCTCCGGTCAGCTTCCCATCGAGGCTGCGCCTCTCTGTGGAAGGAACAGCACCTGGGCTCAGGATGCGGCTCCCCAGGGCTCCTTGGGGCAGGCGGGCAGCTCTAGTGACCCTGTGGGCCGAGCCCCCATTCCTCAAGGGCACAAGCCAAAAGAAGATGGTGGGATTCGAAAAGTTTTACCCCTGGTTCGGTGGGCATGGCCCGGTGGGCGCGCTTTGCGTGCACGTGCACACCGAACACGCACTTTGCGCAGACGCGGTGGCGTTCCAACTCACCTCCTGCAAGCCTGCACTCTCCTGGTCTTCAGCAGCTTTGCATGGCACTCTTCTATGCCACGCAAAGCAGCTGCGCTTCAAAAGTAGGAGATAAAGTTGGGCATGTGAGCCCCGGTGGGCGGGTGGGCCCAACAGCAGAGCGGCGGAGAGAAGGTTCGGTCTCCGCTGCTCATTGGTGCTACCGGCTCGGTACAACCGGGCCGAACCGGTAGCATACAACCACTGCCTCCAAGGGGAAGACGTGGCCATCCTGCCTCGGCTGCCGGATGCTGCAGCCGAGGGCCACCGTACTTTCTTTAACAACTACCTTTTCAAAACTTGACCTGTATTTATTCGGGAGAAAGGGCTTTGCATATTCTCATCTTCTTTCTCGAAGTATATCCCGTGAGAAAAGCCCTATGCAGAACAAACGAAGCGCGGAAGGGGAAGCATTCGCTCCCAGATTCCCTGTCTGGTAGCACAGCCGTTAATATTTCCTAGGAAGAGAGAAGCAAGCTCACCTTCCTCGCACGCGGCCACCTGCTTCTGCAGCTGCTGCACACGGCTGCTGGCCAGGTCGCGCTGGGCCTCCGTCTCGGCCAGCTGACACTTCAAGGAGCCCAATTGGGAACGAGCGTCGTCCTGGATCCCAAGAGACAGAGGAAAA
>NW_020716836.1:539358-550095 GCF_900518725.1 Notechis scutatus
CTCCCGCCGAAGGGTCGCCGCCGAAGTCGAGTAGGGGGGCTTGCCGCAGAGGCCTTTTTCTCAAGGCGCTGCACCCCCCCGTCCTCCTAGCCCCGGACCAGACCGCCGACGCGGCTGCCTCAGAGCCGGAGGGCGCCCGGCGAGGAAAGGGCGCGAGGGCCGCAGTCTGAAGGGCTCCCCCCCACACACACACACCGGCGGTTGCTATGGCACCGGGCGAGGAGGCGGGCCCCGTGCTGAAGAGGCGCGCGCGAGCGTTTCCCGCCTCCCTCCCCTCCGCCTGGCTACGGTGGCCGCCTGAGGTCATTCCCGCCCACCCGCAACGCCGCCGCCGCCGCCGCCCTCCCCCAGCTGTCAAAACAAGGAAGCGCGAGGCTGGCTGGCAAGAAAGGTTTTTATTCGGGACACGGAGTGCAGGAGAGAAAGACGCCGCCGCCGCCGCGCGTGGAGTCCCCGAAAGAGAAAACGACGCGCCCAAGCCCCCGCGGGGCAGAGTCCCTCCAAAGGCTACTTCCCAACCCTTTGGGCTCTGACCCTAACCCAACATTGTTGGTTGTCCTGGCGCAACCATTCCCCACCCCTCCAAAGTACATTGCTCCTCTTGGGAAGGAAGAGAGACAGAGGAGCAGGCGAGAAGATCTCTGCTTCATAAGCAACAGGCTGGCATTTGAGCCACTGCAGCCCCCCCTACACACACACACACACACACACACAAGTCCCAGGTGCTGGTGGAAGAGAGAGCTGTGCGATTTGCAGGGAGCCCCCTCCTCTGCTTTGCCACAAGGTCCAAAGCCAAAGCCAAACCCATCCAGGCAGAGGATCTGTTGGGAGAGCCAGCGAGGCACAGCCCATCTCCCGGTCTCTGGCCTCCAAAAGCAGTTCCTCTCCTTGGCCTTTGGGCCTTCCCTTCTGCTTCAGAACTGGACCCAACCCGAGTTCTGCTGAGGCTGAGAGCCGGACCTACGAGGAGACAAAGACAAACACAGCCCTTGAACTAGAGATATTCCCCGGCACTTGCTGGAACCAGAAGCCACACCTTGGGGGTCCATGGTTTGGGCAGAAACTCGGATGTTCTGCGATCAACAAGTGGTACTTACAACCTCCAGGAATTTTAACCAGGTAGGCAGCCTCTGTGCTGGAGACACCTCTTAAGGACTCCAGCAAGAATTTCCAAGGGAGGAAAGCAGAAGTCGCCTGAAATGATACTTAGCACCCCGTGGCAGCCCTTTAGCGGAGTCTGAAAACTTGTGCTCTAACACAACAGTCCCAAAACTTTTCCGGCTTGACGGACTTCTCTGTGAATGGCAGGTGTGTGTGCATGAGTGTGTGCATTTGTGAAAACGGCAGGCACACAAATGGAGCTGCGTCCATGCATGCTCCCCACTTGTGGGAGCCCAGTTCTGAAGGGGCTATGGCCCAGTAGTAGGCCACAGCCCGTGGGGTTGGGGACCCCTGCTCTAACAAATGGAGCAGCTGATCTCTTAAACAATTCACTGATTAATTAAATTACAGCTACTGTGAAAATTAACAGCAGGCAAGCAACCTTGACTTGGCGCTGGCCATTAAAGGAGATAAAACTCCAAAGTCAAATATGCAACATATCTCTTTGATCTGCACTTAATTCTATTGTTTAATGGAAAAATTCACCCACTATTTACAATTATCGTTCAGTAGAAGAATACTATTTAAAATACCATACTTGATTGATGAATTATAAATTTTACTGATTCGAAAAGACTAATGTAGTTCTTGCTCAAGCTACTGAGATTGTCCTACGGTTTAAAACACTGTTTCCCAACATGAACAATTTTAACATAGGTTGACTACAAGTCCCAGAATTCCATAGACAAGCAGCCGGGGCAATTCTGGGAGCTGAAGTCCATAAGGTCTTTGCCTTTGGTTGGGAAATGCTGGTTCAGAGGATGGGAGATGACGAAGATATATAAAAACTCTGGCCTAGGCAAAAATGGGCCAAAACTTTAAGTTCAGAGAGTCCAGATAACATTTGAAAGCTGTGCAGGTAGACCTTCCCTGATTCACTGAAGCATGAAGGAGAAGTTATACAATCAGAATTTATACCCAATCTCACTAAAAGTGGCTTTATCCTTCCTGGGAAGTTGATTTTGTGGTCTTATGTAAATAGAGGGGCTAGCACATTCTTTGATAAGGTCTAGGCCAGGGGTGTCCAACCTTGGCAACTTTAAGACTTGTGGACTTCAACTCCTGGCTGAGGAATTCTGGGAGTTGAAGTCCACAAGTCTTAAAGTTGCCAAGGTTGGACACCCCTGGTCTAGGCTATATTATAAAAAAAGGGACAGCAACGCTAAATTTGTCATGGTGCAGGACTTCAAGACAATTCCCCACTGTATGGGCACAATAGTTCCACTGCTCCTGTCCTTTTGGGAGAAAGAAAATGTGCTGGAGAACGCGAGGGAGCAGGACTTAACCTCCCAAAACATGACAAAAGGGGCATCTCCTTACCCAGAAGCTTGGGTGAAATCTCCCCAGATGTCTGCAGAAGCTTCTCTTGAAGAACTTGGCGGCTGTGAGGTCCGAGACCCGGCAACATCTGCTGGCAAACAAAGTGCAGGGAGGAAAAAAAGAGGTTAGCTTTGTCTTTCCTGTTTCCAGATGTTCCTCCAAGAAAGGGCTTTTGTCTGAGCTGGCAAAAAGAAGTCCTATTACTTAGCATGCGTCCGTTTCCTTAAAAAGACCTTTGCACAACGGATGCATCTGCTAAGGGGCGGCTAGATGACGGGGGAGGGAAATGGGGCCTGTGGTCCTTGAGGTGGGTGTAAAAGGCCCCAGGTGATCCCACCTACACCACCAGACAGCTCAGGAAGTCTCAAAGCAGGAGCTCCCTTTACTACTTTGGTACCAAAGTGAATCCACCCACCACCACCACCCCCTTCGAGGAGCCACACAGACCTGTTTGGATGGCATCTGGTGAGGTTCCCGGAAGAGGCAAGAGAAGCTGCTCTCCAGGTGTGGGGAGGAAGGGGTTCTTCCCCCCGGGAGGCGGGGGAAGAAGGGGGAGTCCTGTGGTGTCAGAAGTTCGTGGCCTGCTTCCCGAGGAGCCATCCTTTTTTTTCATGTTCTGGGGGAAGACCAAAAAAGGCACCCTTGGAAGCCTCCCACTTGAGGACAGAGCCCAAGGAGGAGGAGGGATTCGCCCTCACTTCTTCCCCAAACGTCGGACTTCAGGTTCCGCTTCCCTTCCCAGGACTCAAACAGGGCAGGAATCACCCACCGAACTGACAGAGGGCCACTGCACTGCCGAGCCTTATAACTGGAGTTGAATGCATCTGTCCTGCTTCCACAACCCTGGACAAAAAAAAACCCTCCAAGGCCTTTCTTACCGCAATGTTGAGCTTGATGGTCTGCCCTTCCTTGAAGCCCAGGTCAAGTTTGGGCACCGGGGTTGGGTTTTGGGCTTCTTTGGCCAACTCATTCTGTTGTCTGACCCACCTACAGAGAGAGAGAGAGAGAGAAAGAAAGAGAAAGAAAAGCGGTGGAGAGCAAGAAAAGATGCAGGCCAAATCGGTAAGGGAGAGGCCAGTTACTTAAGACAGGCATTTCTATTCCTGGAAGAAGAAGAAAAAAAAAATCCACGTAGCAAAGGTGACCTCCCAAATCTGTTATTTCCCCCCAGAGCAGGAAACAAGGGGGTGAGAAACAAGCAGGGATGGAATCTGTGGTCCCCCACCCCTGCTGCTTTGGATCTCGTTCCCTTGTTTGGCCCAGGTATGGCTCCCGAGAGGTTTCTGAAACACCTGGAGGAGAGGAGGAGAACTGGAATGTTTTCTGTAGTTTCCTCCCTCTAGAACAGGGGTGTCAAACTCGCGTCGTCATGGCAGCATCACGTGACGTATCAGGACTTTCCCCCCCCTCCTTCGCTAAACTGGGCAGGGGCGGAGCCAGCAGGTGTCACATCTGGCCAGCAGGATAGGAGTTCAATGGCCCTGCTCTAGAACAAGCCTTCCCCCGCTGATTCTGAGGGCGCTCTCCCAAACAAGGTCAAGGAAGGCTGTTAAAGTGGAGCCATTCTACCAAGGTTGCAGACTGGGCATGTGCTGTCTTGGAGGTGGTTATTGCATTAAAAGATACCTCCGCCACTCTATTGTACACCCACCCCCCCACTACCTTAACTATTTCCTCTTTATTTTTTTAATTTATTGTCTTATTGTGTTGGGCCTTTTATATTGTTTTATCAAATTTTAAATCTCCCAGAGTTGCATGACAGCGAGATGGGCAGCGAATAAATGCAAAACACGATATAAACAAAGGTTGTCAGCGTTGTTCCCAAACGCCAGGTTTTTTGCCAGGTTTTGAGTGGCGGGTGCAGGTCAAGAAGGATCAACCGTGACTGGTCATGGGAGACCAACTCTGCTGGATTTCCCTCCCTGGGAAAAGAGCCTCCAGCAGAGTCCTGGCACCAAGGAAAGGCTGCTCACTTGAAATGATCCTGCAGCGCCACATTGAAGTCAAAAGCATCACCTCGGTCAACAAAGCCAATTCCGATGAATGCACGCCGCCCTGTAAGGAAAACTAGGCTCAGGATGGCGGCGGAAGTCACTGGCTGTCAGCTTAGCCCACTGGGAAGCCTGAAAGAAAGACCTCAGGAAGGCAGAGTCGTACCAAAGCATTCGCGCACACAGAGCTCGATTGCAGCAGAACCGCCCAAAGGGCCCTCTCCACCCAGGCTGGTGACCTGGTGAGAAGCCACAGGCCCACTAAGGAGGGCTGCCGAGAGTTCAACCTTCTCACGGTGCCTGTCTGCTAGGATGGGCCGTAGCCACCCACGCAGGTGCCCGTGGATCCGGTTAACAGAGAGTTATCGTGGATAGCAAAGAAGATTCGGCGGATCGAACAAGGAAGAGGCATTGAGAGAGGAGAGCCGAGCGGAAGCTTAGAGAACCAAGGATATTCGCAGAAGAGCCCAGGTTGGGAAGCAGCCCAATAAATAGAGAAGGGGGAAGCGGATGGCCCAAGGGAGGGCTGCCCACAGCCTTGCACGCCACTTAAGGAAAGAAAGAGTGAAGAGCGTGTCACTAGGTTCCCTTAGAATGATTTCTGCCCTTTTCCCCCTAGCACCGGGGAAAGCCTCCACCATCAGCACCAAGGACAGGGGTCGGATGCCACAGACAAGGCTTTCCCGGTAAAATTACAACCAACTTTGCCCCTCCCTCTCCAAAGACTGGATCTCCCCCCCCCCCCCCCCCCCCCCCCGCGGGCAGGCTCCAAAGCACCCCCCCACCCGTACTATTCCCATCTTCGACCCGGATGACAAAGTACCGGCTCGAGTCCGTCACGCCCTCCACGGCGATGCCAGGAAACTGGTCCACGGAAGCCTGGGCGAAAAGCTCTCCTGGGGGAGGGGAGGAGGGCCAGGTGGGCAGCCGGTCCGCTGTTGCCTGCCCACCGGTATCCCGCGGCCCTCGGGCCATGCCCTCCGGGGAGACCCCTCAGCCCTACCCCCGGGCGGCCCCTTACCCGAGTTCTTGTCCTCCAGCTTAATGAAGGCCACGCTGCCCCGGGCTGTGATGCGCATTCGGCCGCTCCAGGACGGCTGGTCCAGCTGCCACTCCGCGGCACTAGCGGCGGGAGGAAAAGCCAAGCTAGCCCGGCCCTCCAGCGCCGCTTCTCGCTCTGGGGAGTCTCCCCACGACCGGCTCCCCGTTATCCGCTTTGCCGGGGAAAGTTGGGGGGGGGGGGAACGGGGGCAGGAGATCTCTCTGCGCATGCCCAGCAGCAGCAGCAGGGTTTTCTTCCGAGGAACCTGGAAGCCGGTCAGCCCAGCCAGGGGATGATGGGTCTGGGAATCCCGCACCGCCCACGACCCTTAACCGCCGGGGGGGAGACTCACCGGTAGCCGCGGTTGGAGGCGCGCGGGGGCACCCGGTAGACGTGGACCTCCGGCTTGACGCACAAGACGGACTCGTAGTCTTCGCCTTCCGCCATCTTGCCCCCCCCTCCACCGGAACGCTGGGCTCTTCCGGGCATGCGCAGGAGTCTTCTCTCCGCGAGGAACGCGCCTGCCGTCACTCCCTCGCCGCGGAAACGGGAAGCCCCACCCACGCCGCCCTTTATGTTTTCATAAAGCGGCTCTGGCGCCCCCTGGCGGGTCGGCGGAGGAGCCGCTCCCGGGCGCCACGCGGGTTGCAGCGACGCTCGGGGGGCGTGGGAGAAGATTCTGAGACGGCTCTGCCCTGGCTGGCCCCCTCGCCGCCCCTCCCAAACCTCCCTTCGCCCCAGGGAATGAGAAGCAGGAGGGGCACGTTGAAAAAGTCGGCGCGTTTATTTCAAACACAGCGTTGCAAATCAGGTCTCCAAACTTGGCAACCTTTAAGACTTGTGGACTTCAATTCCCAGAATTCCACTTGTGCTGGCAGCCGCTCCTATGCGGGCTAAGGAATTCTGGGAGTTGAAGTCCACAAGTCTTAAAGGTTGCCAAGTTTGGGGACCCCGGCGCGCCTCGGGGGACTTTTAGCGCCGATCCCTCCTCTCCTACCGCAACGCAAAGCAGACCCCCCCCCACCCGGACTCTCCCCCGAAGGGCGCCGCTTCCCGGCCCGCGGGTCCACAGTAACCACCCCGCCCCGGGACCGGCTCCGATTAGATCATGGGGTGTGTGTGTGTGTGTTTGTCTTTGCCTTCCCTTTGACGCCCCCACCCCCCTCGGCCGGGATCCAGCCTCGGGAGCCGAAAAAACCCAAGGCCCGGGGCCGGGGGTAAGGCCCGGGGGGGGGGGGGGGGGTGGGAGCCGCCGCTTGCCCTTCCGCTACCGTGGGAAAATTAAAAGTTGCTCAAACAATTGCACGGCTCCCCCGTCCTTTCGTCTTTTTAACATCCTAAGGGAGGTACGAAAGGGAGGCTTTCAAGAAGAGACTGGACTGTCATTTGTCAGAAATGGTGTGGGGTCTCCTGCTTGGGCGGGAGGGGCGGGGTTGGACTAGATGACCTCCAAGCACCCTTTCCGTTAATCTGTACAAATGATTCGAACCTTAGCCACTATGGGTGGGAAGGCAGCTGGAGTGAGGCAGTTCCAGGGTTAGAAGGGGAGAGGCAGTTTCAAGAATGGGGGAGAACAAGGGGAGGCCGAAGATCTGGGGAAGGGTCAGAAAAGCAAACCAGGGAGAGGCAGGGATGGACAGAGAGGATATACACACACTCAAGGGCCAGCCGGGTTTTTCACTTTTTTTGTACACAGGTACTTTTATTTCTATTATTACTCTTTTGACCGGTTACTTCTTTTGCGGTATTTTGACACACTTCCTGTGTTGATGTACAAAGAGACACCGTTCCGGCACACCCACCCGCCCACCCCACACACGCACGCAGAGAGAGACAGTTACACCCTCCTGCCCCCCTCCGTGTTTTCCTTCTCTCCCAGGAGGAGAGGATTTTTAAGGGTGGGGTTCCCCTTGAGACAGGTCGCAGCGGAGGTGTCCCCTTCTACGCCGCTCCTGTCCTCCCGAAACCACACAGCAAAAAACCGAAAGGCAGACTTGGAAAACACAGTGAAGCGAGCTAGCCCAGGCACCTGGAAGTGATGGGGGAGGGAGGCTCTCCCCCTCCCCACCCTCAAATATGGCTGCTAGGGAGCAAAGCCCCAGCTGGTCCGACATTTGGCAGGGTCTCCTAACCAGTCCACCTCGAGTGTCTTTTTTTTTGTCCGACCACCTGGGAAAAAGCTAAAGTAGTATTGCTTAGGGCCTGCAAGCCACGGAGCGCCCCCCCCCCCCCATCACTGCAAATCCATTATTCCCATCTTGAAAACGGTCCTGTTCTTGAGGCCTTCGGAGTCTTGGGGGATCCGTCCCGTTTCGAGAGGGGAAAGGACACCTGATCTCCATCCCTTGCGCACTTCTTTTGCCTTCCCAATAAGCAGACTTGACCAAGAACGAACAAGGCCGAACGCCTCAACGCACGGGGGCCCCAGCTGGCCTGACGTCCACGGCCAACACAAGCGACATTTGCTCTCCCCACCCCCCCCCCCCCGCCACCTGCATCCTCCCGAGGACCAGCAGGGAGGCAGGAACTATTCTATTCCTAGCCCAGGAGTCCTAGTGGCAAAATATAGCAGGCCTCCCATATCTTTGTCTAGAAGCAGCACCAAGAGGCAAAGGGCCGGTCAAGACCAGAGGGCAGGGGAAACCCTCCTGCCCTGAGGCAGAGGAAGGGTCCCAGCTCGTCCCACAGAGGCAGAGGGATCTCTGCCGTCTCACGAAGCGGTGGAGGACGACCTGGTGGAAAGAAGAGGCCGAGGCACCCTCCTCCAGTCCGTCCATTCCAAAGGGCAGCAAGCAGGAATAGGAAGAGTGGCCCACCGCCGCTTTCTCCAAACTCCCCTCCTCCTTTCTCGACGCTAGCAACTACCGTTTCTCAGATAAACAAGTCAAAACAGCTAACACACCTCCTCCTCCTCCTCTTCTTCATCATCTTCTTCTTCTTCATCTTCTTCTTCTTCTTCTTCCCATGCGCGAAGCCATCCCGCCCCCCAAGGCAAAGGATCCAACCTTTGCGGATCCAACCTTCCGCCCCCCCGCCCCCGTCTGTACCTTGCTCCAAACGTAACACGCACCGACGTGCACATGTTGAGAGGTAGAAGCCCACCCCTGCCTCTCGCTTCCGATCCCGGAGGGAGCCAGCGGGAGAAAGTCATTCCTTTGCCGGGACCGGATGCTCGCTTCAGCAGGCAGCGAGTTGCAGCAAGCCGGTCCCCCGGAAGAGAAGCCTGCCCTGCTGCCGGCTCCTCCCTCGGTGGGCCCTCCTTGGCATGTCGATTCTAGCAGGAGTCCCAGTGCGGAGGGTCACCAGAGGCAAAAGGCCTAGAGGACGCTTAGAGCAAGTCCCGCCCCTGTGGCTCAGGTCCATTGGCCTGCTGAGGAGGGGGAGCACCCTGCTTTCATTGCAGCTGGTCAGCCGGCCGAGCCTATCTGCGTTGCTTGAAGCCCTGCGAACCGTCGGGGCCCAACGGCTGCCGGATCACATTGCTGGGCTGCCTGGAGTCTTCTGGCTGGGAGATCCTCGTGGGCCTGGGGGAGGGAAGGGGAAGAACACTCAGTCCAGCTAAAAGCTCCCCCCACAGGGGGCTCCGAAGGAGGGATGAGGCCCAGCTCTCCGAAGAAAAGGATTGGTGGTCCAGACCCAAGGAGGCTCAGGACGAGATCCTCCTTTGGGAAACCAATCCCCTCGAAGTGGCTTTCTGAACATGGGTCAGGATTCCAGAAGTTGCCCTAATTAAATCATGATTCTCGAGCCAAACTTCAAAAAACTCCAAAGGATTCATTAGAGGCAACATACTGGCCCTGCCCTGTATGAAGCCAACTCTGGCACATGTAATTTACAGTCCCCTGTGACCCTGTTTCCCCCACTCCACCCTGGGTGTCTCACAAACCAGTTGAGCACCTTCACAGGCTGGGTGTCATCAATCACCTTCTCCAATTAAATATATTTGCTGGCAAAAGCTCTGGTAGTTTAGCTACAATCTTTTAAAGATAAGAGTTGGAATGTACTTTTGCTTTCAAATGCTGCACTGCTTTTCCAGATTTCCTTCCTCTCCTCCCACTTTTTTTTATGGCAACTACTAAAACAGGCATAGGGATGTTTTATGAGTTGACCACATGCTTCTCTCCCCACTTCCCCTCTTCCCCCAAGCTGAGCCCAATGGGACAAAAGCCTGAGCTGGAAGGCCCTACATCCTCATCTTCTGGGCATGGACAGGATCTTGGCCTCAGGGCAGCAGAGACCCAGAGGTCAGAAGGAGAGCAAGGCAGAGAAATTGAGCAGCGGCGGCAGCGCCAGGACTCTCTTACCTGTCAAGGATGGGTTTTTCTTGCTCCTCTTCCGGGCTAGCGCTGCCCAGAATCCGCTTCCGGGCCTCTGCGTATTCGGCCTCCCTCTGGGCCAGGGTCTTCACGGGGAAGGCAGGTCGGCTGGTGGAGTTGGGGTTGGTCAGCACCCCGTTGCTCGTGGGCCGCTTTAAGATCCGGATCTGCGGAGGCGGGCCCGAAGGAAGACTGTCGTCCTGAATTACAATCGGCACTTTTGGGGGGGACTTGGATTTCCTGCTGTAAGGAAGCAGAGGGGGAGACAATATTTTAATGCTGTTGGCCAACCCCCCCCCCCCCAGTCCTTAGAACCAGGGGTCTCCAAACTTGGCCACTTTAAGACTTGTGGACTTCCAACTCCCAGAGCAAAGCTGGCTGAGGAATTCTGGGAGTTGAAGTCCACAAAACTTAAAAGTGGCCAAGGTTGGAGACCCCTGCTTTGAACTAAGAGCCTCTGCCTCATCACCGAAAACGCAAGGCACCAGGCCAAGGCTTATTCTCTTGGTTGCCGATCAAGATTTTCTGACTAAATCAGCAGAATCAGGGCTTGGAGGTTCGAGATAAGATTCTTTAAAAACAAAAATCGGAACGCCACTCTGATTTTCCCAGCCCCCACAGAGGAGAACGCTACCGAATGATTCTAAACAGTCTCACCTTTCTTTTTGGCTGATTTTCAGTTTCTTTTCCAGTCGTCTGTCTATTTCCTGCAAGGCAACGTCAAGTGGGTCACGTTCCATCCCTCTGGGGTCAGACACCTGGCAGTACCAAGCGGCAAGCCGGGCCCTCCCTTTCCCCAGCAAGACAATGCCACCGTCTCACCCTCCGTTACTAACTCATCTTTGAAGCATCAAGAGGTTCCACAGAGAGAGAGAGGGGGGGGGGGAGAGAGAGGGGGGGGGGGGGG
>NW_020716836.1:550105-577804 GCF_900518725.1 Notechis scutatus
TAGATAGATAGATAGATAGATAGATAGATAGATAGATAGATAGATAGATAGATAGATAGATAAGAGGGAGAGAGGGGGAGATGAGAAAGGGAGAGATATGAGAGGGGGAAGAGGGAGGGAGAGAAGGAGAGATGAGAGACAGACAGAGAGAGAGAGTGAGAGAGAGAGAGACAGAGAGAGAGAGACAGAGAGAGACAGAGAGAGAAATGAGAGAGAGAGAGAGAGAGAGAGAGAGAGATGAGAGAGAGAGAGAGAAAGACCCTCTCAACCCTTTGCTTTTCAGGTGGAGAAAGCCAAGGCCTTCCCTGGGAAGGGAGCCCAGGGTGAACCTTATCCACAGCCCAGAATCAAAATGGGCTCTTGCCAGGCATCGGATCCCCTAGCAGCTGCGCCTGCTGATGCTTCGCATTTGAGCAAACAAGCGAGATAAAATTAGAGCCCGGGTGGTTTGCAGGTTGCCCCGATCGGCAGCAGCTGAGAATCAGACGGACTTCTCGGCTAGAGTCCCAGGAGATGGCGCGCCTTTGGCCCTGCTGACCAAGACCACTTCCAGTGGCGTACTTACCATCATGAGCACAGTGCATGCCTGGTCATTCTCACTGTCAAAACCATGGGGAAGGGAGTGGGCGGACGTCATCGTTCAAGAGCGCTAACCAGAAAGATGAGAATCAGTTCTCCGCCTTAAGACTTGGGGGACCACTGCTCTCATTCCAAGCAAGCGAGGCCACTAAGAGGTGGCCCAACAGCCTGGCCAGTTGGCTCAACTCTCCCTCTGCCAGGACAGAGTCCGAGGGGTGGGGGGTGGGGGCGTTTCCCCAGAACAGAGACGTGGTCCCAGCTCGCCCAAGGCGACTTTCTGAGGCTGCTGGCTCTGTAGGAAATGGTTGCTCTGGTGGCCCTTCCCTGATGGGAGGCCGTCCTGCACTAGTTTTGCAATAAGGGAGGTATTCCCTTAGTAGCTTCCCCACTGACGTGTGACTGCGTTTTGCTTTGTAGTCCAAAGTCTGGAAGGCAAGTTAATCTTTGAAAGTGAAGGCAAGCTCGCTTGGGCTGAATGAGTTTTCTTCTCCAGCCGACTCCAAACACGCCTTGGTAGATGCCCGTCTTATCCAAGTAGTTCATTTTACAATTGGCCAAAATTGGGCTCTTGGTTCAGGTCAGATCGCCTGTACGAACACCGCCATTTCCTGTGTCGAGCGTCCCCCCCCCCCCGCCCCGCTCTGTCACTTTCTTGGGACTGTTCCTCCTTGGCGCATTTCCCCCCCCCCCCCCCCCCCGTTAAATGATCTGCAGCTGGTAGAAGCAGCCAAGCCAGCCAGCATCTTACTCCAAAGTTATTCACAGAGTGAGAGGGGGGGGTGTGTCAACATAAATGCAACAAATAAGTACAGTCACAAAAAAATTACAGAAAGCAACGGCGAAATTCGGTGAGAATAATTGTGCAAGGTGATTGCATAGGGTTATGGGAAACAAGTGGTGGCACTAAATCCATTACCCAGGAGGGAATGGAGACACCAGGATGGGAAGCGACTGTCAAACCTGCATGGGAGGTTCCAGAAGTCTGAAAGGCAGCGACGTGTACATGTGCACATACACAAGAGAGACCCCAATTTGTGTCACACCCCTATTCTAGAGGCTTCTCTGCCCTTCACAGTCCTCCCTTCACTCAAAAGGGTCGGGTAGGAATTGGAAGTGGCAGGCAGGAACTCTTGCATCCCTAAGAGAGGGCTTGTAGGAACATAGCCACCTTCCCTTTGGGGTCCTGGCAGACAATTGCTAAGCCTCCCTCCCTCCCTGGGAAGGACGGATGAGGGTGAGCAGGGGGTGGGGGTGCTTTTGGCCCCTGCTCTGCAGTCCTGGGAAGAAGGAAACAACCGTCCAAAGCCATGCAAGATATAACTTCTCAGGTATATCACCTGCAAAGGGCAGAGAGGTAGAAGCCCCCCAAAGGGGCGGCGCATAGAAACCAGCATAGAAGCCTGGAATGGAGGCTTCTCAGGAAGTTACTCCTTTTACTTTGCTGGCAGTCCTCGACTTACAACAGTTCATTTTAGTGACCGCTGGGAGTTACAACGGCACCAAAAAAAAACAAAAAAAAAACCAGTGACTTGCGGACACACTTCTGACTGCTGAAGCACAACCACAGGTCACGCGATTTACATTTGGATGATTGACAACTGGTTCATATTAATGCCAGTCGCCGTGTCTTTTGCATGTGTGTGTGTGTGATGCAATCCCCTTTTGCGACCTTCCAACAAGTCAACGGGGAAGCCAGATTCCCTTAACAACCGCGGCAAGGAAGGTCGTAAAACGGGTCAAAAACCAAAGCCTCCCTCGACAACATCCAGGTCGGGGCACCGTGGTTGGGTCGTAACGTCGAGGACTGCCTTGCCTAAGCCAAGGATTTCCTCCCTGGCTCCAAAATGCCGTAGAAAGTGGGGCCTCAGGGGCCCTGCCGGTGGATCTGCAGGCAGATATGCAGGCACCCCGTCCCCTTCCAGGGATCCATGCAACGGGGAGGCGGCTGAGCCCGGATTGCGGAGCTGCGGGAGGACAGGACAGAGGAGGACGAGCGATCCCAGGGGCCACGAGCCCCCCCGGGGCACAGAGGCTCTTCCGTCTCCACCCTCGTCCGCAGGCGGAAGGGCTCGACTCCGCTCCCGGCGGCTGCTTCTCCATTTGGGAAGCGGCCCCGACGGAGATCGGCCCCTGCTCTGCTGCGGAGGGCAGCCCCCTCCTCCTTCGGGCGCTCGCTGTCAGAATACAGAATGACAGAGCAGGAAGGGACCCTGGAGGTCTTCTAGCCCAACCCCCCCTCCCCCGCTAAAGCAGGAAATCCCCTCCCTGCAGAAGGCCGAGAGGCGATCGGGCTCTGCCGCGGTCCCTCCGGAGCCCGGGAGGACCCGGCTGTCCCGCCGGCGTCGCAGCCTTTCCCCCGGCCCAGAGGGAGAACCGGTGGCTCCGAGACCACGTGTTGGGTGAAATGGGGGCGCGGCCCCTTTAAGAGGCCTAAAGAGCCTCGGCCGACCCGGGATGCCTCGCCACCCCCCCGCCCCACCCCCCGCCCCATCCCGACCTCGCCATCCCACCCGGCGGGACGGGTCCGCCTCCTCTCGGGGCCCCGCTCGGACTCGGCGGCGTTCGCCGGGACTCACTCCGCTGTCGGCCGCCTCCTCCCAACTCTCGGCGACCTCCTCATCTTCCATTGTAATGCCCCTCCGCCGCCAGCCCGCCCGGAGCGCATGCGCGCGGCGCCCAGTCCTATCCTGTCGGCGGCCGCGGCCGGCCGGCCCCACCTTTGGCGTCGGCTCGCGCAGATGCGCATGCGCCGGCGGCCCTTTTTCCCGGGTTGCTTCTCTATATAAAGCGGGGCCGGCTTGCCCGGCTGCCGAGTGAGCGCCCCCTGCCGGACGACTTCATACCCTGCCGTCTAATGCCCGCCCACCTCAAAACAGCTCATCGGGAGACGCCCTGGAAGGTTTTTTGCGCATGCGCGGTTTGCGCTGTCAGCCCTCCCAATAGCGCAAATTTTTCGCGTCTCGGCCTCGCTCCGTTCACGATAGCCGGGCTGAAGCGGGAGCGGACGGGCCCAAATACCAATTATCGGGGAGGAAAGCAGGACTCTCGCTTGCCCTGCTCCCGAAAGTGGATATGTGCGGCCTTGAGGGCCCCATTAGCCCGCATACCGAACCACAATACGCCACTAACTCTCTCTTCCACGTGGAAGAGAGAGGCACAACTTCCCCGCCAACGGTAGTGTGCAATGGCGGGGGGACCAGCCGCAAGCTACAGGCGGGAATCTCTTTTTGCCTCCGGGCACGCCCAGCCTTTTGGACGCGACCCCGGACCTTTCTCCTTCCGCCACGCCTATCATGGCGCCATCTTCCCCTCTTCCCCACTTTGACCTTCTGGGGCTGGCCAAAGCGCATGCGCCTCACGCCCGCCAGGCGGAGCCTCGCCCGGCTCTGCCCACGCGCGCATGCGCCTCACCTCAAGCCGCCCCGCCTTGACCCGCGCCCTCTTTTTCCCCCCCCCTCCCCTTCCCGGTTGGGACAGCTGCAAGATGGCGTCGGCGTTTGCCACGGCGGCCGGGAAGGTCCAAGCTCTGCGCGAAGTCGGCCGCCGCGGGGCCTGCGGGCGCCCGCTCAAGAGGCAAGAAGCGCTGTGAAGCCGGCGGGGCGACCTGAGGTGAGGCGGCGGCGGCGGCGGGCCTCGGGTTTTCCTCATTTCCCAGCGAACGCGCGCGCGGCCCCCTTCTTCTTCCGAGGCGCCCTTCGCACCCTCGGGAGCGCTCGCCTCCTCCGACCCGGGTGAGGAGGAGGTGGTGGTGGTGAGGGAATCCACGTGCCCTGCCCGGCCGGCCAAACGCGGCCTCTCGGCTCCCCCGGGGACCGTGGCGGGTCTCCTGGCCTGGGGACGGCCTTTCTCCTTCGGCCCTGGGCTGCCGTTGCGAGGCCGGGGCGGGGGTGGGGATGCCCGGATGCCGCCTCTCTCCCCGATCAACAGCGGCTGCAAGGCTGCCGGGAAGCCGATGGCGCAGAGACCGCTGAAAGGCTGGAGGAGGGAAGCCAAACCGCCCTCTCCGCCTCCGTTGGACCGGTCCCGGCCTTCGTTGGATCCATTATAAAGGGGGGGGGGGGGGGGGGTTCAACGTCAGCCGGCGGGATTTAAAAGGGGAGGGGGCTCGGCCCGGGCTTTTCCCCTGGGTGGGGAATCAACTTCGCTGAATCAACCCAGGATAGAAGCTGGAAGGGGCCTTGGAGGTCTTCTAGTCCAGCCCCCTGCTCGAGTAGGAGAGACCCCATGTCCCGTCTCTTAAAAGCCTCCGGTGTTGAAGCATCCACAACTTCTGAAGGGGGGAAGTTGCCCCGCTTAATTGTCCTCACTGTCAATCAGTCAATCCGAATAGAGCTGCAAGTGGGGGCCTTGGAGGTCTTCTAGTCCAGCCCCCTGCTCTAGTAGGAAGCCTTATGCTATTTCAGACAAATGGTTCTCCAGTCTCTTCTTAAAAGCCTCCAGTGACGGGAGCACCCAGCACTTCTGGTGGCAAGCAGTTCTACTGGTTAATTGTCTTCGCTGTTAGGAAGTTTCTCTGTAATTCCAGGTTGCTTCTTTTCCTTGGTCAGTTTCCATCCATTGTTTCTTCTCTTACCTTCGGGTGCTTTGGAGAATCATCTGACCCCCCTCTTCTTTGTGGCAGCCCCTCAAATACTGCAATATTGCTATCATGTCACCCCTTAATTCTTCTTTTCTTTAGACTAGCCAGACCCAATTCCTGCAACCATTCATCATATATTTCAGCCTCCAGTCCCCTAATCATCCTGGATGCTCTTCTCTGCACTCTTTCCAGAGTCTCAACATCTCTTTTTTTTTATAGTGTGGTGACCAAAACTAGGTGCAGTATTCTAGGTGAGGTCTTACTTAAGGCTTTGTAAGAGCGGTGCTAGTACCTCATGCGATCTTGATTGAACCCCTCTGTTAATGCAACTTAGGATTGTTGTCTGGGACAGTTGAACAACATGTGTGCGGGGGTGGGATTCAACCGGCGTTACTACTGGTTCAGGGATTACGTTTTGCGCGCAGGCGCACCTGACACACGGTGTTCGCACGTGTAAAATAACCTTAGGCTGTGCCTCCTGGACAGCTGAAAAGCGCTGCCCGCAGGTGGGCAGCGTTAGAAAATCCTGAGGTTGCAAAAGCAGGAAATAAAGGACAGGTAAGAGCCCGGGTAGGTGGGCTGGTTCTGTGTCTGCTGCTCTTCAGAGCTACTGGTTCTTTAGAACTGGGTAGAACCAGCAGCATCCGACCCCTGCCTGTGTGTGAGCTTGCTGCCCTGGGGGAATCCTGGCTGATTTGAGCCTTGGGGAGCAATGCAGGAGAAGGGAAGACCTGTAGAAAGTATAAACCTGTCGTTGCTTCTGTCGTCTTGCAACGGAAAGTTTTCAGGCCTTCAGATTCATTCCCCATTAAGCTATTGGAAACATTGGCTCAATCTGGCAATTAAGGGAGCTATTTTTCTCTTTTCTGTTCTGTGTCATGTCTGATGCCCGATGTTTTCTGACCCTGAAGCTTGAAAGAAAAGGGGGTCCCCTCCCATCACGTGCAGAGCTAAGGCAGGGAAGCTCTTCTGGCTCCTTTGGGAGATGGCCGGACAACTGGCTCCACTTTGGTCTCATCTTTTGCACACTCCCCCCCCCCTGTTCCAATTAAGCTTCAATAATTTGCATTTATATCCCCTACTTCCTGCTGATGGAGGACCCAGCTCTGAAACGTAAATGACACTGCCTGTAGCACAGAGCGGATAAGAAGCCCCCTCCCTCCAATGAAGGGCCAGGACATCACTGTTTGCAGAGCCTGTTCGGTAAGAAGCCAGAGACAGAATCAGAATAGAAGCTGGAAGGCACTTTAGAGGTCTTTTAGTCCAGCCTTCTGCTCAAGCAGGAGATCCTGTAGCACCTCAGACAAGGGACTGTCCAGCCTCTTCTTCAAAACCTCCAGTGATGGAGCACCCACAATTTCCAGTGGCAAACTGTTCCACTGGTTAATTGTCCTCACTGTTAGGAAGAAGTTTCTCCTCAATTCAAGGTTGCTTCTCTCTCTTTATCAGTTTTTATCTGTTGCTTCTTGTCCTGCCCTCTGGTCCTTTGGAGAACAGCTTGACAACTCTTCTTTGTGGCAGCCCCTCAAATATTAGAATACAGGATTCAACATTCAAAAGCTAAAAAAAAGGCTACGTTCAGAAGCCAAGACAATGTCTTCCTCTTGTAGAGGAGCGGAGGGAGAATCCGTGGGATTGCTTCGTTCCTTGCATCCTCTTTTGATTCCCTTTTTCCCACTCTTCCATCCAAGCCATCCCAGAAACCGTGCAAAAGGTTCGTCAGCGGTCTGTGAGAAAATTCCCGGATGGATCTTTCTGATGGGCAGCATTCCATATCCCCCCCCCCCCCATAAGCAGTGTCGTAAATTCACTTGCACAACATGTGGGAGATTCTCAGGGGGGGAGGGAGCGACGGGCATCTTCCTTGATCCTTTGTGGGGTGGGGAGGTGAGTGGTACTGTTGCCCCTTTGATCTTTTCCTGAAGGAAGTGTTACTCGGGGATCTGAACAATCGGGGAGGATGTAATTAGTAAACAGCTGCGGCTGGCAAGAAACCCTTCTGAAGATTGCTCCTTTTTCCCAGAGGAAGTGAGGGAAAGGATAGGGAGACTTAGAACCCCTTGACCCTTCTTCCATGTTTGGCCTTCAGCTTCTAATATGGAAGATCCTTGCAGGACCCTACAATGCTTCCCTAACCCTTCCCTGCCCCCCCAGCTAGTGGGCCAGAGTTGATATTTGGAGGGTTGGCTTCCTGTGGTGAAAGGAAGGCTCCCAGATGGTGCAAGTCCATTTGTGAGGAGAAGGGAAGCAGGGGAATAGAGTAGAGTTGAGTCGGAAGGGACCTTGGAGGTCTTCTAGTCCAACCCCCTGTCAAGCAGGAAACCCTATATACCATTCCTGACAGAGGGCAGCCCAGTCTCTTCTTAAAAGTTTACTGGGATGAAGCTCCCACAACTTCTGCAGAAAAAAGTCCTGCTTATTTCCAGGAGGGCCGGATGTCAACAGAGCAGCCCCCATCCCAGTTGCTCCCTAGTTGCCCAGATGCTCCTGTGCATTGGGAGGGTTCTGGGCAGTGTGCAGGGATGTCTGTCGAGGGAGGGCGATGTCCCCTCCCTTTCTCTCACACACACCCAGGAAAAGGAATGAAAATGCTGGGCAGGGGACTCGGTTTGTTGGTTTGTTTGTATATTTATTTAATTTATATTGCCGCCTATTTGCCCATGGCGACTCGAGGCGGCTTACACAATGTCAAACCATATTTAAAACAAAAAATAAAAAAAACAAAAACTAACAAAAAAGAATCAAATAAATTAATAAAGTACAACAGGACAAAATTTGGGAAAAATAAAAAATAAAATAAAAACCAACTCCCACCCCTCGCCCCGACGACCGCAGATCACACGAGCCATTTGATGGGCTCCATCCCTCTCCGGGTTCCCCAGGCCCATTGGCAAAACCAGGTCTCCAGTGCCTTCTGGAGAAGAGTATTAGACAGGGGGCCAGTCTAATCTCTGGGAAATGATATTCCAGAGAGAGGGAGCCACCACGGAGGAGGCCCTTCTTCGGGGTCCCACCAGGTGTATCTCTCTCGGGAGTGGGACCTGCAACATTCCCTGCCCCCCCCCCCCCACTTTAATGGGTCGGGTAGATGTGACAGGCAACAGATGTTCCCTTAGATCACCTGGTCCCAAGCCATGAAGGGCTTTAAAGGTGACAACCAGCACCTTGAATTGCACCCGGAAGCAAATCGGCCACCAATGCAGCTCCTGCAGAAGAGGTGACAGATGTGCACACCCGAGTCTGCACAAAACCAATATGACTGCCTCATGAGCCCATTTTCTTTTTTCTCTCTCTCTCCTTTTTATTGATTTTCTAGTACCGTCTTTTCCGGACTCTAGAGCGCATCGGAATATAAACCGCACCCACTAAATTTTAAAAGAAATAAATATCTTTACATATATTAGCTGCACCAGACTATAAACCGCAGATATATACGTTGTGAAATGAGATATTTACACAGAAAGAGAAGAATGCTCTTCGCATGCGGCCAGACGTCTCCAAAGTCTCACCATTGATTCATTAACGCCAAGCTTACGTGCAGCAGCTCTATTTCCTTCCTGGATAGACAGATCGATTGCTTTCACCTTAAAAGCTGCATCATATGCTTTTCTTTGTGTACTTTCCATGATGAGGGTGTGACAAATATTTTGTGTTCGTGCGTGTCGTGCTGCTTGCGTCGAGTGCGCCAAAAACTGCCGGTAGCGTTGTTGTCTTTGCATTGACCTCTTGCGTCTGTCACATTTATGCACCCCCCCTGATGGCAGTTAGCGAAGAAAAATCTATAGATAAGCTGCATTGTTGTACAAGCCACAGGGTTCAAAGCGTGGGAAAAAAGTAGTGGCTTATAGTCCGGAAAATACGGTAAATACATTTCTTAGTGCTGAATAAACATAGTGTTGGCTTGGGTATTTAATGTGCTCAACAAGACCAACTTACATTCTTAATCTCCACCTCCCTTCTCCCCCAACTATTCCACATTTGATAATAGCCCACATCTTCTTTCTGTCTAATTTTCAATGTCCAATCTATCCATTTCCTGCACCATCTAGTATTTTCTTGACTGTCTCTTTATATCAGAGGTCTCCAAACTTGGCAACTTTAAGACTTGTGGACTTCAACTCCCAGAATTCTAGCTGGCTGGAGAATTCGGGGTGTTGAAACCCACAAGTCTTAAAGTTGCCAAGTTTGGGGACCCCTGCTTTATATCTTTATTTTTCCAGGAATTGTGAAAATATTTGCACCATCCTAAGCCCATTTTCTAGGGGTTCCTGAGTTGCCCAGCTCAACATCTTGGCATGGGCCTCTAAGATAAGGTATCCCCCCACCCCTCCGGCCAGTAACCCATAGCCTTTTCCCTCCCCCCCTACTTTTTTTGGGGAAGCAGGGGACTGGAATGCCATGGCTAACTCAGAGAGCGACGACGACAGCTTCATGGCTGTGGATTCCGAGGACACCGTGGCGGAAGGGACCATGGACCAGGAGGAGGGAGTGTGTGCTGCTGCTCGCCCAGAGGAGGAGGAGGAGGAAGAGGAAGGGGCTCGGCCTCACCGATCCATGCAGGAGTTGCCGGAAGAGGTGCTGGAGTACATCTTGTCCTTCCTCTCCCCGTATCAGGAGCACAAAACGGCCGCCCTCGTTTGCAAGCAGTGGTATCGACTCATCAAAGGTACAGGAAAGGGTGTTTCTTTTCTTTTCTTTTTCTTCTTCTTCTTCCTCCTCCAGGTGCTTTCCTAGGCCCAAACAGGTTGGAAGAAAGATCAGCAAAAAAGGTAGCGATGGGAACCCCGGGCAAGCAGGCAGTTGCGTTGTGTAGAAGTAGAAGCTGTCTTATTCTCCCTACCCCCCCCCACCCCTCTATTTTTTAATCTATCTATTTTTTTATTGGCTGGAGAAGAGGACTGAGGCTTCTGTTCAGCCTCTCTCATGCATTTTTTAATACGCTTGTCCAACGCCTTCTGGCGTCTCTTTGCATCCTTTTCCTCAGCTTTAGAATTCTCCCTGGGATGTTTTGACTTGCTCTGAGATCGAGAAGATGGCTTGGATTGCCCTCTGGAGTTATGTTTGCTTGCCATTGCAAGTCCTGACCTAAAGCCCACGAGGCGAGATATCTCTATGTATCTCTATGTCTGTATGTATGTGATACTATGAACTGTTGGCTAGTCCAGAGGCCTGTTCTAATCAGAGGCAGGGAACCCTCTTGATATTTGTTTCCCCCGCTTTTTTTTTGTAAATTCAATTTATTATTATTTTTTATTATTTAGGTAATTTTTTTATTTTTTACAAACATACCAACGCGGGTGCCAGGGTTCCAGAAAATCCAACTCCAATTAAAAACTCCGAGACAGGCATTTTCTCAAAGTTTCCTTTTATTAGAGTTGGCACATCTTTTATTATATTGGCACATCTGGGAAAATCCGAACCTGAGAGTTCCGGGTTTTCCCTTAGGTAATTCAAAAGTCAAAACCCAACCCTTGCACTCATCATCAGCCCATCCCATGGTCCAATCACCATCTGTCCCAACTTGGGACGTCCCTTCAACCACTCCTCCTCCAGGTGCAGGAATAACATGACCTTGACCGAAAAGAAGAATGCTATTACGTCTAACTACCAACACTCTAAAAATCCCACCCCTCCTTCCTACTTTCCCAAGCACAGGAATGTGGCAGCGTGGCAGCTGCTGGTACTAATATGGCTTCCAAAGTTGACAGCGGGAGCAGCGTAGCACCTGAGTGTCGTACATTTTGATGCAAATAAAATAGTGTTAATTGCATTTGTTTCACTTAACAAGCTTATATAATTCTAGGGATAAACGCACCTATTTTTGTTAAATTGTAATCTTTCATTATTGAGTTATTCAGTATTGCAATGTGTCACTTTTATGCCAATGACTGTGTCGTACCTTTTTAATACAAATAGAATATTATCATATTTATTGCAATTAGCGAGCTTATATAATTCTAATAATACACACATTTATGTGAAATTGAAATCTTCCATGGTTTGCTTGTTCCACTTGTAACCCTTCGTTATTTGGTTATTCAGTATTTCAATGTGTTAGTTTTCATGTCGATCACCAGAAGTAGAAGCTTCTTCGGAGCACTGATATATAGTGGGGGTCAGTTGCTTTCAGCACTTTTAACAAAACGCTGGAAGAAGAAGAGAGTGGTGTGGTTAAGGGGCTGCACTTGGAGGAGAGATGCCCAGGTGGAAAGGCGACCCGTGCAAGCGTCACGTGGGAGGGAGGAGTTGGGGGACACACCTGGGCCAGTCGCTTTCTCTCTGCCATATGACGGGGTGGCTGTTTGGGGGCCACTGATCTCGGAGGAGGAGGAGGAGATAAATGATGAAGAATGACTCTTTAAACCTCAGATCGGAGAGCCCCTCCAAGCCCCTCCGGTGGCTGTAAGGCCGCCTGCAGTAAAAGCAAGCAAGACTAGCACTAGCACTGATATTACCTAGTTTGGGTCATGAAACATCTGCAAAATAGCCCAGAAAGCACCCCTTATTTCATCCCTGAGCTAAAAATATTCTCCTTTTATATTGGTAGCAAACAAGACTGACTAGAGGCGGAGGTCTCGCCTCCCAATCAGGAGGTTGCGAGTTCAATCCTAGGTAGAGGCAGGTATTTCTTTCTGTCTCTCTGGGCACGCTGAGAATATATCTGATGAACAAAAAACTCTGCACTGGCAACAGGAAAGGTATCTGGCCAGTAAACACTCAGCTCCGTTCAATTGCCCAGATTCCACCCTGCAAGGGATTATGGGATTGTTAAAAGAGGACGATGAGGATGAGGATTGGTAACAAGCAAGACTCCGCAACTCTTGGGCTTTTCTCTGAGCTCGAGGACTTCCTGTGAGGTGCCGGCTTCTACGACTACTACTAGTCTCTGGGCATGAGAACACAGAGGGTGTGTTGGCCTCCTGTGTTACGCTGCCTCCCTCTCAAAAAAGCGGAGACCCCGTAAATCTCGGCCTTTCTCCCTTTGCTGCCCCGAGATCCGTCCCCAGTCCCAACTCTCTCGCTGCTCTCTTCCCCTCCTTCCAGGTGTCGCCCACCAGTGTTACCACGGCTTCATCAGGTCCGTCCAGGAAGGGAACATTCAGTGGGAGAGCCGCACCTACCCCTATCCGGGGACTCCCATCACTCAGCGCTTCTCGCACAGTGAGTACTCACTGGCCCCAAGGTGCCCCGTGGGGAAAGGCCACGCTCGTCCCTTTCCCGGAGAAGCTGGATGGGGGGCACAGACTGCGGGGGGAGGCTGCAGCACCTGAGGAGAGGAGAGGCCCCTCGCTTAGCTGGGAAGCGGAAGGTTTCTAGGAGAAGCCGCTTCTGGAGCTGCCTCTACGGAGTCAGATCTCTTGCCGCTTGAACACCGGTCCTAGGGGAAAAAAAGAGGAAGGGTCAGTTCAAGGCTGTTAGAGGAAGCAAGGTGGTCTTTTTTATTTCCAAGTGTTTATACTTCTCCCATTTCCATCCAGGCGAGTTCTGGTGAGAGGAAGGCCAAGATTGGGTAGCTATGTAAAATAGCACTTTTTTTTTTTCAAACCAGGCAATCGCAACGGGAATGGGGTCAGTTAGGGACAACCATAAAATCTGTCTGGACTCCTCCATTTCAAAGGAGATTAAACAATAGCAACAGCAATAGCAACTTAAACACCTCTACCGCTTCACAGTGCTTTACAGCCCTCCCTAAGCGGGTGACAGAGTCAGCCTCTTGCCCCCAACAATCTGGGTCCTCGTTTTACCGACCTCAGAAGGATGGAAGGCTGAGTCAACCTTCAGCCGGTGAGAATCGAACTGCTGGCAGTGGGCAGAGTTAGCCTGCTAGATTTCATTCTAATCCCTGCTAAACCGCGGCTTAGATAGCAATAGCACTTAGACTTACATACCGCTTCACAGTGCTTCACAGCCCTCTCTAAGCGGTTGACAGAGTCAGCCTCTTGTCCCCAAACAATCTGGGTCCTCATTTTACCAACCTTGGAAGGACGGAAGGCTGAGTCAACCTTAAGCCGATTAGGATCGAACTGCCGACTGCAGAATTAGCCTGCAATACTGCCTTCTGACCACTCATAATCCTCACTGATCCTTCAGGATGGGGGTGGATGGATGGTATTCAGGACAGGAGGGGGTCATTAAATAATACACAGTGGGGTAGAGTGCACCTTGTGGGTTTTCAGGGAGAGGGAAATTGTGGCTTTCCTGGGAGATGGGGGAGTGTTGTTGCGGGGAAGAAGCTCTAAAGCCGGCCTGTTTTTGCTCTGCTGCTTTGTAGGTGCTTGTTACTACGATGCCAATCAGTCCATGTACGTCTTTGGGGGCTGCACCCAGAGCAGTTGCAACGCAGCTTTTAACGACCTCTGGAGACTTGACCTGAACAGCAAGGAATGGATCCGGCCCTTGGCCTCAGGTGAGGGGCATGTCTTGGGTGGTTGCAGCAGCTGCCCCCAGGAGGGCTTCTAGGGAAGAGAGCTGCTGGGAGCCCAGTGCCCACCGCAGAGCAGCAGTGGGGAGGGGACCTACTGGCTTCCTTCATGCTGGGAGAAACTTGGACACCTGCAGCCAGGTGGGGGCAGGCCTGACTCAGGGGCTCCAGCCTTGTTTGATTTCCTCCATTCTGTGTCAACTCATAAAATCTGTGATGACCCAGGGTGGGATACAAAACAAACACAGTCACAGAAAACAGGGGAAGCCCCTTTTATTCCTTCACTTTGCCTCCAAGCTCTGAATACCTTTGACGGAAGACCAAAAAAACTCCCACACAAACAGTTACACGAAGAAGGAAAAAAGCAACACAAACCAGTCAAGCTAAGGGCTGGAGGATGTCCACAGATAATACATACTGGGAAGGACGCCTAACTCAGAGAGGAACGATCAACTAGAGATATTTACATGCTTTGTTTCCAGCGTTCGCCAGTACGCAGGTCCAAACTCGTATTCAGTTGTCACAGCTGCAGTCCATGTAGGGGATCATGGCCACTGCCTCTCTCATAAGCCAAGTTGTTGCCTTCTGCGTTCCTACCTGCGTGCCCTAGGATGGAGAGAGGATGGGCCTGGGTCCTCCTCTGTCTGCCCAGCAGGCCTCTGCCCTTCCCCAGCCTCCTCCACAACCTCCGGAGCCACACTTCCACTCCCTGTCGGCTGTTCCTCCTCTCCACCAGGGGCAGGACAAAATATTTCTATGGTCTTTTTAGAGTTGCCAACAGAAAAGGAGAGGGGAAAGGGCTCCTGACACTCTGCCTTTTGTTTGGGTGTCCCCAATACCCTGTTCTCCTTCACAGCTCTCTAGCTATTGGGAGCGGAGACCGTATTGTTGGGGAGCCAAGGGGAAAAGAGGTTTCCCCTTGCAAAGAAGAGCCAGGTGGGAAGGGACACCAAATCCCTTGCGGGTGGCCTCCTTGAGGGCATCCAAGTCCCTCAGGTGGCTCCAATCGGCCAATTCCAGAGGGATGACTCTGGTGAGAAGCGGTTGGCAGCTCCCGCTTCGCCTCCAGGAGGGGAGGGGCGGGTAGCTCTCTGGCGGCCTTGCCTGCCTGTTCTCACCCTCTCCTCCAGGCCAAGGGCTCCCTGGGCGTTCCCTGGGACAGGTATGTGATCAAGCTGATCAGGCATGTCTCTGCTGGTTAGAGCCACCAGCCAGAAAAGAGTGTGGGAAATCAGCAGGTTCTCACAATCCTCTGGTTCACACCACGAGGAACAATCCCTTTGTCGTAAACAAAAGCCCCCCCCCCCCCCCCCCCCCCGCCATTCAAACCTCAAGCGTGTCGATACAAAATACATTTTGGCTAGGTGCTCAGGCTTCTCTCTCTCTCTCTCTCTCTCTCTCTCTCTCTCTCACACACACACACACACACACACACACTCACTCACTCACTCTCTGATTTTTTTAAATGTAAACATTCCATCTTCCATTAAACAGTGTGTCGCCTGGCTACAAATATCTCTGTGCAATAAGAATTTACTACAGTATACATTGCATTAATATTGATTTTCTAATCTTATAATTGTGATTTTGTATATAACAAACCTATTCATTTTTCCCTTTTAACATATCTTTCGGTAAGAATATAGTGAGAGTGTTAATAATCATTTCAGTAACAGTCGTCATATTATTTACATCTCTATCTTAAGCATACTTTCTATATTTCACTAATCTCTGCATTCTCGCAAGGCAACCGCATTTCTAACTGCCTTCAAAGGAGGGGGTTTCCTGCAGGAACACTTTTTGGGGGATACAGAAGGAGGGTCAGCACTTGAGACTTTCAAGGAGAAATGGGGTAGGGGCTCCCGCTTGGGCAGGGGATTGGACTAGATGACCTACAAGGCCCCTTCCAACTCTGATTAAATTTTTCTCCTCTAGCCATTGATAAAAGAATTCCCATGTCATATAATATTCAGTTTGTTCTTTCTCCTTAATTGCTAGCATTAATCTATTCATTTCTGCACATTCTAATATTTTCCTAATAACATTCTCTTCGGTGGGAATCTCTTCACTTTTCCAATTTTGTGCCAATACAGTTCTAGCTGCCGTTAATACATGGATAATTAAATATTAAATTAAACCTATTTTGAGGTTTGAGACTGGGGACAACATCCATCTCTTTAGGGAGGCCCAATCCCTGAAGCCTAGTTGTTTTTTTTTAAAGATCTTTTTCAGAGTAAGGAGATTCTACCATTCTCTCGCGCCTTAGTTAGAAAGTTTTTTGAGTCCAAAAGATTTTTTTAAAAAAATGCCTTTATTTGCAGCCGTGCCATTTTTATTATTTCCCCTCCTCAATTCCCAAACTCCTGGCAAAACTTTCTTAGAGCTAAATTGGGCCTTTCTCACACTTCCCCTTTTGAAAGAGAAAAGCCCTATAAACTGCTTAGCGAGAGCAGCAATTATAGGTTTCCGGAGCTGACGTGATTAAATGACCGTGGGAGCTGAATTCCCCAGGACTGGCAGACTTCCGGGGAAAAAGAAAGCAAGACGTTTCTTAAGAGGCTCCTGGAAATTCAGCCCGTTCCAGGACACACCTCAGAACTGCTAGGAAAGGGAACCAGTAGCCGGCCTTTCTGGTGGACCTTGGAGGGCCCTCAGCACCCCCCCCCCCCCCCCCCTTTTCCCCTGGATCACTGGTAGGGCCCTCGTGCTCCCCTGCTGTTTGGGTAGTTTTCATAGCATCCCAGCAGGCAAAGGGGGGGCTATTTTGGGCCAGGCCTTCCTTCCGCTTGCCTCATCCTCGCCTCTTGCGGAATTCGGTTGCTTTTCTCCGGGGAATTGCCAGCCAAGAGCCCCCCCCACTGGGTTCTCCAGGGCTCTTAACTTTAGCTACCTCTTTTAGAAAGGTCTGGGATGGTTCGTTTGATCGGTCCCCGGGCCATAAATAGCCCCCTCCCCAATTAGGATCCCTGGGGTCAATAGCTCCCAAGGAGCGAGGTCAGCCCCCCCCTCCCCCCAACGTACCTTTGTCGTGCTGCTTTTTTGGAAGGGGCAACGGAGTACCCCCACCCCTGTTTTTCTCAAGAGGGAACAGAGCTGTCTGGCCTCGGTGTATTCCTGGCCCCTGGCTTGCTTTCTTTGGAATCGGGCCCCTTCAGTGTCTCAGAGACAGGATTGAAGGCAGACAGAGGCCCCAGTTCCTTTGGCTCTGGACACTCTGCCCTGCTCAGTGGGCGGCTCTGCTTCCCTTGCCAGGAGCACCGTCCAGTGGTACCCCTGAAATTTGGAAAGAGGATAAGTAGCTTTGAACATGGAGTGGTGCAGTAGCCTAGGAGTGGAGCTCTCGCCTCACAATCAGAAGGCTGTGAGTTCAATCCCAGGTAGAGTAGAAGAGAACAGAAGAGAAGGAGGGAAGAGGAAAGGAGAATAGAATAGAATAGAATAGAATAGAATAGAATAGAATAGAATAGAAAAGAAATTGGAGTAGAGTAGAGTAGAGTAGAGTAGAGTAGAGTAGAGTAGAGTAGAGATAGGTTAGAATAGAATAGAATAGAATATAGAATAGGCTAGAATAGAATAGAGATAGGGTAGGATAGAATAGAATAGAATAGAATAATTGGAAGGGATCTTGGAGGTCTTCTAGTCCAACCCCCTGCCTAGGCAGGAAACCCTATACCACTTCAGACAAATGGTTAGAGGGCAGATATCTCTCTCTGGACACACAGAATATATTTGCTGAAAAGAAAAAAGTCCACATTGGTGACAGGAAGGGCATCCGGCCAGTAAACACTCAGCTCTGTTCAGTTGCCCAGACTCCATCCCTCAAGGGATTATGGGGTCGTTAAAAGAGGATGATGATGATGATAATAACTAGCTTTGAACATTGCAGCCCAAAGCACTCCGCTCACCTATCTGCCTCCCAAGTCAGAATTGGACACCTGCCTCCAGTAAAGTTTTCCTTTGAAGACAAAACTACGGACTGTGGCAAACAGTGGCCTGGTTCAAATCGTTTGGCGGACAGTTTATCACAAGTCAGTTGGCGAGGACGTTCTGAGGGAGGAAACGGCTCTGCCCCAAAATGGCACTGCCCAAAAGTGTTTCACTGCAGCCTCAACCACAAGGCTCAACCACCTGGAACCCCTTTGGGGACATCGCCTAAAAAAAACCCCTCTCCTCTTGCAGGTTCCTACCCGTCACCGAAAGCCGGAGCGACCCTTGTTGTGTATAAGGACCTGCTGGTGCTGTTCGGAGGCTGGACGCGGCCGAGCCCTTACCCCCTGCACCAGCCGGAGAGGTTCTTTGACGAAATACACACTTACTCGCCTTCCAAAAATTGGTACGAGCATTTCGGCCGTTTTCAGGCGCCTGGTTTTTGCTGAGAAAAGAGGTGTGGGCAGCAGCAGGCGCACGGCTGCCTTTTTTTTTTTTTTTTTGAGCGTTTAACCCTCCTCTTCCTCCTCCAGGTGGAACTGTGTGGTGACCACCCATGGCCCTCCTCCCATGGCCGGCCACTCCTCCTGCGTGATCCAGGACCGGATGATTGTCTTCGGAGGCTCTCTGGGGTCGCGGCAGATGTAAGTCTCCAATGCTCCTCCTGTTCTGAAGCTCCGCGTTCTCCAAAAAGCTATTTATTTATTGAATTTATAGTGCGGCCTATTCGCACATGGCGACTCAAGGCAGCTTACAGAACATAAAACCTCATTTAAAACAAAAAAAACTAACAAAAGAGAATCAAATAAATTAATATTGATTTGGGACTTCTGGTTTGAAGGGCTTCGGCGACAGACAGGAATCCGTGATCGTGCGCGGTTTCTGTCTGGGTTCGCCGCTGGAGCGCCCCGAGCTGGCTGGTTTTGGGGCTAAGCCACCCCGTAGAGGTGGTGAAGAGGGGAGAGACCGCCAGCAGGGTCGAGGAGAGCCGCATCTCTCCTCCAATGCGGCTCCCGCAGGAGAGGTGATAGATGTGCACACTGCGGTCTGCACAAAACCATGCGGGCTGCTGCATTTTGCACCAACTGGATGTCGCTGCACCTTCCCATGTCACTCTTCCTTGCAGGAGCAGCGACGTCTGGGTCCTTGATCTGGAGCACTGGACCTGGTCCAAGCCGAACATCTCCGGGCCTGGGCCTCACCCACGAGGAGGACAATCCCAGGTAGCGTTCCAGCAGTTCTTGTCGTAAACGGGGCAGGCGGAAAACGTCCCGTTTTTCCTCCCAAGGAAACGAATCTTCCACCTCTCACATAAAAGCCCTGGCTTTTCCTGTAAGATTTGAGAGGAAGGGGAGCAAGTGCTCCTGGCACGGTTTTTCCTAGCCGGAGCAGAAGCAGGAGATGGAAACTGAGACCGTTGGGGGCAAAATTTTGCCCAAAGACAGACCTTCCCAGAGCCAAGAAGGTCCCGGTGGGAGCAGGGCCTGGCAGACCGTTTCCCACCAGACATGGCATCGTCCCAGAAGAGGCAACCCGTTGTGGCCTGTTGGCCGCCAACCCCTCCATCAGCCGAATCAGAGGAGGCATGGGATCAGGGTCAGCATCAGGGCAACCAAGGGGGAAAGAGGGAATGGAGCTGGCAGAGAGAGACAGACAGACAGAGGCGGAGCCTGGGCTGTCCGTCAGCCCTCAGATGGAGAGTCCACAGCCCCCAGGTCTGGAGGTGGCTGATGAACAGCCCTCAGGTCTGGAGGTGGTCTGGAGGAACAGCTGGGTCCAGTGCCTGACGCACAGAAGGCAGAGGAGAGGAGAGCAGTGGAAATCTATGGGCCGGTCCTGGGGAAGGAAGAGCCACCACTACTAGCGAGACCCCACCTTAGCTCTGGGGATAAAAGGCCGGGGGCGGAGATGAATAGTTGTGGCACAATAGGACGTAATCCTGCATTTGAAAGAAACTCTTTTGCTGGGGCTGCCAGCCTTCCTAATAAAGGAATCTTTTGAGTTCACGTCAGAGGGTTGGTCGTGTTTGGGGAGCTGCGTCAGAACACAACTGATGAGTCTTCCCTCCATAAATTTGGGAGATTTTAATTCGGCTTGCAAAGCGGGTGGGAAGGAATACCCCTCGCACTCCCTCCTCCATCAGCGGACAGCATCGCCGCCTGGGCTAGCCGGGCCTTCTTCGATCTCTTTGGGCGACGTCTTCAGGCTTTTCTTTTCCCTGTTGTCATAGATTGTCATAGACGACGAAACCATCCTGGTCCTTGGGGGCTGCGGAGGTCCAAATGCGGTGAGTAGACAAAGCTAGGATTGTTCCGGCCCTTTTCTGCCCTTCCCTTTGTGTCTAGCACGGCGTCTTTTTGAAAAGGCTCCAGTCAACGCAGGGGCAATGCCCATCTTCCTCAGGCCCCCAGGGTCTGAGTTGGCCCCTAGCAAAGGTTTTCTCCTTGGGGAGGTGATGCAGAAACCGTCCTCTCCAGATGGAGGAAAGATGGAGCATGGCCCGACAGGTGGCAGAACCTTTCGGGACCAAGAGAACAACGGTGGAGGAGGGCCAGGCAATAGGCGGGGGAGGAGGATCCCGTCTTACGGGCGTTTGAGCTCTCACCCAATTTGCAGCTTTTCAAGGACGCCTGGCTGCTGCATATGAGATCCGACCGTCTGTGGACATGGCAGCCCCTGAAGGTGGAGAACGAGGACCACGGAGCCCCTGAGCTGTGGTGCCACCCGGCCTGCAAGGTGAACGGGAGGGAAGGGCAAAAGACCCCCCCTGATGAAATTCTTCCTCTTCCTCTTCCACATCTCATCTTCCGCGGAGCAGCTCTGATTTCAAGAGTGTGATGCACTAAGCCTGTGACGGCGAACCTATGAAACGTGCCACAGGTGGCATGCAGAGCCATTTTGTGCAGGCACGCAAGCTCCAGCCCAATTTACCTGTACTGCGCATGCGTGCGCCTCCCCGCTGATTTGAGGCCCATTTGAGGCCTTTTTCACCATCCCTGGGGTTCGAGGGAAGCCTCTGCAGCCTTTGGAGGACGAAAAACAGGGCTTCCGGAAGTGCCAAAACTGCCGAAACGGGCCCGTTTTTCGGCCTCCAAAGGATGCAGAGGCTTCCCTCAACCTCCCAGGAGGGTGAAACGGCCTCAAACGGGCCGAAAATCAGCTGGGAGGTGCACACATGCACAGTACAGGTAAGGGGGGGGGGTTGCACACACCTGCACAGGGGACACATTGTACTGAGCAGCAGCATGGCTCAGTGGGGGGAATGCCGGAGGGATCCTTTTGTCTCCCCCACCTCCTGTCTTAGGCTGAGCCCACCTGTCCGTGGAACGGGTCTTGTGTCCGTCCTAGCCCAGCGGCTTCTTTTTCTTCCAGGTGGGGCAGTGCGTGGTCGTCTTCAGCCAAGCCCCCAGCGGGAGGGCCCCGCTTAGCCCTAGCTTGAACTCTCGTCCTTCTCCCATCAGCGCCACGCCGCCCGCCCTGCTTCCCGAGACACGAGAATGCCGCTCTCAGTCTCCCCTTCGGACTGCAGACGAGGCTCCCTGCGTGAACGGCCGGTGGGGCACCCTGAGACCTCGGGGGCAGAGGCAGACGCCCTGCGGGTCCCGGGAAGGAAGCTTGTCACCGGCCAGAGATGATAGCTCACCGGTGCTGAACGGCAGCGAGGCCTTGTCTCCTGGCCTCGTCGCCCCCGCCGCCGCGGGCGGGGCCTCTCCAGAAAGCCCTCTCCAGCTGCTGTCACCCGGAGAAGGCTACGAACTGAAGGCGAGCCTTTCTCTGGCGCCCAGACGGGGCTCTCTCCCCGACCAAAAGGACCTCCGACTGGCCGCCGTGGACTTAAACTGGGAGGGCAAACCCCCTTCTCTGGTTTGCCAGCTGGAGGTTGCAGACAGCAGGACGGTTGGCACGCTAGGCCTCAGGAACCCCCCGGATCAGACCAACGGCCTTCACACCCCGCCTCATGTGTCCAGCTCCCTGATGGGAGCGGTCTCTCCTAACGCGCTGCGGCGGAGCCTAGAGGTGGTCCAAGCGCTCTCCTCCAAGGCCCTGCCCACTTTGGCGGTCAGAAGCCCGCCCAGGGTGTCCTCGCCGGGGTCCCCGGGCGGCCAGAGCAGCGCCAACCCTGCCGAAGCAGCCGTTCCCGCTCCAGTTCGATCTGGCTCTGCCCAAGGAGACGGGCACGCCTTACCACCCATTGCTCGCCGCCTGGGCCACCATCCGCCTCAGTCGCTGAACGTAGGCAAGCCTCTCTACCAGAGCGTGAACTGCAAGCCCATGCAGATGTACGTGCTGGACATCAAGGAGGTCAAAGGGCGCGGGTGGGTCCAGTGGAAGGTGTTCCACGGCAGCTCCGTGGTGGGGCCCCCCGAGACCAGCCTGCACACGGTGGTCCAGGGGCGGGGGGAAGTCATCATCTTCGGCGGCTTGATGGACAAGAAGCAGAACGTCAAGTACTATCCCAAAACCAACGCCTTGTACTTTGTGCGGGCAAAGAGATAATGCGGCCTGGGCCGCCTCCTCCCTCTTTGGCTGCCCTTTGGCTCGGAGGCTCCCCTCAACCAGTTAGTCCTGCACCCGGGCACGCTGTCAAGCAGGCTGTGAATGTGGCATTCCACCCACTAATAAAAGAGATCTAAGCAAATGGCACCCAGGACTTTCCTCCAATTGCCAGTGTGGGCAGGAGGGCCAGAGAAAGGGCAGTTAGAAAGCGCGCCAGGCTCAAAGATCCCCCTCGGGACACCTGGCCCAGCAGGACCTGGCCCTAGCCGGGTGGCCTCTGAGCCCTCCGTCATTTCCGATGCCAGTGGGCAAAACGCCAAGGGAAGTGCCCAGGCGGGGCACCCATGGGACAACACCCCACAGCCCGTTGGAGGTTTGGAGAAAGAGTCCAAAGGCCCAGTCCTGGTTTAGGGATAGCCACCCTCTGCCCTTGTGGCCTTCTTGGGGTGGGAGTTGGGGTTTTGAAGGGGACCTCTAGGAGAAGCAGAAGCCCCCCAGGAGCCTGGAGGCCCCTCCCACTCCTTGGGGCTCGGGCTGTTTTTCCCTCAGAGCAGCCTATGAGCCAAGGCTTCCCTTACAGCAGGGGGGTCTTCAAACTTGACAGCTTTTAAGACTTGTGGACTTCAACTCCCAGAATTCCTCTTTCAGTCCTTGTTAGCTCGGGAATTCTAGGAGTTGAAGTCCCACAAGTCTTAAACTTGCCAAGTTTGAAGACCCTTGGATTAGAGAGAGAGAGAGAGAGAGAGAGGTAGGTAGGTAGATTGATTGATTGATTGATTGATTGATTAGGTGGGTAGATTAGGTGTGTAGATAGGTAGAAAGACTAGGTGGGTAGATAGGTAGATAGAGATGGAGATAGAAGATAGATATTGTAGATCAAACTTGACAGCTTTTAAGACTTGTGGACTTTCAACTCCCAGAATTCCACCTCCAGTCCATGTTAGCTCAGGGATTCTGGGAGTTGAAGTCCACAAGTCTTCAAACTGGCCCAAGACCCTTGCCTTATAGGGTGGAGAGCCCACACATGGGCCTGGAGCCCTCCTCCGCAGGGCAGGTAAAGGAGTGCTGAGGGAATGGCAGTTCCCACTCTCAATGCTTTTGGCCTTGGGGATTGGGCGGGGGGGGGGGGAGGTTCAGGTCACCCCAGGTAGTCCGACAAAGCCCCAAATGAGGAAATTGGGGGGGCAACAGCTGTGCACACTTGCTATTGGGTACCTGACCCGACCCACTTTGCAAAAGAAGGCGGGGAGGGCAGCAGCAGCTGCAGTTTAAAGGGTCAGGCAAGGGGAACACCATGTGGTGGGGTAGGCGTGGTAATGCCAGCCACCTCCAATGCAGCATGACTGAAGATTTACCATTTCGCAGGCTTTGCTTCTGGTCACACGAGGGGAGGGAGGGAACCCCTCTTAACGGCTCGGGAGGGTGGGCGGCATTTGGGCAGTGAACTCTGCAAAGGGGCAGGGGGAGTGTGGTGGGTTCCTGGCTGGCAGCTGCCCGCGGTGGGAAATCCTGTGCCAGGCTTGTAGCCCTGCGGCCCGGTCCTGCCTCAGTTCTGCCTGTGGCTTTTCCCACACTCCCTTGGAGAAGCTGTGGGACTTTTCCCAGCCGAGAGAAAGCTGCACTTTGAGTCTTCCTGGCTGGCTGCCCGGATTGCAGGAATATTTTGAACCCTCCTCCCTCTTAGGAACAGCTTGGCAGGACTCTTTTAAAAGCCCCGCCCAGGCGCCACACCTGGCCTTGCCCTTCCGGGCCTTTCCACCTCGCACCGACTGAAAGGGCTAAAACACCCACGGGAGGGAAAGGACACAGGTGATTCCCGGGGAGCTTCTTATCCTGTACCCCAAGGCTGCAGCCGGCATATGGCTTTCACAAGCCGCCGAAGCAGTTTCTAGGCCCACCGAGCTCTCGTTTCTGGTCGCGCAACGAGACAAAAGATGCATTTGAAAGCTGGAGCCCCCCCTCTGCCCCCCCATCATTTTGGTTGCAGGACATAGCTTGCATCCCCGTCTGCTGATCTCCCAGTGCTTGCCAGTGGTAGATCTGTAAAGGATGCCACACACACACAGACACACACGTGTTCAGTTCCTCCTGGGGTCCTCCTGCAGGAGCAGTCCACGCCCGTGTGAGTCCTTGAGACACCAAGCCACCATGGAAGCACAACGGATGATTTAAGACGGCTGCTATCCTCTCCCCCACCACCACACATCGATTTAACAGATTAACAGTTGGAAGGGACCTGGTAGGTCATCTAGTCCAACCCCACTCCACCCAAGCAGGAGACTATTTCTGACAAATGGCAGTCCAGTCTCTTCTTGAAAGTCTCAAGTGATGGCGCTCCCACAACTTCCAAAGGCAACTTCTGTTCCATGGGTTGATTGTTCTCCCTGTCAGAAAGTTTCTCCTTATTTCCAGGTTGAATCTCTCGTTCAGTTTCCATCCACGATTCCTTGTCTGGCCTTCAGGTGCCTTGGAAACTAGAGTAGAATTCTTTATTGGCCAAGTCTGATTGGACACACAAGGAATTTGTCTTTAGTGCAGAAGCTCAGTGTACATGAAAATACATTCATCAAGAATCATAAGATTCACAACACAAGTGATAGTCATAGGTTACTAATAAGCAATCAAATCATACTAGGGAACAAAACAATATAAATAGTAAAGATAAGAAGCAACACGGTTATAATTATAAGTTGGAAGAGATCGGTACTTGGAAGGATGAGAAGAATAGTACTACAGTCTTACTAAATAGTTTGACAGTGTGGGAATTAGTTGTTTAGCAGAGTGATGGAGTTTGGGAGAAAAAAAAACCTGTTCTTGTGTCTAGTTCTCATGTGCAGTGCCCTATGGCATCGTTTTGAGGGTAGGATTTGAAACAATTTATGTCCAGGGTGTGAGGGGCCTCCAATTTCTTGCCTCCACCTGCCATACGCAAAATGGCTACTATCGTTAATGCAATTTCCCATAGAGTTGGAAAACCTCTGTTTTCATTTCATTTGAGGTCTGTTTCACCCAGTTTTCACCTTAGAGTGATGGGGGACTCAAGTTTCCACATCGGAATTTGGGGATAGGGGACAGTCCTTGTGTCTAGTTATTCTGATGGACCCCCTCTTCCTCTGTGGCAGCCTCTCAAATATTGGAAGGCTGCTCTCCTGTCTTCCCTGGTCCTTCTCTTCCCTAGACTAGCCAGGCCCAGTTCCTGCAACCATAGTATGTTTTAGCCTCCAGTCACTCTCTCTTGCTCTCTCTCCGTCTTTCTTTCTCTCCTTCCTTCCTTTTCCTTTCTCTCCTCTCTTCCTCTTTCTCTCCCTTTTTGTTCTTTATCTCTTGCTCTCCCTCTTTTTTCTTTCTCTCCGTCCTTCCTTTTTCCTTTCCTTTCCTTTCTCTCCCTCTCCCTTCAAATCTTGGAAGCCTGCTCACATATCTCCCCTGGTCCTTCTCTTCCCTAGACCAGCCATGCCCGGTTCTTGCAACCGTTAGCCTCCTCCAATATGCAGGGACGGGACACCCCCCCCCACACCCAACGCCCTTCTTTCTATACCCAGAGGTCTCCAAACTTGGCAACTTTTAAGACTTGTGGACTTCAACTCCCAGAATGCCCCAGCCAGCATAGATCAGAAGTTGTGGGACTTTGAAGAAGAGATTGGAGTGCCACCTGTCAGAAATGGTGTAGGGTCTCCTGCTTAGGCGGAGGGGGGGTTGGACTAGATGACCTACAAGGTCCCTTCCAACTGTGATCATCTGTTTATCTGCCTCAGGAGAGGCAGCATTGCAGCCCTCCCTTGCCCCCACCAGCCTGGCAGCAGCCGCCCTGCCCCATGCCCAGGATGATTCCTGAGGCAGATAACAGATCATCAAGAGTTGGAAGGGACCTTGTAGGTCATCTAGACCAACCCAGCCCCCCCTCCACCCAAGCAGGAGACCTTACACCATTTCTGACAGATGGCACTCCAATCCTCTTCTTGAAAGTCTCAAGAGCTATGCTGGCTGGAGCATTCTGGGAGTTGAAGTCCACAAGTCTTCAAAGTTGCCAAGTTTGGGGGGACCCCCTGTTCTGTAGGGGGCAACCGGCGGAGCCCCGGCGCAGGGGATCCGGCTTGCAGAAAGAAAACCTCGCCCCCTCCGCCCTCCTGGCGGGGACGGACGGCCTTAACCAAGGGGCAGCGCTGCAGGCCCCCCTCCCTCCCCACCACCAGCCTGGCAGCAGCCGATCGCTGGATGTGGGGGGGGGGGGGGGGGGGGGCGACCCGGGCCGGCCGGGGGGGGGGGCCCCACCGGTGTGACGTCATGCCAAAACAAAGCGAGGGCGGAAGAAGCGAGAAGACGCGGTTCGGGCATGCGCGGTGGGAGGAGGGAGGCGATCCCTCCGCGGGGCGCAGCGTTGCCCAGCCTGCTTCTTTCCCCGCGGTGCGGGGGTCGGGGGCTGGGGGGGGAATGATCGTCCGCCCGGGATCCGTGGTGGACCCGGACTGGCACTGCACCGAGGAAGGCAGAGCTTACTCGGGCGCGCTCTTGCGCCGGGCGCAGCGCCGATCCTTCGGTGAGGTCGCCCTTCCTCTCCCCTCCACCCCCCACGCCGGCGGGAGCTTGGGAGGGGATTCTGGGCAAGGGAATCCCCTCCCTGCCCCGCTAGTAAGTCGGTCTTCTCTCCCTCGGCAGGGCTGATCGAGAGGCCCGTGCTGGCTCCGCAGGCGGCTGCCGACGTAGCCGGTTACAAGGTCTTCGTCTCGGGCAAGAGCGGCGTGGGGAAAACCGCTCTGGTGGCCAAGCTGGCCGGTCTGGAGGTGCCCCTGGGGCATCACGAGACCACAGGTGACCCCCGCTTCCTCCTCCTCCTCCCCCCCCGGCACAGGATGGAAACCTGTAAAACCTAAAAGCCCAGGCGAGCTCGGTCCCAGGCTAAAAGAAGGAGCAAGGGCAGAGCTTTCCACAAACTGGGCGGGATGGTGGTGGTGGTGGTGGTGGTGGGTCCTTCCTTCTGCCAGGCAGCCCCGAGACCCTCTCCCTGAGGCAGATGAACAGATAATCACAGTTGGAAGGGACCTTGTAGGTCATCTAGTCCGACCCCGCCCCCGTCTAAGCAGGAGACCCACGCCGTTTCTGACAGATGGCAGTCCAATCTCTTCTTGAATGTCTCCAAGCGATGAGCTCCCACAACTTCCGAGGGCAACTTCTGTTCCATTGGTTGATTGGCAGGGGGGCTTCCCTAGGAGTCCCGTCCCCAGAGGGCTCCAGCTGAAGCGGCTCTTTCTTTCTTTCTTTCTTTCTTTCTTTCTTTCTTTCTTTCTTTCTTTCTTTCTTTCTTTCTTTCTTCCTTCCTTCCTTCCTTCCTTCCTTCCTTCCTTCCTTCCTTCCTCCCTCCCTCCCTCCCTCCCTCCCTCCCTTCTTTTTCTTTCCTTCCTCCCTCCCTTCCTTCCTCCCTCCCTCCCTCCTTTTTCTTTCCTCCCTCCTTCCCTCCCTTCCTTCCTTCTTTTTCTTTCCTTCCTTCCTCCCTCCCTCCCTTTCTTCCTTTCTTCCTCCCTCCCTCCCTTCCTTCTTTTTCTTTCCTTCCTCCCTCCCTTCCTCCCTTCTTTTTCTTTCCTCCCTTTCTTCCTTTGTTCCTCCCTCCCTCCCTCCCTCCCTTTTTCTTTCCTTCCTCCCTCTCTCCCTCCCTTCCTCCCTCCCTTCCTTCTTTTTCTTTCCTTCCTTCCTCCCTCCC
>NW_020716836.1:614587-636876 GCF_900518725.1 Notechis scutatus
GGGCTAGGGTGTTACTTCTTGAGCACATGGAAGGGGGGGTCCTTTTGGGGTTGGGACCCTCCCCCCAAACCCTCTGGTCTGCCTCTGCATTCTTCTGTGGGAGACCCACTCTGCCAAACCAAGTTTTCCACCTCCCCATCTGGCCCAAAGAGCTGGACCTGCAGATCTCATGATGGTCTAGAAAACTAAGTTGGGTGACCTAGAACTATGGGGGTTTATCCACCTGCCCACCCCAGAGAGGGGGAAAGAGGGAGAGAAGGAGCAGGGGAGAAGCCAAAGGGCCTTGGGAATGCTTGATGAGCACCAGAATGAAGGAGAAACATACATATGCACCCATCCTATGAAGACCTCGACTATGTCAGAATGGGCAAACAAGTGGCAACTTCAAATCTCAACAAACAAATGCTCTGTCTTACATATTGGTAAAAAAAAATCAGAAAATAAAATGCAAGCTGAATAGTCAAGACCTTGTTGATGATCCAACTCTGTTAAGGACCTTGGAGTACTCATCTCTAATGATCTAGGTGCCAGAACCCACTGTAACTACATAGCCAAAAGGGCATTAAGAGTTGTTAACCTAATCCTAAGTAGTTTTTTCTCCAGTAATATTGCACTACTAAGTAGAGCATACAAAACTTTTGCTAGACCAGTTCTCGAATACAGCTCATCAGTCTGGAATCCACATTACATATCGGATATTAATACAGTCGAGAAAACCCAGAGATATTTCACAAGAAGAATCCTCCACTCCTCTACTTGTAGCAGAAGACCTTATGCCACCAGACCTGAAATTTGAGCCATAGACAATCTAGAATTACGCCGCCTTCGGTCCGATCTAAGTATAGTATATAAAATCATGTATTGCAATGTCCTACCTGTCAATGAATACTTCAGCTTCAACCACAACAACACAAGAGCACACAATAGATACAAACTCAAAGTAAACCACACCAAACTTGACTGCAGAAAATACGACTTCAGCCACAGAGTGGGTCAATGCCTGGAATACTCTACCTGACTCTGTGGTCTCATCCCCCAACCCCAAAACTTTTAACCATAGACTGTCTACTATTGACCTCACCCCTTTCCTGAGGGGTCTGTAGGGGCGTGCATAAGTGCACCAACATGCCTACCGTCCCTGTCCTATTGTTTCATGTGTGTGTGTGTGTGTGTGTATACACATACATATTTTTCTCATATGTATCCATGTATAAACTATATTTAATATATAAACTATGTTTATACTTATACCTATTATCTTGTAAGCAATTGACAAACCAAATAAAATACAATAAATCAATAAAAGTACCAGCCCCGCCCAAAGAAGTGCGAATACCATGCAGAGAAAGCAGAAAGCGAGCAGGAAAGGCTGGAGCTTTTTTCATGGGTTTCAACTCAACAAGGAGGCTGGGAATTGTCCACGCTGCCGGCCCCCTCCCGCCTCCCCTCCCCTCCCGAGGAAGCCATGGGGGGGGGGCAGCCCTAAAGGACCCCCCTCCTCCCCCCCCCCAGCCCACCTGGAGGGGCAGCCCAAGCGGGAGCCTCCCTCCTCTAAGCGGCCCCGGCGGAGCTTCCCAATGGGCGCCACTCCGGAGCGGCTCCGGTTGCCCCAACGCGGGTTTGGGGGAGGGGGGAAGAAGGGACGAAGGAGGCCTCCCTTACCGGAACCGGGGCCGCCAAACCCGCCGGGCGCCCCCCCGAGACCCGCCGTCCTCGGGCCCGTCCGGGAAAGGAGCGCGAGGCGCCCGCAGCAGCTGCGCCCAAGTCCGGGCCCGCCCTGCGCAAAGGCGCACGTGGCTGGGGGGGGGACACGTGACCGGGTGGGCGGGGCTGGGCGGCCCTGGGAGCGGGTGGGCGTGGCCAGCTCAACGCCACACGCCTCCCGGGAGGGGTGTCTCGCCTGGCCCCGCCCCTCCCAGCCGTCGCTTCTCCCGCCCAGCCTCGACGTCATTCTCGCTCTGTAAAAATCTGATAGGGCGCCCTCCGGTGGCTCTGTTGGGCACAGCAGGCTGAAAAGGGACCATTAAGACCATTCATAGTGCTGGGGAAGCAAGTGGCGCCCTCCGGTGGCTCTTTTGGGCATAGCAGGCTGAAAGGAACTATTAAGACCATTCATCAGTAAGCAAAGGGTGCCCTCTGGTGGCTAGTTTGTGAACTAACAGCTGTCTTATATATGGAAGAAGTGCCTAAGTCCGTGATGGCGAACCTATGGCCAAATTTACCTGCACACTGCGCATGTGCACACCTTCCAGCTGATTTTCGGCCTCCCAGAGGCTCGAGGGAAGCCTCTGAAGCCTCAGGAGGCTGAAAAACGGGCCTTCCGGAAATACCAGAACTGATGAAATGGGCCCGTTTTTCGGCCTCCCAAGGCTGCAGAGGTTTCCCTCGAGCCTCCGGGAGGAAAAGGCCTCAAACAGGCCGAAAACCAGTTGGGAGGCACACAGTGCAGCTAAGGGGGCAGCAGCAGCGGGATTGCACACACATGCGCAGGGGTTGTGGGGGTGCTGTGCGCATTGCCTTCTGGGTGCTGGCATGCGAGCGTGAAGGAACGCACAACTTTCAGCACAGGAGCCCAAAAAGGTTAGCCACCACTGGCCTAAGTTCTAGTCCAGGGATCTTCAAACCTGACGGTTTTAAGACTTGTGGACTTCAACTCCCAGAATTCCTCCTCCAGTCATGTTAGCTCAGGGATTCTGGGAGTTGAAGTCCACAAGTCTTAAACTTGCCAAGTTTGAAGACCCTTGGATTAGGTAGGTAGGTAGGTAGGTAGGTAGGTAGGTAGATAGATAGATAGATAGATAGATAGGTAGGTAGGTAGGTAGGTAGGTAGATAGATAGGTAGATAGTAGATAGATACAGATAGAAGATAGAGCAGGGGTCTTCAAACTTGACAGCATTTAAGCTTGTGGACTTCAACTCCCAGAATTCCTCCTCCAGTCATGTTAGCTCAGGAATTCTGGGAGTTGAAGTCCACAAGTCTTAAGCTTGCCAAGTTTGAAGACCCTTGGTCTAGGGCCTCCTGCTTGAGCAGGGGGTTGGAACAGATGACCTCCAAGGTCCCTTCCAGCTCTATTCTGATTGATTGATTGAAATAGTCTAGGGTCTCCTGCTTGACTAGGGGGGTTGGACTAGAAGACCTCCGAGGTCCCTTCCAGCTCTATTCTGATTGATTGATCCATTGAAATGGCTAAGTTCTAGTCCAGGGATCTTCAAACTTGACAGCTTGAAGACTTGTGGACTTCCACTCCCAGAATTCCTCCTCCGGTCATGTTTAGCTCAGGAATTCTGGGAGTTGAAGTCCACAAGTCTTCAAGCTGTCAAGTTTGAAGACCTTTGTCCTAGTCAGTGGTTAAGATGATTATTCTTAAAAGAGGACAATAGAAGGCATATATATATATGTTGACTATAAGCGTCCTCTTCTCGTTTCCAGCCTCCCCAAGCCTCTGCCCTGCACTTACAGGCCCTCCCGAACCCCTGCAAACCCCCCAGCAGCCGCATCCCTGGGCCCAGGGACATATTTGCAGTGAGGGGGGGGGGAGAGAGGGGCATTTCATCGGTATAGCAGAGCTACTGAGATGTCTAACGGCAGCCTCCCTCCTTCTTCCCGCCCAACCTCCAGGGGAAACCTCCTCCAATCTCCCTTCCCCCAAGGCCTTCGGGGATAGGTCATTACAGGGTTGAGGATCCAGTGGAGGGAGTTTCACCAAAGGGTCCGAACCAGAGAGGGAAAAGAGGTAAGAAAAAAGGGGATCATCGGCAGGTTGTGCCTGCTGCCTCGATTTGGGGGTTATAAGAAATGACTTGTTCGTATTATTATGGGAAAACAAAAGGCTGTGATTTGATGCTAATGCTTTATTCCTGAAGTCAATGCTTCTCTTGAGTTGCTTTTCCTTACCTTTCCTCCCTTCTCTTTCCCCCCTTTCCCTTCCCTCCTTGTTGTTCTTTTATTTACTTATTTTGTATTTTATGGTACTTAATTAAAAAAAACCGTTCAGATTTGATCTAAGCCCTTCTTTTCTCCACGCACCGAAATAAAACGAACAAGGGCGGCTTTTGCAGTCGGTGGCAGAAGGAGAAACCCTCCGGGGAGAGTTGTGTGTTTTGACAACCAAGCCTTTCGAAGGTGCACCAACCAGCTTCCTTTCCCCCAACCTGTGTGTGTTTATGTGTGTGCGCGTGTGTGTTTTGCTCCCTCATCTCCGTGTCTCCTTCTGGACTGACAGCATCTGGCGGTGGGGCAGTAAAGGCAGTTGTCCTCCTGTGCCACAACCCCGGCTGCCAGGCCTCTTGGAGGCCCAAGAACCCACAAGGAAGCCATGGCATCCCACGAACTGGCCCCTCACACTCCCCGGGAGAACCTGCCCGAGGCCAAGGCACAGCCATGGCTACACCCGGGCATCAGGTATCCTCCAAGGCTCACCTGGGCAGGGCTGGGGGGGTGGGGGAAGAACCAAGAACCATGCAGAAGGTGCTTTGCTTAGGTTTAGGCAGTAACCCCCCCCCCCCCCAAGCACTACTGTCCAATGTTCCTCGCTTTCCCTCTCGTTGCTGACTTCGGATTTGTCGCCTGACGGATTGTTGCTGCATTACTGCTTCAGCCGTGTTCTCGTCACCAGCAAAGACTCTGAAGCAAACTTTCCATACAAAAAAAAAAAAAAGCTTTTCATTTTGTTTTGGATGAAAAGGATTTGGTGGCAAGAAATAACTGGGGGGGTGGGGGGGAAACAGAACTTCAACCTGAAATGTTCCAATTAGGGATAATCAAAAGTGATTATGGGAAAGAAATTGAATACATAACAATACATATATTGACAGCAGCTAGAATGACCTATGCTCAAAAGTGGAAAACAGAGAGTAGTCCCACAGATAATAAAAAAATAATAATTATGGATTGTGCAGAAATGAACAAACTTATGATAGAATTGCAGGAGAAGGAAGAATAAAAGACAATGTAAATGTAATTGATGTACATGTGTATGTATGTATATTTGTGTGTGTATATACATACACACACATACATACTGTATGTAAACGAATATGGAAAAGCTGATGTCACAAAGTATTGCAAAAATTGTAAATATGATTTGCTTTTAAAATTGTAAATCTTTCATAACATTTACTTTTAAAAAAAGGCGTTTCAGCAGTACTCTTCTCCCTATGCAATTCATCGCTACGTCTCTTGAGATCGTTGCAAAACAACAACACAGCGCTAAGGAGCGGCTTTTCATCTTTTAACCAAAGAGAATTCGAGGGCACTTTGCAAAACTACCAAAAGATAGCACAGAAGAGGCAACGAAGAGAGCCAACTTCTCCCCAATCTCTCTCTCTCTCTCTCTCTCTTGCTTCTAGAACACTCTGGAGAAGCTCTGGAAAAGAGACGAAGGAAGTGGACCATCAGCAGAGCAAATCAAAATACAGTATGGAAATGAGTCTTCGCCCCGGGGTTTTCTCGGGGGGGGGGGGGGGGGGGGGTGTTGTGGCCCGACAGTGAGGAGACTCGGACGGTGAGGAGGTTGGGGAGGAAGACAGGTTGGGCCAGCCCTGGAGTCTGGGGAAGGCTCTGACGAGGGATCTGCGTCGGAGGCAGAGATGAAGCCAGGGCCGTCCGACAATTATCAGCTGCCTTCGGAGTCAGACATCAGCGAGGCAGAAGAACAGCTGGAGCCTGTTCCCAGTGTGCACATGCACAGAGCTGCCAGATGAAGGGAACAGCCACTGGTTTTGGGGTGCTGGATTGAGCACCTCCCCTCTGTCCCACTTTTCCACGCAGAGCCCCTCTATCAAAACCCTGGGATGAACCGGCTGAAGGCGCCAGGGCAGCAGCCCCGGGCTCTCCCGGTGGGTGCCGGCCTCTCCACCGCCACCCTGCTCTCCTCCGCCCTGCTAGGGGCGGCCTCGCTCTCCCCCCAGCGCGATTACAGCTTCTCCTTGTGGCAAGAGATCCCGGAGGTGAAAAGCAGAGGGCTGCTGGAGGGCCTCCCGTCGCAGCAGCGCCACCTACAGGAGGTACCCGGGAAACGCGTATCGCGGGGAATGGCAGCAGCAGAGGGTTCTGTGAGGGTTGTAGGCAGGAGGCAAAACCTGGACCATTGGGACAACGGAGCAGATTCAAGCCCTGACGGAGAGAAGAAAGCAAGGAAGGAGAAGTCTTAAATTAATAACTGCCTTTTGTCCACAGTTTGCTAGGGGTCTTCAAACTTGACAGCTTTAAGACTTGTGGACTTCCACTCCCAGAATTCCTCCTCCAGTCATGATAGCTCAGGAATTCTGGGAGTTGAAGTCCACATGTCTTAAACTTTCCAAGTTGGAAGACCCCTTGCTTTAGAGCAACCCTATGGGAGGAAGATAATTGCTGTGCTTTGCAGAATCCTAGAATTGGCCCTTTTTAAGGGCACGCGCTGATTTTAAACCATGAGTGAGAGAGATAGGCACCATTTTGCCTGTCCAAAAGTATAACTAGTTAAGGTTTAACTTTAAATATTTTTCAACACTGCATTGCTCTGGAGTTTAAGTGGCATGTGGAAATAATTTTGGCCATGTCCTGTGACCCAGAAGGTTCTCGTTAAGCTTACGAGAGAAAACCCCAAAACAAACTTTCCTCATGGCATGTAGGCAAAGAGCTCTTAAAAGTAAAGATTTCCCTCGCACAATACGTAGTCATTTCTGACTCTAGGGGGGCGGTGCTCATCTTCATTACAAAGCCGTAGAGCCAGAACTGTCCGAAGACGTCTCCGTGGTCATGTGGCCGGCATGACTAAACCCCGAAGGTGCACGGAACGCTGTTCCCTTCCCACCAAAGGGGTCCCTAGTCTACTTGCATTTTTACATGCTTTCAAACTGCTCCGTTGGCAGAAGATGGGACAAGGAATGGGAGCTCCCTCCATTACACAGTGCAAGGGATTCAAACGGCCGAACTGCCGGCCTTTCTGATCGACAAGCTCAGCATCTTAGCCCACGAGCCACTGCGTCCCTTTCAAGAGCTCTTACGATACCGCAAATGACGTTGACCTGGGCTGTCTACGCAGAATTGACTGCAAAAGAGGGCAGCGGTTTTGTTTTGGGAGAAGCTGTGCTTTCCTTTAGGGAATCCAATCGCTCCCCGCAGCCTTGATTTGACAGGCACCGTAGGATTGATCCCTGGGTTTGCCAAGATTCGTTTCCGCTCCCGGCAACCCATCTGCCTTTGTCTCCGTGGCAGGCCATTTTCGAGGTGCTCACTTCCGAGGCCTCCTACTTGCGCAGTCTCCGGGTGGCCGTCTTCCACTTCCAGCTGTCTCCCGCCTTGCGCGGAGCTGTCACAGGGGCCCAAGTGCAGCAGCTGTTTTCCAATCTCTCGCAAGTCAAGGACACCAGTGAGAGGTAGGGTGGTCCTCTGTTCCTCTCCCTCTTTGGCTCCTCTTCATTAGCCCGCCAAGGCCTTCGGAAGCCTCCCAGGACAGTCACCTGCGGGGCATCCAACACGCTCCTCTTCCTCCTCCTCCTCCTCCTCCTCCTCTCTGCCCCCTGCAGGTTTCTGCTGCAGCTGGAGGATCACCTGGATCAGGACGTCTTCTTGTCAGGTCTCGGGGAAGTGGTCCTGAAAAACTGCCCTGCTTTCCACCGGGCTTACGTCCCCTACGTCACCAACCAGATGTATCAGGAGCAGCTCATGCAACGGCTGATGTGAGGAGCGGAGGGGAGGCAGCGTGTCCACCCCGCGGACGGAAGAGTCGGGGTTCGCTGGCTGCAGCCAGGGACCGGTCCATCGGTAGCCCGCTGCTCTAGGCCAAGCATCCCCTTGACTCGTTCCATAGATTCACACGGGAAGTTGGCCGGGATGGGTTCAAGGGAGTCCTCCTTACCTCCCACTCTACGTCCACCTTAAGCCTAGCCTTCCTCAGCTCTGGTCAATTGGGGGCAAGCGTCGGTGCCCTGAGGACCTCCTGAAAACGTTTCTTTCTTCCCTCCACCAAGCCAGGAAGGGGAACAGCCGCTTCCTACAGGTCCTGCGCACGCTGGAGGAGCAGCCGATCTGCAAGAGGCAGCCCTTGAAAGCTTTCCTGGTGTTGCCTTTCCAGAGGATCACTCGGCTCAAAATCCTACTACAGGTGGGTGAGGGGAGGAGGAGGGATGCTTATTTCACTTACTACCTGTTTCCCCAAAAAGATGACATACCCCGATAATAAGTCCTAGCTTGATTTTTACACATGCGCCCAATATAAGCCCTAATTAAGATGCCGCCGACTCCAGGGTGCATGGGTAAAAATTAAGCTAGGGTGGGGATGGTGGATGGTGGAGCTGCCCTACTACTTACCTTCGGACAGTTGCAGCCAGGCCTCACGCACCCCGACACCTGCCTTGCCGGCCCATTTCTTCTGCAGCCGGCAAGGCTTTCCTGAAGGCCTCTGTAACTGATCACAGGATCGATCCAGAGCGCGGGGAGAGCAAAAACACCCCTTCTGCCATGGTGCAGGAGACCGCAATAGGCCACGCCCGCCATGGCCACACCCACACGCAGCAGCCGGGCAGAGAACCCGTTGCTAAAATTTGTGAAGCCCAGCCCTGCACCCAGGTGTTACCTGGCTCCCTCTGTGAACGGATGCTCAGCTCCAGGGTCCCTCCTTGCCTAGGAGAAGTGGGGAAAGGGACCCAGGTGGCTCGTTTGACTGTGGCTTTCTCTCCCTCCATGTCAGAACATCCTGAAATGGGCCGGACCCGATTGTGAGCTGGCCAAATCAGTGGGCTTGGCCCATGAGGCCGTGGGGGAGGTAAGTGCTCCCGGGGTGACCCTTCCGTGTTGGTATTTCCTGGCTCCTTCCTTCTGTTTGTCCTCCCGGATTGTCGGGCTCCTCCGCTTTGGCCACCTGTGGCTCTCTCCGGGGGAGACCAAACCTCTCGGCTGCCTTTTTCAGATCGTGTCCCAATGCAACAAGAACGTCCAAGCCGTGAAACAGAAAGAGGAGCTGGAGATGCTGGAAAAACGGATGGACTTCTCCAAGGTCAAAGTGAGTTGAGCTTTCACGCCAAGTGATCATGGATTGCAATAATAATTCTAATTATGGATAGAAATACTGCAACCTGGCATAATGAGCCGTGGTGGCGTAGAGGTTAGAGTGCAGTACTGCAAGCTGCTTCTACTGCAGCCAGCTGCCTACAATTTGGCAGTTCAAATCCCACCAGGCTCAAGGTGGACTCAGCCTTCCATCCTTCCAAGGTCGGTAAAATGAGAACCCAGATTGTTGGGGGCAAGAGGCTGACTCTGTAAACCGCTTAGAGAGGGCTGTAAAGCACTGCCACATTCTTGAGCCTGGGAAAATGGGAAGGGGGAATTTCTTGGAGCGTATGTGGTTAGACATAATAGCACTCTTTTCCTAAGTCAAGGTCATGTTATCTCTGCACCTGGTTGAAAGGAAGTCTCAAGCTGAGACGAATGGTGATTGGGGCATGGGATGCAGTGAGGGACCGGCGTGGTGGCTGACACCATCCTTACTTTCTCCAGCCTCTTCCTCACTTCAGCCAGGGGCGCTGGCTAATTCACGAAGGAGAGCTCCGGCAGGTCCTAATCCAAGAGGCCGGACTCGGCTACCGGCCCCAGGTCAGCATGAAGTCCATCCATCTGCACCTGTTCAATGACTTGCTGCTGCTCTCTCACCTCAAGGAGTAAGTGCCCCTCCACCTCAAAAGACCCTCACCCAGCCTAGTAATCCGGACTCCAGGGAAATCTATCCATCAGTTGGAAGAGATTTGGAAGAGCCACGGAGGTTAAAATGTCCTGTTGTGGTCTGTCGGCCACGGGCCCCTCCAGCAGTTGAATCAGAGGAGGAAGAGACGGCATGGGGGAGAGGGAGAGGGAGGGAGAGAGAGGGAGGGAGGGAGAGAGAGAGGGAGAGAGAGAGAGAGAGAGAGAGAGAGAGAGAGAGAGAGAGAGAGAGCGAGCCTGGGCCATCCGTCAGCCCTTAGATGGAGAGTCAATAACCCCCAGGTCTGGAGGTGGCTGATGAGGAAGAGGAGGAACAGCTGGGTCCAGTGCCTGATGCGCGGATGTGCAGAAGGCAGAGGAGAGGAGAGCAGTGGAAATTAATAGGCCGGTCCTTGGGACAGAAGGGAACATTTATTTAACTACAGAGGGTTTGTCCTGTTTGGGGAGCTGGGTCAGCATGCTCTCCCTCTTTCTCCTCCTTCCAGAGACGGGCGCTTCTTGGTGATGGACTACGCCTGGACTGGTCACGTCAAAGCCGAGCTTTTCAGAGCGAAATCCTTGGGACTCCCAGAATGGAGCTTCTACCTCTCCATGGCCCAGAATCACAGAGATGAAAGCAGAGACCTGGTCCTCAAGGCAGGCAGCGAGTGAGTTGTTTCCCTCTCCAGTAAAATGAGAGATGCTCGTGATGTAAGGTAGCCTTTGGTCACAGAGGACTCCAGATTGCAACAGGCGCTGGCCAGGACACGACTCCCTCTGATTGGTGGGGGTGATCGTTCTAGATCAGGTGTAGGCAATCTTAAACACTTAAAAGAGCCATTTGGACCCGTTTCCCACATAAAAAAAGAAAACGCCGGGAGCCACAAAACCCTTCACATGCCTGAGTATTTCTTGAGCGGCTACAAAACTAGCACATGTAGTTGAATTAAACATTCGGTTTTTCTTCTGAAACTTTTTTTAAAAAATTTATCCCTACCGAAAAGCTTAATAAATCGCGTACCGGCGGGTGTTGCCCTTTGGCGGTTGTGGCGCGTATTTTGAGGGACAGGGAGCCGCAGCAGAGGGATGAAAGAGCCACATGCGGCTCCAGAGCCACAGGTTGCCGACTCCTCTTCTAGAGCAACTTAGCAGTTGGTGTCACAAGGGGTGGAAGTGCTTAACCATCCTTGGATGGTCTCCCCAAAAGCTAAGCGGCTCAGATCTGGTTTCGGCTGGATGTGATACTACTGCGAAACCCCAGTGGTATAAAAATGGCATAAGGAAGTGAAAGCAAAACAAAGGAAATGGGTGGCCATCCAGTTCTATGCTGTTGTGGAGATGACTTCATCAATGCCACGTGCCCTCCAGAAGTCCTTTTACAGCAGGAAGGGATAGTGCCCCCCCCCCTGCAGAGGTAGCCCCATCCTTCTCTTCCTTCTCACCCCCACCTGAGAGCTGTTGTGGCCCACCAATGGCCAGTGGAGCTGGCGGCAGACTCGGACAGTGAGGAGGTTGGGGAGGAACATGGGCCAGTCCTGGAGTCTGGGGAAGGCACTGACGAATGCTTTGCGTTGGCGGCAGAGAGGGGGCCAGGGCCATCTGACCGTTATCAGCTGCCTTTGGAGTCAGAGATCAGTGGGGAAGAAGAGCAGCTGAAGCCTGTTCCTAGTGTGCACATGCACAGAGCTGACCGAAGAAGGGAACATCTAAGGAACAAGGATCGGCTTGGGAGTAAAGCCACAGGTGGACGGTGAATGGCCCCCTCTCCTAGAGTATAAAAGAGGAGCGAAAGGGGAGTGGGGTTTTGCAGGAGGCAATTACTTCATTTGGGGGAAGATCTGTTCCTGCATTCTTGCCAAGCATTGTCTGCTACAGTGTGGCGTCTAAAAGATATCGGCCTGGCAACTCTCCAAGCCTGATAAAGGTCTGTGATTGTGAAATCTCTTGAAAGACTGTTGGTCAGGGGACTTTGCTGGAGAGGAATTCACTGTCAACTAAATAAAAGGGGTTTATCGGGATGAGGAGTTGGCTTCGTGCTTTTGAGGAAGCCTAGATCAGAACAGTAGCGGAGCAGAGCAGATGGGCCAGAGAGAGCTGATGTCCTCCTCACTGGGGACATCTCCTTTGAACTGTCTGATTGTTTGTTTGTTTTTCTCCTTAGGGCCCAGAGACAAGACTGGATTTCATGGCTAAAAAGCCACTGAGAAAACCTCAAGGCAGGAATTCCCAGGCGTCTCCGCCAGGCCTGGCTGCTTCTAACAACCAAAGGAGACGTCTTGCATTGGAACTACCCATGGAAGGCCTCAAAGCTTATGGAAGCAGGGTAACCGTGACTCAAAAGAGGCTTTCGGTAAAGGGGAGGCCTTGATTTCCTCTTCAGAAGAGGTGGACACTTATCAGGGGTTCCCACGACCCTCGAAGCCACAGAGACCGAATGCAAACGAAGGAGATGCAATTATTCTGAGGGTGGACAATGCAGAAGCTGGCTTGAACCGGCCGAGGCGTTTTGTCCTCTGAGGCAGGCAAGGAAGGGGTGCTGCTTCCTTCAATGTTAAATACCGAACGTTTTGGCTAAAGGAGCTAAAATAAAACGGTTAAAAATTGCTACGAGAAGGTTGTAATTTATTTTTTACAGTCGGTAACCTGACTTTAGCACGCTTGGTCTCGCGGTGATTTTTAAAAGGATCCCACTAACAAATGAGCGACAAACACAAAATTAACAGAGTTGGAAGGGGACCTTGGAGGTCTTCTAGTCCAACCCCCTGCTCAAAAGTAAGAGACCCTCGACCATTCCGGTCAAGTGGCTGTCCAGTCCCTTCTTAAAAACCTCCAATGATGGAGCACCTACAACTTCTAAAGATAAGCCTGTAGAGCTTCTCACTCCTCCAGATCAGTTGTCCCAAAGGTGCTTATTTTTTCCAAGACTTCCTTGTTTTCTTTGAAGACGTTTTGCTTCTCGTCCAAGAAGCTTCTTCAGCTCTGACTAGATGGTGGAGAAGAGACGGGTTTATATTCCTTGCAAATAGCTGGCCATTTGCATGCTTTCTGAAGACAAGCTGTTCCACTGGTTAATTGTCCTAATTGTCAGGAAATTTCTCTGCAGTTCTACGTTGCTCCTTTCTTTGATAAGTCTTATGTCCCTCTAACAGTTTTCAAATTTCTCTTTTTCCCTTTTTTTCTAAAAACTATAAAGTATCCCTTTTGTATTCAGGGAGATGCTGACAAACCCCAAAAGCCAGAAAAAGAGAGGGATGCTAAGGTGGGATTTTCGGACCGCACAGAATGTGTCGCTGTAACTCCACAACTTCACAACTTTCTTATGCACGGCAGCTGACCAAAGGACGGCCCTAGACTCCTCGTGTTGAGTAGTCACGCTGCAAAAGGCCAATTTCTAATTGCAGAATTAACCTGAACCGTAAATCTTTTTTTCAGCATATGCTTTTTCTCCGATCGCTAGGAGGCAGCACAGTCCTATCAGCCAAACGGAGGAGCTTCATGCTGGCTTTGCCACAAAAGTGGCAAGAATAAATCAATAAACATGGCCAAATAAAAATGCAGGGTCGAAACTGTAGAAAAGGTTAGGTTTTCTGCTGGCAAAAGAAAGTCACACACTGCTGTGATTTGGGGGAAGAAGCAAGGCTTTAAATTCCATTATGAGGAAATTGCGGTTCGGCGCTTCATATTCTGCAGACATGGATCCATCCCTTTAGATTCCTTTCAAGCGAGTCACCGGCCTTCCATTCCCCAAAACCAGAGGTGGTAATTCAGCCGGTTCTGACCAGTTCTGGAGAACCGGTAGTGGAAATTTTGAGTCGTTCGGAGAACCGGCCAATCCCACCTCTGACTGGCCCCGCTAACCCCTTCTATTCCCTGCCTCCCATCGAGTCCCAGCTGATCGGCTGGGTCTCCTTTGGTTGCCCTGCCCAGGAGAACGGAGCTAGAAAGCAGGTTAGTGGGGAGGGAAGGGGGATTTTGCAGTATATCCTTCCCCTGCCACGCCCACCAAGCCACACCGTGCCCATCAAGCCAGGCCCACAGAACCGGTAGTAAAAAAAAGACTGAATCCCACCACTGCCCCAAACGCTTCATGGATGATCTGCATTTCTTCGTGTCTCTAGTTACAGGCCTCCTCTGAAGAGGTTGATCATTGACGAATATTTTCAATTTAACGCAGCAAGAGAGGGCTGGCTTGGCTGGGTCCCTCGCCCTCATCAGCACCCCAGGCAGAGAGGCAGCCCTTTTAGGGGGAGGGAGGGAGGGAGGGGGAGGGAGGGAGGGGGAGAGAGGGAGAGGGAGAGAAAGGGGTGTGTGTGTGTGAGAGAGAGAGACAGGCAGACAGACACAGAGAGACAGACAGACAGACAGACACACACACACACACACATAGAGAAGACAGACAGACAGCTGAGAGAGAGAAGAGAGGGAGACAGATGTGTGTGTGTGAGAGAGATGAGACAGAGATGGAGGGAGGGAGAGAGGAAGGGGGAGAGGTGTGTGTGTGAGAGAGAGTGATGAGAAAGAGATGAAAGAGGGAGGGAGAGAGGAAGGGAGGAAGGGAGAAAGGGAGAGGGAGATGTGTGTGTGTGAGAGAGAGTGATGAGAGAGAGATGAAAGAGGGAGGGAGAGAGGAAGGGAGGAAGGGAGGAAGGGAGAGGGAGATGTGTGTGTGTGAGAGAGAGATGAGAGCGAGATCAAAGAGAGAGGGAGGGAGGGACGGGGAGAGGTGTGTGTGAGAGAGGGAAGGGGAGAGAGGGAGGGGGAGAGAAAGAGGTATGTGTGTGAGAGAGAAAAAGGAAGAGAGAGAATTACCAGGGCATGACTACTCCTGTCCTGCGGGAGGGGAACATTCAAGGATTTAGGGAGCACAAACAACCCCTGTGTCAAAAAGCTACAGCTACCTGTGCGTGCAGGTGAGAGGCTGGGACTTGCCCACCCTTGCTTTTTGGGGGGGTGGGGGGGCTGGGCCGAGGTGCTCCAGTTCCACTCTGTGTCTGGTGGAGGAGGAGTAAATAAGTGACCAAGGATTTGCTTCGGGGAACACGCGGAGTGCCACCTGCCAAGCAGAGCCGAATTGGCTCTCCCTCCCCTCCTCTGGGGATTTATGGCTCGAAAGGGGCTGCCAGGAAGCGCTTGTCCAGCCAGGATGAGTTCCAACTGGCTCTGCTCCCCGTTCCCTCCCTTCTCCACCCAAGGGCTCCTCGAATTCCTCGCCCGCTATCAGGCTAATGATTAACCTATCATTAGCCCCAACCGGCGTTTGCCGGTTCCTTTTCAGTAAGCCGTCTCCTGGGCCTAAGGGACACCCTTGTCTGTAGTGGTTGAGGAGAGAGGAAAGAACCGAGTCGGAACCGATGCTGCGTCCTTGCACCCAGCTGCCTTCCTTTTGGACCTCAGGGAACCCCCAAACTCCCGCGGACCAGAGACCCTGGGAAAATCCCCCCAAAAGTCTGCAGGAAAATTCCCCACCCCGTTTTCCTAACGATCGATCGTTCTTTATTTGGGATCGCAGGATACTGTCTTCAGCTCCGTTCCTGGGGGGTGGGGAGAGAGACTTTTGGCTTCATGCAAGGAAAGCAGCAGATGCAGCAGAAGTCTTTCTTTCTCTCCCCCAAACTCCGCCAGAAATGAGTCTTTGTGAGGCACCGGCGCAGCCTCTTGGAGCAGGAGGCCTTGCAGAGTCCCAAAGACTCATTTCTGGCCGAGTTTGGGGGAGAGAAAGAAAGACTTTTGCTGCTTTCTTTGCATAGTGTTCCCGTGGGCCATGTGGGTGGCGCAGCCTGGATTAATTGCTTTGGGGGGTGACATTTCTCTGCAGACCACCAAAATTTTTTCATGGACCACCAGTGGTCCCTGGCCCACTGGTTGGCGACCACTGTACTAGACTGCGCAGAAATGGACAGGCTGACCTTAAATTAAACGATAAAGAGGAATCGATATACTATTCAGTCTGGGATGCCTGGTATGCATGGTTTGAGAATAGCGGGGGGGGGGGGGGGGAATAGGACTGTAATTAAGTAAAGGATATGAAGTTATATATACTGAATGTGGAATTAATAAAAATACATTATAAAACAAGTGGTATAAATATGGAATAAGAAACAGTGAATGAATCGGAAAAGTAATATGTAATAATTGTAATGTAATAGGAAATTAAGTATAAGAATAAGATTAAGAAATGTAAATGATGTCTTCGGTGTTGATATCATTATGTATTTTTCTTTTTTCTATGTTTTCAAACTGTTTCAGAATTGAATAAAGTTTATTTAGAAAAGAAAAGAAAAAAACTACCTGTTTTATTCTGGCTGTCGACTCTCCCTGTTTAAGACCAGACGTATATGGGTGTGACCGAATCAAAGGGCGAAGCCATTTCCTTGAAGGCAGCATATAAATCTAATTAATAAATAAAATAGGGGGGGAGGGTATCACAACACACATCGAACCCTTGCCGACAGAACGGACTTAGAACGTAGAATAACAAGAGTTGGAAGGGACCTTTGGAGGTCATCTAGTCCAACCCCCTGCTTGAGCAGGAGAGGCTATTCCAAAGATCAGCCTCTGCCTAGGATCGAAATCCACCTCTAAGGACTTGGATTAGAAAAGAGAAACCGGTGGGGAAAACAAAGTTAAACGAGGAAAACAGGTTGATTCTTGGATGGCGAGGAGATTTGGTTAAGTCATGGAGGGCTGAAGAGCTTGGAATATTTGGGGAAGGCCTCAAGCCGGCTTGGGTGAGGGTCCAGCAAGGCCAGAAATGCTCCAAGATTTTTAGCAGCTCCGGTGGAAGCTTAGAGGTGTAATTCTCACCTCACAATCAGGAGGCCGTGAGTTCGATCCTAGGTAGAGGCTAATATTTGGAATAGACTCTCCTGCTTGAGCCTTGGACTAGATGACCTTCAACTCTGTTATTCTATGAAACAAGATCTGCAAAAGGACTCTCCCCCCTCCCCAAATTAAATCCAAAGCCTTGTGTTAAAAGAAGGCCCAATCTCACTCTGGGTCACCTCAGTTTCCCTGACACCTCGCGCCTCCTTCCGGTAGCTCTAGCTCCATGGGGCAGTTCAGCCTGGAGATGGGGGCAAAAGGAGGGTGGCTCCGTTGGGGGCTGAGCCGCATCTGCCTTCCCCATCTCAGATGAACAGGAGTTGGAAGGGACCTTGTAGGTCATCTAGTCCAACCCCGAAGCAGGACACTCCTCCATCATTTCTGACAGAGGGCAGTCCAATCTCTTCTTGGAAACTTTCAACTTCCGAAGGCAGCTTTCTCCTTCCTACCGGGCTGAGGTAGCCTCTGGAGGGTGTGTGTGTGTGTGTGTGTGTGCGTGCGCCAGACAATTAATCCCCATCATTCCTGGGAGGAATTTTCCTTAGTCAGCCACCCAGTCCTTTGATGTTGTTTGAGGAACCAGGGGTGAGGCTCTTGTGGCAATTCACCCTTTGTGTGTGTTTGTGTGTTGTGTGTGTGTGTGTGTTTTTGCAGCTCAGCCATTCCCTAGCCTCACTCAGAAGATCATCGGCTTGTTTGGCTTCCTATCTATCTTCAGCAAAATAATAATAATAATAATAATAATAATAATAATAATAATAATCATTTTTACATTTGGTAACTGGGGGGTGGTTGCTCCGCTCAGAAGGAATGTGGCAGGAGGGGAGACCGGGGGGGGCTTCGATAAACCCAACAAATCGAATTCTGATTTTTGAAGGCATGACTGGCAACGGGCCAAACCCCTCTCCAATTTGTCCTGCAAGAAACAATTAAAATGCCCGGAGCCATCTGGCTTTCTCAGCCCAGCAGTCAGGTGAGCACAGGGACAAAAGGAAGCGCTGGAAAGCTAAAAATGTTTTTTTCCCAGAGGTCTCCTGTAAGCGAGCCAAGCTACGCTGCGTCCAGTAATAGCCCCAGTCCGGGCAAGCAACGAAAGAGGCGACAGCCGGATGGGTTCGAGAAGGGACCGAAGGCGACAACGCGAGGAATGCCAGCTTATACCCATGACGGAAAGGCCGAGGCTGAAATGTCCTATAGGGATCTGGTTTCCCAGCTTTTGAAGGGTTAACCATTCCTGATCGTGGAGGTTTTCAAAGGCTGGAAGGAAACTAAGAACCGATGTTTGGAAACTGCTTTCCTTACCTTTAACCTCTGTTAAGGGTAAAGATGCACATTTTCCTGCCAGCTGCATCCAGCTTCCTCTCAGGACAAGCGCTATCAATGCAGGAGCAGCCAAGGTCGGTTTTTGTGGCAAGGCCGAGAGGAAGGCAAGCCTCCTTTATCGGTGGCGTGTTTCCCAGGGGGAGGCACGTATTCTAGCGGGGAGCCAGCTTCTCCCACCCACCCATCTGCCCTGCCTCCCTCCTCTTCCAACCGAGGCCTGGCGGAACCGGCTTTCTTTGGACTGCGCACAATTCCCATGGAAGGAAATCCCCTCCTCTCCTTCCCAGGGAGGCATTTTATTTTTTTCTGGAGAATTCTAGTAATCCAAAAACGAAACCTGCAAATATTCTTCGGGTCAAAGTTGGAAAGAGAGAGGGGTATAGCCTTAATCTGCATTTTAAAAGACTTGGCGCTTTCCCCATCAACCGGTTCCAATGCGCTCATCCTCTTCAGTGCTGGCCTGCAACCAGTTTCACAACCGGTTTGGTGAGCCCGTGCGTGCGGCGTTTAAAAACCGCCCGTTTTAAGCTTAAAAAGTTACCTTCTGGTGAATAAAACAGCGGAAACCTGGCATCCGCTGGGCCATGGCAAATTAGCGGAGCTAAAAAAAAAACAGGGAAATGCAGCGGAACCTCGGGTCACAACCATAATCCATTCCAAGACTTTGGTTGCAATCCGATTTGGTCGTGACTGGAAGCGAGATGGACGGCGCATGCACGTACCCCCAAAAATGGCGTGGAAGGGGAAATCGCCATGGCAGGGAAAATTACCACGGCTGTGTTTTGATCACCATCCAAGGATGTGTTCGCGATGAGTCGAATATCTTGTGGATTTTTTTGGGTTGGCACCTGATTTGGTCGTGGTCAGAAGTGTTCGTGGCCCGAGTTTCTACTGAATAGGATTTCCCCGGGCAGGGGTGGGTTTGTAGGGCCAACGGCTCACCGGAACTACCCGTTCGGTAGAACCGGTCCAAACCGGCATTAGCCCACCACTGATCCTCTTCATGGAAAAGGTTGGACTAGAAGACCTCCAAAGTCCCTTCCATTTATATTCTGACTGATTGATTGAAGACGCATCAACACCAAGATCGGTCTGAGCCCCGGCTGCTGCCCAGGGACGATGGTCAGAGATGGCCACTCATGCCAGCCATGCTACTTTTTGGAGACTGGCAAGAGGGGATTTGCAGACCCTCGTGGTAAGAAGACCGGCCCGATGGCCGACGAGATTATCCTACAGGGACTAACTCCACATGCACAGTCCTTATAGCCCAGGAGGACTTTCTCTTATTATTTGTGAGGTCTGGACAGTCGAAGCCACCGCAAACACACAATGGCAGCAGCCGGTCCCTTCCCTGCTTTCATTCCATGCCAAAAGGCCTGGGTGAGGATGTGGGCGAGAGCCAGGGGATAGCCTCAAATATGACAGCTGGCTTTGCTCCCCTCTGCTTTGTAAACAGGAAGGAGAGCACCTGGATAGAACAGAATGCCTTTAGTTTAGAAGAATAGTTTCATTCTGCCTTTTTTAAAGATTGCATTGATTTTCTCTTTTTTCTATTTGCATTTTGTTAGTGCTTAATGAACATCATGTTGTCTGGGTTATTTAATTTGCTTGACAATACAGATTACATTCTTAAATCTCCACTTCGTTTTTTCCAACCACGGGAAAAATAAAGTCCGTGTTTGATAATATTCCGTGTCTTCATTCTGTTTAATCTTCAGCCTGTCCATTTCTGCACAATCTGGTATCTTCCTAATTATCTCGCTGTTTCTTCATCCCCCCCCCGCCCCCTCAATATTGTGCAAATATAACCCTTGCTTCTGTTAAGAAGAATAGTTTCTTGAATGACAATCTTTTGTAGAAAAGTCGAAATGTAACTACAGTCAATAAATGGCTGGATGCCTCATCAGTATTAGCAGGTCTGTTAGCTTAACGTATCAGATTACATTTGCAAATGTCATGTCTCTAAGCACATTTCCTGACCATTAACTTGGGCCGACACAAAGCGGATCACCTCCAGAGGTTTCCTGCAAGGAGGAGAAAACAGCAACTTCCGGGGGTGAATGAACCAAAACGGATGTGGTCCAGCAGGCATAACCCATGGGGTTGTTTTGTTGTGAGTCCCATTTTCCTTCAGGAGCCCGAGGAGGAGGAGGAGGAGGAGAGGAAGAGAGAGTGCTGGTGACCCCCAGTGGAAACTGCAGTTGGGATCAGCTAGGTCAGGGATCAGCAACCTGCGGCTCTGGAGCTGCATGTGGCTCTATCATCCCTCTGCTGAGGCTCCTTGTCACTCAAAATATGTGTCACAACCGCCAATGTGCGACAAGCCCCGGTAGGCCAGCCATGGATAAATCCAGCAAAAGGAAACTTTCAGAAGAAAACAGAATGTTTAATTCAACTACCTGTGTTAGTTTTGTGGCCGCTCAGGAAATAGTCAGGTGTGGGAAGGGTTTTTGTGGCTTCCGGTGTTTTCTTTTGTGTGGGGAAACAGGTCCCAGTGGCTATTTGAGTGTTTAAGGTGGCCAACCCCTGAGCTAGGTAGATCTTCCTTGACTGAATGCCCAGGAGGATGGGCAATGCCAGGCTGGGCAAGTCAATTAACCAGCCTCCACGGGTCAATGGCAGCCTGTGTCCAAAGACTCTGTACAGAATGTCAACGGCAGAAAACAGCCACCGGCTTCTGTGTCCTGCCACAGGGTTCAGCAAGGCATCAGGAGGTTTCTGCAGAAGTCAGGAGTCCCAACTACCCGAGGGGTGTGTGCGGGTGGGGACGAGGGAGAGCCAGACCAAACTTAACTCTTCATTCCTCTGGATGTTCTCACTGGGTTTATTCTTGATGCATTTTGGCTCTCCTTCCAGAGCAGATTTCCACCAGGCCTTCCATGGTTAATTTACAAAGTCTGCACGACTATTGCTATTAATCTTCTCATCACTCCTTATCATCCACCCCTCCCACCTGTGACTGTACTTTGTCGCTTGTATCCTTATGATTTATATTGATTGTTTCCTAGTATGATTTGATTGCTTATTGTACCCTATGACTATCACTAGGTGTTGTACCTGATGATTCCTGACTCTTGATGAATGTATTTTTTCTTTTATGTACACTGAGAGCATTTGCACCAAAGACAAATTCCTTGTGTGTCTAATCACACTTGGCCAATAAAGGATTCTATTCTATTCTATTCTATTCTATTCTATTCTATTCTATTCTATTCTATTCTATTTTATTCCTATTCCTATTTCTATTTCTATTTCTATTCTATAGACTGCAACTTTGTCTCTTGTATCCCTAACGACTTATATGGACTGTTTCCTAGTATGATTTGATTGCTTATTGTACTCTTATGACTATCATTAAGTGTTGTACCTCATGATTCTTGACTCTTGATGAATGTATCTTTTCTTTTATGTCTACTGAGAGCATTTGCACCAAGACAAATTCCTTGTGTGTCCAATCACACTTGGCCAATAAAGAATTCTATTCTATTCTATTCTATTTCTATTTCTATTTCTATTTCTATAGACTGCAACTTTGTTGCTTGTATCCTTACGATTTATATGGACTGTTTCCTGGTATGATTTGATTGATTATTGTACCCTACGACTATCGTTAGGTGTTGAACTTTATGATTCTTAACGAATATATCTTTTCTTTTTATGTACGCTGAGAGCATTTGCACCAAAGACAATCACACTTGGCCAATAAAGAATTCAGTTCAGTTCATCTTGCATTTTAGTGACCGGCGTGCCGATCGGTTAAATTAAAAGGCAGCGACCTGAAAAATAGTATATTTGCATCTGACTGCCCAACCAGGCTCGTTAAAGGACACTTTCAATGTCTGCTTTGAAGCAATGTCTCTCAAACAGGATAAAAGGAGACCCCAACAACCAAATGCAAACATCTTCCCCACCCACCCACCCACCCAACACCCCTAACAATACTTCAAGGCAGAGGCTGGGGGCTCAGCCATGGAGGGGACATAAATCTCCTCCGTTGTTAATTACACCTGCTTGTCACTCCAACCCGGAAAGGAGTCGATTGCCAGCAGCTGCTATAATCCCCCTCGATCCAGGGATCGGCAACGTGGGGTGCAGTTCCTGGCACCTGCTTGAATTCCCCAGTCTCTCTCCCTCTCTCATCTGGCAGAAGCAGACCAGGGCAAAACACAGCAGCATCTTTCGCCTCGAGAATTGGGCCAGGCCTCCATTCGCACTGCAAGCGGGTTCGGCTTCTTTTCTTGCCCCTCCAGCCACCTTCTGGCTTTCCCCCTGCTTAGCTAACAGATTAACAGAGTTGGAAGGGACCTTGTAAGGTCACCTAGTCCAACCCCTCCGTCCAAGTCTCTCCTTGAAAGCTTACAGTGATGAAGCTCCCTCAACTTCTAGAGCAGGGGTGTCCAACCTTGGTAACGTTAAGCCTGGAGGACTTCAACTCCCAGAATTCCCCAGCCAGCTGGCTGGGGAATTCTGGGAGTTGAAGTCCTCC
>NW_020716836.1:637276-657235 GCF_900518725.1 Notechis scutatus
TTCCCCAGCCAGCTGGCTGGGGAATTCTGGGAGTTGAAGTCCTCCAGGCTTAACGTTACCAAGGTTGGACACCCCTGTTCTAGAGCCAAGATGCTTGGGCATTAGAAATCAAACCACAGAAAACAGACTGGAAGGAATGTTTAACTTTTGACATACTAGAATACTCTGTGTGTGTGTGTGTGTGTGTGTGTGTGTGTGTGTGTGTGTGTGTGTTACATACAACTTATTTGAAATTAGATTTTTTTTTTTTGGCCTCCTCTTTCAGGGTACCACAAAGTTTATGGATTGATTAGTTTTATGTGCCGTCCATCTCGTCTAAAGGCGGCTCTTCATACCCCATCAGAGGAGGACAGAATTCAGAAAATATTGGACTGTGCAGACGGATAGATGGACATTTAAAAATAAAGGACGAATGCAGAATATTACTTTAACATGGAACAGATTTTACGAGTGGTTAGAGAGAAGAGGTGGGAATTAGGTGAAGAAAGATTACTGCTGTGTATGAATTAAATATGAAGAGGGTTTGTAATTATAGATATGCTAATCAACAGAACCTATAAATACGTTAACACAAAGAGAAATCTAGTTGCAATTATTCTGTTATACCATTAGTATTTGTTATCGTAATATATGTTAATATTTCTGTATGTTTTTACTTTGTTTTTCTGTAAATGGTAAGCCCTGACAATACACTGTATTCAAGATGTTTATGAATAAAAAAAACATATATATAAAAAATAAAGATGACTCAATACTTATTTTCTGGGATAACTATAAACGATAAAAGTATAAGCTATAAAAATGTGTGGCATTTTAATCCTGCAACCCTGTCTTGGTCAGAGGGGAGTCTCTTAAATTGCATGACACCTTGTGTTTTTTTTTCCCCAAGTTTTTTTAAATATTTATATAATATATATAATCTTGTGAAGCCTACATGCTGTCACTTGCAAAAAAAGAAGAAAAAAAACCCCTAGCAAAAGGCAGAATCCCAGGTTCTGGGCTTTTGGTGGCATCGGAGACCTAGATTCTCACTCCCTTCCTTCTATTCTTCTCATTGTCTTCCTTATTTCTTCTCATTTCCTTCCTTCCTTCCTTCCTTCCTTCCTTCCTTCCTTCCCTTCTTCTCATTGTCTTCCTTATTTCTTCTCGTTTCCTTCCCTCCCTCCCTCCCTCCCTCCCTCAGTCCACCCTTTGATCAAACAGCCTGCTGGTGTTTTCCAGGCCCATATGACCCCTGAACTTCCTGCCTGTGTTTTCCAGTCGGTCTCCAGGCCTGATGAAAAGGAAATGCCAACCTCATCAGGTTCAGCTGATAATGCAGCCTGGCTGCCCACGCCAGCCAGCCGCGGCTCAGTGCTGCGCTGGGAACCAGCTTCCCCATTCAAGCCTAAATTCCCCATGACTGCGAATGCTTTGTCAGCTCGACAAAAAACAGGAGGTTGAGTTAACAAAAGATCCTCCAGCCCTCCGTATCCCTTTTTTTCAGAGGGGACCGCTCACTCCTGCTGCTCCAGCCCTGGTTTGTACTAAGGACAGCCACCTACCAACGGTGCCTCTTTCTGACTTAGCAGATAGCAGATACTCAGAGTTGGGAGGGACCTTGCAGGTCATCTAGTCCAACCCCCCGCCCAAGCGGGAGACCCTACACCATTTCTGACAGAGGGCAGTCCAGTCTCTTCTTGAAAGCCTCCAGGGATGAAGCTCCCACAACTTCCGAAGGAAATTTCTGTTCCATTCGTTGATTGTTCTCCCTCTCAGAAAAAATCCTCCTTATTTCCAGGTTGAATCTCTCCTTGTTCACTTTCCATCCATTGTTCTTTGTCTGGCCTTCAAGTGCTTTGGAGAATAGCTTGACCCCCTTCCTCCTCTCTGTGGCAGCCCCTCAAATACCGGAAGGCTGCTCTCCTGTCTCCCCTGGTCCTTCTCTTCCCTAGACCAGCCATGCTCGGTTTCTGCAACCGTCCATCGTATGTTTTAGTCTCCAAGTCCCCTCATCATCCCGGTTGCTCTTCTCTGCCCTTTTTCTAGAGTCTCAAGCACTTGTCCGAGAGAGAGAGAGAGAGAGAGAGAGAGAGAGAGAGAGAGAGAGAGAGAGAGAGAGAGAGAGAGAGAGAGAGAGAGAGCAGAGTTGAGAAGTTTCCTTCGTTATCAGCAAAACAAAACAATGGAGGAAATGAACACATCCAGGGATCACTCCAGAGTTAAGAGTCTCAAAACATGCCTTCTTGGGGAAGTCAAAGGCGGGAAAGACTTGCCAACACAAACAGTTAGCAGCCAGTTCTACTTCGAAAGAAAAACCAAGAGAGAAACCTGAAAACCAGAAAACTGCTTTCAGTTCAGGAAAACACGTACTTCCCCACTCTGGCAAAACTGCCACCATGCTCCCATGGAGGCTTGCCCCCTGCCCCATCCGTCTCAGGGGGACAGTGTTATTAGAGCCCCCTCCCCCTTAAATTTATCCAGACTTAAATCATCCCTTTCCTGAAGGATTTGGGGAGGAAGGAAATGTTCTCACGCGCAAACGACTCCAAAGTTGGGCCCGTCGCTTATTCGTTGGCTCCCGAAGCCAGCTTCTTTACACAGACGCGTTCCCTTCCGTGGGCGAGACCAAAATGACAGCCGTCTTCCCATATCTGTGGAAGGAGTCGAGCTATTTTTCCAAAGCCCCCCCCCCCCCCAAGGCCAGACAAGGCATAATAATGGATGGAAACTTAACAAGGAGAGAGATTCAACCTGGAAATAAGGAGGAATTTTCTGACAGGGAAAACAATCAACCCGTGGAACAGAAGTTTCCTTCGGAAGTTGTGGGAGCTTCATCCCTGGAGGCTTTCAAGAAGAGACTGGACTCCCCATCTATCAGAAATGGTGTAGGATCTCCTGCTTGGGCGGGGGGTTGGACTAGATGACCTGCAAGGTCCCTCCCAACTCTGATTCTCTGTTACCGGTTTGACTTTTCCTTATTCATGAATCCTGTGTTTATTTTTTATCTTCCTGGTTTCCTGGGTTAAAAAACAACAACCCAGAATCTTCATTTCGGCTACTGTTATTTCAGGAAGGGAGATGAGTCAGGATCTCTCCCTTTGGAGGAGGTGGGCACACCAGGTTCTCACCCCGCCAGCGGTTGAAGGAGGCCTTTTTACCCTCGCCACCCTCTCCTGCCAGGCTGGGCTTCCCTTCCCTGGCACCTGCAGGGCCTCCTGATTCCCTGCCGATTCACCTCAGCCGGCTATCCCATCCCACATTTCTGCCCCGATTGAACCTTTGGTGCCACTTGCTTAGCAACCAAGCCTGCCTTTTGCAAACACCAAGCGGCGGGGGGGAAACGCCACCCTCTCGCCCCGCTTGGCCCGCCTAGTCCACCTCAATCAGGCCCTGGAACCTGACACGCCTTGGGAAGGAATGCGGTTTGCATTCTTGGCAGAGAGGGCTGGAGGAAGGGCGGGCAAGGACAAAGCTCCACAGCAGGGGGATGAAAATGACATCTCCTTTCCACCATGGAATCTTTCTTTCTTTCTTTCTTTCTTTCTTTCTTTCTTTCTTTCTTTCTTTCTTTCTTTCTTTCTTTCTTTCTTTCTTTCTTTCTTTCTTTCTTCCTTCCTTCCTTTCTTCCTTTCTTTCTTTTCTTCTCCCTCCCAACAATGGTGCTCGACACTGCTATAATTTAACATAGCAACTTTGCAATCGTTATTTAAAGCAAACAAGGTTCTTTTTCTTTTTTTCCTGAAGACAGAGAAGCATGTTGGGTGGGGGGTGGGAGAGAAAAAAACAAACACCAAACCTACGAAATGGTAGACAAGGGAAATAAATGTAGGGGGGAAAAAAACCCCAGTGCCTGGGAATTAAGCGGTTGAATCTTCACAAAAATAACTTTATTTTCCCGTTTGGAGAATCCTGGCTGGAAAAAAACACACCACGATGTCATGGTGTAATGAAGGTGTAATTAAATGAAGGTTCGGGTCTCAGGGTAAGAGGCACACAAACCATCAAAACCCATCAATCTATCTATATAAAAGCAAAATGCCACTCACGCAACATCACAAAATCTCCAGAACCGTAAAGCCTACAAACTGGAAATTTGGCACGTCTGTTCCTCCTCTTGGCTTCTAGGGGCTCGCTAAGAAAGGATTTTTCCAAAGGACCATCAGAGCCATTAATATTTCCTATATTATTATTATCAACACGCTCTGATGCTAAGGAGTTCTACTCCCCATCTCAAAAGAAATCTGTTCCAAATGCAAAACACAAAGCAGGGGAGAGGCGTTTCAGTTTTAGTTTCAGAGCACCAAGCAGCTTTAAGGACAGAACAGTTGAGCTAAGCCACGCCCAGGTGCCTTGCTGTCTCCTTCTAGCTTATACAGCAAATACTCTTTCAGTTTCCAAACAGCCCTCAACTCTCTCACACACTGACAGGACGCTAGCCAGATGAATACCGATGGATGCTGGTAGGCAGAGGCAGAATTCCTCCCCACCCCTTTATTTTCCTCCCCAAAAACTAAGCCTGACCATATAGTTTCATAGCGAAGCATGGGAATCGAGCTAGTGGGACCATATTAATCAGCTAATGCATGTTGGAATTCACAGGCTAAAAACAAAGAAGCTTAAAAAGGCCACAAGGAGCTCCTCTGTCTTTTGCAACAAACCATGGCTAGATTATGGCCAGCACCTTTAAAAACAAACAAACCGGGATAGCCTCTAGCTGCTTCTCACACTCAACTCATCCATCAGAAATCCTTCGGGTGGTTGGCAAAGATGAGACAATCCAAAAAGCTTCCTGTTCGCTCAGCTTACCTCACCTCCAATGAATTTGCATTCTTTTCCTTTCAGGTATTTTTGGATGATTTACGGTGAGTTTTGGCTTAGATATGAATCAAGCTGCAGAGAAAAACCAAGACAAAGAAACCAGTGTAATAGCTGCACGAGATCTCCACTCTCTCATATTAGACTATCGAAATGGTTACTAGGGGGTTTGATTATTTACCAAATATTTAATGCTGTGGTGGGGCAGGGAGCCACAGCAAAGGGATGAAACCAGAGGCGGTCTTCAGCGGGTTCTGACCAGTTCTGGAGAACCGGTAGTGGAAAATTTGAGTAGTTCGGAGAACTGGCAAATACCGCCTCTGATTGGAGATTTTACAGCCTCCTTCCCCTGCCACGCAAGAACCAGTAGCAAAAAAAAATTGAATTCTAGCACTGGATGAAAGAGCTGCATGCGGCTCCGGAGCTGCAGGTTGCTGACTTCTGGACCAGGCCAAAAGTGCCAGAGAGGCATTTTCTGAGGCAACTGGAGCTGATGCTGCCCCTTTTGTAGGCCCGGGTGCAGGAAGGAGAGAAGGAAGTTCCCAGTTCTGTCTTGGCCGGAGAAGGAAGTTCTGGTGGGAAGACGGGACACAAAACATTCCAGACTGGTCGCAGTTAGCATAAATCTTCGTGGGTAGCATCTCCACGCCATCCCGGGGGATTTATCTGGGATACGGTACGCTGTTTTTTTCAGCCCAACTCAAGCCCCCAAAATGGCTCAGGACAGTTAAAATCATTACCCAAGAGTTAAAAGAAAAGGTCAGTCCAGAGTTAAGTTTCATTCAAATGAAAGCTAACCCTCTCCCTTCCGTCTACTATCTTCTTTGGCCTTGTTTTCAGTCTTCACGTGCAAAATTTCGGGTTCTCGTTTCTGTTGTGCGGCTTTTCCAAATAACAAGTCACCACCGTTATTAAAACGCACTGCGCCCAAGCAAGCCAGCCTGATTCAGCCTTGGCGGAAGGATCTATATTATTATTATTTTTTTGGAGGACGGGGGGTAGACTTTAAATATTTTCAAGGGGAAACCCCTCTACAGCAGTCCTTGGGAAGAAATATATCTCTTTCTAAGAATTACCATCTTGCGAGAGAGAAGGGGATCCACGCCCCTTTTCTTCAAACCTCGAAGCCACAGATCTCAGGAAATAAGCAATACGCTTTAATCCTGAATTTAGAAGGGATAAAGATAGGGGCATTTGCACTGCAATTAACATTAAAGGCTATATTTAGTCTCTTTCTCTTCCCCCCCCCCTCTCTCTCTCTCTCTGTGTGTGTGTGTGTGTGTGTGTGTGCAGCCTGACACACATTCTAAGCAACACCTCTTGTGTTTGGGGGAAGGGTGCTGGGCAGGGGTGCTAGAGTCCATCTGCATCTCAGAAGGAATGCAAAGTAGCTGCCAGCAGCACATCATCTCTGTGGCACCTTCAGTGTCCCTGCAGGGGTGGGGGGCTCCTTTCTGGATGTTTAATGAGCAAGGGAAGCCCCCCCCCCAGGCTGGGACTCTGTAGCAGTTCCTCCCCCCCTCCACCCACCCCAGGTCTAGCCTGTTTGCTCCCCCAGCTGTTCGTGAGGACCCTTCCTGGCCTCCCACTTGCCAAGGAGGGCCCCTTAATTGCTTTAGAAGGAGGTGGGGAGGTGTGTGTGTGGGTGTGCCTGTCGCTTCCTTCTTCTTTTGAAGGAAACCCAGCTTGTAAAATATTCCCCCTCACACAGCAACATTTCAAAGTGTGGCTTCTTATTGTTAAAGTCGGGAGTTCCGGCTTGCCAAGGAAGCTAATAAATATTGGGAAGGAAGGACCAGGCGAGGAGGACTCCAGGACGAGCCTAACATTTTGCACGCACACACACACACACACACCATGCACCCCCTGGCATCTCAAAGGATTCAGCACACTTCGTGGAGCCTTGATGCAGAGCTGCTGGGCTGGTTTTGTTTCGGGACGTTGCCTTTCCACGCTGGCCAAAGATTGGAATGAAATGGAATAAGAGTAGAGTAGAGTAGAGTAGAGTAGAGTAGAGTAGAGTAGAGTAGAGTAGAATAGAATTCTTTATTGGCAAAGTGTGATTGGACACATAATGAATTTGTCTTGGTGTCAATACTCTCAGTGTACATAAAAGATACATTCATTAAGAATCAAGAATCATAACGTACAACAATGATAGTCATAGGGTACAATCAGCAATCAAATCATACCAGGAAACAGTCAATATAAATCGTAAGGATACAAGCGACAAAGTTACAGTCATATAGTCACAAGTGGGAGAGGATGGGTGATAAGGAGTGATGAGAAGATTAACAGTAATAGTAGTGCAGACTTTGCAATAGTTGAGCAGTGTTGAGGGAATTATTTGTTTAGCAGAGTGATGGCTTTTGGGGAAAAAATGTCCTTGTGTCTAGTTGTTCTGGTGTGCGGTGCTCTGTAGTGTCATTTTGAGGGTGGGAGTTGAAACAGTTTATGTCCAGGATGTGAGGGGTCTGTAGATATTTTCCAGCCCTCTTTTGGACTCATGCCATATACAGGTCCTTGACTGAAGGCAGGTTGATAGCAATGTTTTTTTTTCTGCAGTCCTAATTATCCTCTGAAGTCTGCGTCTGTCCTGTTGGGTTGCAGAACCAAACCAGACAGTTATAGAGGTGCAGATGACAGACTCCATCATTCCTCTGTAGAACTGGATCGGCAGCTCCTTGGGCAGTTTGAGCTTTCTGAGTTGGCGCAGAAAGTACATTCTTTGTTGTGCTTTTTTGATGTTAGGTGTCCATTTTAGGTCATGTGATATAGTAGAACCTAGACATTTGAAGGCCTCTACTGGTGATGCTGTGTTGTCTAGTACTGTAAGAGGTGGTAGTATGGGAGGGTTTCTTCTAAAGTCTACCACCGTTTCTACGGTTTGGAGTGTGTTCAGTTCCAGATCGTTCCGGTTACACCACGAGGCAAAGTTGTATAACCTCCTGTCCGTATGCAAGAGATGAAGGAGAGAGAAAGCCGAGCTGATGTCCTGGCCTCACTGAAACCTTCCCGCTGGAATCTGAGAATGAGAAACGAGGGAGGGAGGGAAGGAAGGAAAGAGAGAAGGAGGGAAGGAGGGAGGAAGCAGGGCTGGCAAGCAAGGAACCAGCCCAGCAGCTCTTTCTAAACCCTGAGGTGGGGCTGCTGGGGGTTGGGGAGAGCCCCCCTAGTTAGATTCTGCGCAGTTTGGAGAACCCCCAAATCCCACTCCTGGCTGGCCCCGCCCAACCCTCCCCTCCCCTCCCCGGAGTCCCCATGCAGCCCATTTTGGATCCCAGATAAGTGCAGGGCGTGCATGGAGGCCTGGAAGTTTGGGAAGGCCAGAAACGGGCCCATTTCCGGCTTCCAGAGAGCCTCCGGAGTCTGGGGAGGCCGGAGGAAAGCCTCAGGAGCCCGGGGAGGACAAAAACGCGCCCCCCCTGCTGTGGTGCAGGAGGCCGATTAGGCCACGCCCCCCCATGGCCACGCCCACCCAGCAACCAGGTCGAGAACCCTTTGCTAAAATTTTTGAAGCCCAGCCCTGCTGAACGTCACAACCGTGTGCTCTGCTCCAGCGTCCACAGCCGGCCTCTTCCAACGATAGTTCTTTGTCACGATGGGTCAGCCTTCCGGAGTAAAGACTCGCCCAGCAAAACAATTTTTTTTTAAATCGCATTACAAAAGCTGACTCTGACTTGACAAACAAAGCCTGCTGCTTAATTCAGAAACCTGGGAGTGACATTCGGTGGGAAAACAAGTAACACACACACACACACACACACACACACACACACACACACACTGCAAGGCCGACCTGGATTCCTGATTTAAGGTTACTTTTCTTGGCCAATAAAACGAGGGATCAAAATGCCACAATAATAGGGGGCAGTTTACGAATGTGGGGATGATGTCCAGTTGGTTTAGAAAATAATGTTTTTGTATCAAACGTTACGTGGAAGAAAGAAAAAACCTGTGAAAGAGCAGCGCTAAGTATTATCACTGGCTTTAAAAACTGGTCTTGAACGAGGTAACAGATAACAGGTAATCAGAGTTGGAAGGGAGCTTGTAGGTCATCTAGTCCAACCCCCTGCCCAAGCGGGAGACCCTGCACCTTTCCTGACAGATGGCAGTCCAATCTCTTCTTGAAGGTCTCAAGTGATGAAGCTCCCACAACTTCCAAAGGCAACTTCTGTTCCATGGCTTGATGGTTCTCACTGTTAGAAAATTCCTCCTTATTTCCAGATTAAATCTCTCCTTGTTCAGTTTCCATCCATTATTCCTTGTCTGGCCTTCAGGTGCCTTGGAAAATAGCTTGACCCCTTCCTCCTCTCTGGGGCAGCCCCTCAAATCTTGGAAGGCTGCTCTCCTGTCTCCCCTGGTCCTTCTCTTCCCTAGACTAGCCAGGCCCGGTTCCTGCAACCGTTCATCGTGTGTTTTAGCCCTCACCATCCTGGTTGCTCTTCTCTGCACTTTTTCTAGAGTCTCAACATCTTTTTTTAAAGCCTAAACTCGGTTATGTACATCCCTCAAAACACACCCTGTGGTTCTCGTTTACTGATCTCCAATTCTTTTTAGAAAGAAGTTATTTTCTTTCTTTTTACAAGGGAATCCGGCCACGGTCTAAAAGGGCAAGCGCGCAGCCTTCCTACGTTCTCTGGGCACGGAAAGAGTACAAAAGCCTCCACCGAATGATGAGTTTTGACAGCGAGAAAAAGTGTCAACACAGGCGCAGTGGCTCCTTCCAGGAAGTGTGCAGGGATTATACGCTCCACTGCCTGGATAAAACCCCTTTTGTGTTTGGGATGATGATGATGATTTCCCACTGAGTACCAGACCTATTTCTGGAATCTTCCCAGCACCATTTAAGCTACAGCTTCCTCTCCCTCTAAAACTGACGAAAGGGAGCAGGAGAAGAAGAAGAAGAAAAACAATACAACGTACTAATTAAAGGACTTAACGCAGAGGAAATGCAGTTTATAATTTGGGGGTTTGTTAAGGGTTTGTCTCGTCAGATCTTCTTTCCTCCCCATCTCTTTCCTCCACCCCTTTCCTCCTTTCCCCTTCCTCTCACCCCTTTGCCCTGGCAGAGAGGGTCTTTCCTGGCCCGTTTCCCCACCCACCCATGCCCAAAAAAAGAAGAAAAGCGATTGAGAAGAAGATTAAAGATGAGGCTCTAAGACAGATGTTCAAGAGGAGCAATCGGTCCCTGGGGAGTGGGTGGGAAGGAGGTAAGAAGTAAAAAGCAGAAGGGGAACAAACGGTTCAGTAATTTAGCAGGGATCCTGGAGGGGGAAATCACACGGATATATGGAGTTCGTCTTGATTTCTGCAGGGGATCACACAGATGCATTAACAGGAATGAACAGAATAACAGAGTTGGAAGGGACCTTGGAGGTCTTCTAGTCCGACCCCCTGCTTAGGCAGGATACCCTACACCACTTCAGACAAAATGGTTAGCCAATCTCTTCTTAAAGATTTCCAGTGTTGGAGCATTTACAACTTCTGGTGGAAAGCTGTTTCACTTGTTCTCATTGTTCTCACTGTCATGAAATTCCTCCTCAGTTTTAGATAGCTTCTCTCCATGATTAGTTCCCACCCATTGCTTCTTGTCCTGTGTTCAGGTGCTTTGGAGAATAACTCCTTCTTTGTTTATGGAGTTCCTCAAGCAATTAGGGGCTGAAATCAACTCCCTCAATTCCTTGCGGAGGTCTCTTCTTTTGCCAAACGCTCTCCTTAGGATCAGAGCTAGGAGGGCCAGTCCTGTGGCTTCTTCTTCAATCCTTAGAAAACTTGAAGGTTGACAGGTTTGCCTGTAGCCCTTTCGCCTTCTCAGATTAAGAGATTAACAGTGTTGGAAAGGGACCTTGTAGGTCACCTAGTCCGACCCCCCGCCAAAGCAGGAGACTCTACATCAGAGGTCTCCAAACTTGGCAACTTGTGGACTTCAACTCCCAGAATTCTCCAGCCAGCTATGCTGGGAGTTGAAGTCCACAAGCCTTCAAGTTGCCAAGTTTGGAGACCCTTGAATCTACATCATTCCTGACAGATCTCTTCTTGAAAGCTTTCAGGGATGAAGCTCCCACAACTTCCAGGGGCAGCTTATGTTCTTTGGGTTGATTGTTCTCACTGCAAGAAAGTTTCTCCTTGTTTCCAGGATGAATCTCTCCTTGATCAGTTCCCATCCATTATTATTATTCCTTATCTCGCCTTGGAAAATAGTTCTTTTTCCAGGAGAGCAATCGGCCTGCACTTGCAGCCTCTGTAAATCCTGCCCTCTTCATTCGACAAACAACAGCTCCTTCCTTGCAGGCCATGAAAGCAAACAGCATTTCCTATCTTTAAGTTCCTCAGATTTTTTAAAAAAAGGACCTCCCTTTTGAGTTCCCTGCTAAACTTCCTGTGGATGTGGGCATTATGGAAAGGAAGCAGAGGGAAAAGTTAGGTAAGTAAGTGTGAAGGGCTTTGGATTTGAAGTGCAAATTGTATCTGTGATTTGGGAAAGGAGATAAAGCCAGGTGAAAAGAGGCCGTTCGCTGCAGCTTAGAGACAACATGGCAAAACCCAGCAGCAGATCACATCTGGCACGCAGGATAGCCCAGGCTGCAAAGAATGTGCTAGAGGCTCCCTGGGGTGGGGGGGGAAATACGCTGGCCTGGAAGGCAAAGCGGATGAGATGGACAGCCCTGACAAAGCCATTCGCTCCCTTCCCCCTGCAGGATTCCAGTTGGGAAGTGGACGTTAAAAAAAAAAAAGCAAAAATGAAACTATCCCTCCACAAAATGCAAAGGCCTTGGAGAAAGGAAGGATCGGAAGAGCTAGAGCTATTCCTGAAGGCACCTAATACACAGGTTAACAACAATGGTAGTGGGGAATCGGGATTTCCACGATGCAATGATAAAATGTGACTTCACACAATCCCATCACTTAGCCACAGAAATTCCTGCCATTTCCTGATGGCTTCCAACAACGAAGTCCCGGGGGACTGGCAAGCAAACCGGCCAGCAGGTGAGTGGCGGCAGCTGCCGCCGCCACCAGGTGTGTGTGTGAGGGGCCGGTGCGGTGTGGCATGGGGTGAGCACGGCAGGGTTTTTGCAGTGGTTGCTGCAAGGAGCATCACAGAATAGGGAGGCCTGGCGTTGAGTGGGAAGAAGCTCGGACGTGACCGCTACACCTTTCCAACGATTGCTTCCCTTTTGGCGAAGGTATTTTGCAGAAGACGGTGCTAGAAATGAAGGTACTGGGGCAGAAAGAGAGAATTGGGCATTAGTTGAGGCTCAAAAGACCTTTAAACTATCAAGCTTTATGGCCATGATGGAGAACCTATGGCACGCGTGCCACAGGTGGCACCCAGAGCCATTTGTGCGGGCATGTGAGCATCAGCAAACTTACCTGCACTGCATATGTGCATGCCTCCGGGCTGATTTTCAGGCCGTTTGAGGCCGTTTTCACTCTCCCGGAGGCTCGGGGGAAGCCTCTGCAGCCTTGGGAGGCAGAAAAACGGGCCTTCCGGAAATGCCGAACCGGGCCTGTTTTCGGCCTCCCAAGGCTGCAGAGGCTTCCCCCGAGCCTCAGGGAAGGCGAAAACGGTCTCAAACGGGCCAGAAATGAGCTGGGAGGCCCGCGCATGCACAGGTAAGGGGGCAGGGCGGGGGTGTTGCGTACACATGCGCCAGGGGGCAGAGCGCATTGCATTGTGGGTGCCGGCACACCGCCACAAAAAGGTTCGCCATCGCTGCCTTATGGGATTCCTCTAGGGAGGGAGCCGTGTAAGAATATGGCAGGGGGCAGCCGCTGATGACTGATGCAGAGGAACCCAAAAGGACCCCTGGCAGATCTTTCGGGAGGAAGCGGCAGGCCGAAGGAGGAAGCCAAAACAGAAAGGGACTAAGGACTATATTGGCAGGCTGAGCCAAGGGCACAGCTTGGCGCCCCAGGGAAGCCTCGTTCCCGAAGCCGGATTGGTCTGCATTCTGATAAGGAAGCTTTGCGCCGCCGTGCACTTGGGGATGGCCCACGCTGAAGCCAGGGGCACAGCACTGCGGTCGAGCGAAGTTCCTGAACTCAGATTCACACTCTGCAAGTCGTCGCTTGTTAGGATTAACCTGTTTTGGGGCCTTCGAATGAGGAAACTATTTTTTTTTTTTTTTTTGCATACCGGGCCTGAGTGGTTCATTATCCATCACAGAGGCAACAAAAAAATGACAAGTTGCTCAAAATTCATTTGGGGTGACAGAAAAGCCCAACCTGGCTTCGTAGGAGAAGAACTAAAAAACCTCCTGGCTTACCTGTATAACTCTCCCAGAATTGTCCCGTTCTCCCCCCTCACCCCCAGCCAGGATCTACATAAATATATAATTTTGTGATACAGTTATCAAATCCCTCAGTTTTAACAGACTCTGGTCTTCCAAACAAAATCGGCAAAGCCACTTAGAGCAGGCGTCAGCAATCTTAAACACTCAGTGAGCCATTTGGACCCGTTTCCACACAGAAAACATCGGGAGCCACAATACCCTTCCCACACCTGACTATTTCCTGAGCGGCCACAAAACTAGCCTATGCAGTTGAATTAAACGTTCTGTTTTCTTCTGAAACTTTTATTTTCTTGGATTCATCCACGGTTGGCCTGACCGGGGGTTGTAAAGCTCAATAAATCGCATGCTGGCGGGTGTCGCACGTTGGCGGTTGTGATGTTTTGAGTGACAAAGGAGCCTCAGATAGATGAAAGAGCCACATGCGGCTCCAGAGCTGCGGGCTGCTGACCCCTGAGCAGATTGGGTTCCTGGCCTCTAAGAGAAGCAGTCACGCTGTTCTAATGTTCGGGAATATATAAAAAACTTATTTAAAGCAGAGTTTTTGTACTCTCTGTTTCGTACACAGCGGGACACAGTGCCTGCTGAAGCTTCTTGATGCTTGGAAGGGAAGGGCAACCAAAGTCATACTAGCATGGAACTGGCCCTATCAGCCATGGGCCACCATCTGCACTGGCCCATCTCACACAGAAATAGCCTGGCTCGTGTCAGATTTTGGAGCATTTCTCCCACCAAAATAATTCATCACAAAATTACACGGGAATTTCCTGAAGTCAGCTGGAAAGTTGTACCTTGTTCCTGTCACTTGCCTGTCCCTTAAAGGGAGTGTCTTGCCCTTGTGTAGGATGAGGCTGGCTCCATTGCTCAATACTTCCTTCTTCAACTTAGAAAAACATTAAGTGGCTCATCGGGTGATCTTTCGCCCTTTCTTTGCATCCTTAAAGAGGAAACCAACTGATCACCTGCGGCAACCTTGAGCCTCTAAGGCCTCCTGACTAATGGGATGGCCTAAACATGGTTTGCTGTTTTAGATGTTAAGAGAAAAGCTCTCGGTGGAGGATAAAATGGGCCTTCCAGATAATAGAGCAGAGTAGAACAGAACAGAATAGAATAGAGATAGGATAGGATAGAGGATAGGGTAGAATAGAGGATAGGATAGGAGAGAGGATAGGATGGAATAGAGGATAGGATAGAATAGAAGATAGGATATGATAGTGGATAGGATAGGATAGAGAATAGGATAGAGAATAGGATAGGATAGAGGATAGGATAGAGAATAGGGTAGGATAGAGGGTAGGGTAGGGTAGGTAGAGTAGAGGATAGGATAGGATGGGATAGAATAGAAGATAGGATAGGATAGGGAATAGGGTAGGGTAGGGTAAGATAGGGTAGAGTGGAGTAGAGTAGAGGATAGGATAGGATAGGATAGGATAGAATAGAATTGAATATAGGATAGCATAGGATAGGATAGGATAGAACAGAGTAGAATAACAACTTTATTGTCACTTTGAATGTTCACTAATCGGCATACATACACTCCATGAACATGACAAAATAAATAAATAAATACAAAACTATATATAGGCCCACATATATTATTATATGACACAAGAGAAACAACACAGTCTAATTCAGATGTATACATGGACATGGGCGAGAAAAACGAACCTTGAGGGTTTTTACCAGACGGGATGGCCCAGGGACCGAAGCCGTTACAGGATCTGGTAGTCCTCCTTAGGTTGCCCTTTTTCAGCCATGCCCACATTCACCCTAAAGAAACCGGCGGTTGGTTATGTCCGGATGCGAACCCCAGGCCACCCCTCTGATCCTAAGGAAGACGAGATTGGACTGCCCTCGGTCAGAAACGGTGTAGGGTCTCCTTCCAACTCTGTTCATCTAATCTAATCTAATCTAATTTAATCTAATCTAATCTAATTTAATCTAAAGAAGTTGCTGTATGTGAGAAGGATGCTTGCTCTTCTTCCAATGCCAGCGAGACTGACGTCCCCTTGGGGCAGAGGCGTTTTTCTCGTGGCATTTTACCGGTTTCAAACTTCTAACGCCTGCTCTTTTGGCCAGGCGAGACTCATCTAAATGGCACCCTGGCTGACTCCAACTCATCCTCCTGGCAGAGCTGAGGCTGGGAAGGCAAGAGACGGAGAGTAGCGTGACTCAGCTCTCTGCCATCCCCGATGAGGCTGAGTCTTTCCTTCAAGCAGAAACATGCTTTGGTTCCTTCTAGGGAAAAGGATTTCATAACATCAGCGGGTAGAATAGGCGACGTTGCCCAACGGCGTGCATCATCGCCCAGATTATAATCTACACGGCCTGCTGGCTTGAAATTCTCTCACAAGCCATCCATTGGGTGGAAAAATCAGAGGCATCAGACCAGAGGTGGGATTCAAATTTTTTTTTACTACTGGTTCTGTGGGTGTGGCTTGGTGGGCGTGGCAGGGGAAGGATAATGCAAAATCCCCGTTCTCTCCCCACCTCACTAACCTGCTTTGCAGCTCCGTTCTCCTGGGCAGGGCAACCCAAGGAGACCCAGCCGATCAGCTGGGACTCAATGGGAGGCGGAGAAGAGATGTGGGTTGGCGGGGCCAGTCAGAAGTGGGATTGGCCGGTTCTCCGAACGACTCAAAATTTCCGCTACCGGTTCTCCAGAACCGGTCAGAACTGGCTGAAGACCCACCTCTGGGGCAGAATGCCAGGAGTTGGAGCCTGGGGGGTCCCGTCCTAGCCATCCTTGCTCTTCTCCTGCCCCCTTTATGCCCCTCTCCCGGGCTCCTTCACCCAAACCCTCAGGGTTCAGCCTTACCAGGGATCTGTCCACTTCTGCTCGGCCAGAAAGCCTCAGCCTCCCTTTTCTTTCCTCCATGTTTGTGGCAGCACAGATCACGCCAAATAATATTTGTACAAGGCTCACCCAAGCATGTGGCCCTTGCATACCTCTCAGCTCAGCGCGATGAAGCTGAGAAACATGCAAACGAAGAACCCCATCAATTCTTCAGCGTGGCGCGGAAGAGGGGCAGAACGACTGCACACCAAGAGTCGAGTCCGTTGACATTTAACACGTGGACAACTTTAAAAAGGCAAACGGAAATGGCTGGACAGGTTATTAATGTTGTAAGATTAGAGAATGATCATCAATGTAATGAATACTGTGAATTTTGATTGTAATAGCACGGAGACATCTGTACCCACAATGGAAGATGATTATGTTCAAGTTAAAAAATAAATAAATAAATAAACTTATTAGAAATTGCTGGATAGGTTGGGGATTGACATTTAACTCTAAACTTTTAAAGAGACCAAATATGAAATCAATGGGGGACAAATTGTATATTCAGAAGGGTTTTTAAACGAAACCTGATGGGAACCGAAACAAATAAGGACTGGGATAGAGAAGGGCCTTTCCCACCAGGAGTACGATTGCAAGGGCTGAAGCAGGGTGGATATAATTTTATGCCTCTTAAATACATCAAATTATTTATATAGATAATTGCATGTGTAGTCTGCTAGCTCTTTAAAATGGTATTGTGTAACGTTAAGTGTATTTGTATCGCGATAGCTTTCTGCTAAGAGAAAAACAGCGGGAGTAGAGATAATGCAAATTTTTGAACACTTGGAAAAAAAACACCTTCTCTCCACTTTTTTTTTGCAATACCACACTCCAAAAATATGGTGATGCATCAGGAAAGACTATGAATGAAAAAGATTCTCCGCATCACAGATGGAATGGTGGAATTTACTGGCGTGACAATTGGCCAGGGCTACCGGTCCATACGATTTCCACTGCTATTAACATTTTATTGCAACACTGTGTAGATAAGCAAAAATGTGTATTTCCAATACTTTCTACCTACCTCTTAAACAACTATCCAAAGGATTTCAAATCCTGGAAGGAAGAGATGACTGGATCTAATTAGGCTATCGTAATAAATTCAGAACTTCTATCTTCAGAAGCAATCTCTACCATTGCATACTCCGGATTGAGACCAAATAATGGTGAGGGTGGGTGGGAAAGAGGTTTTGCTGCTGGCAAGTGAGTTTTGTTGCTTTTGTAAGGAAACTAATTGACAAGCTAAAAGAATCCACCCTCGTGAGACATAACTTCCAGCACTCTTAATTTCTTAAAATATGGTCCATAGGTGGCCTCTCTGGAGCCAAACTCGGACTTTTAGTTTTTTCAAGATGGAAAATTCCCAGGCCAAGAACTTAGGAGAGAGAAATATATCTTGTGCAGACCTGACCTGAGGTGGGCAGGTGCATTTTCTTCCTGCCGCTTTTTCATACAGCCCCCACCCCAGTTAAAAAAAAAGAGAGAGAGAAAAGTTGCATTAGTTAGTTGCTGGAGTGTCACAAAAGCCTTGAAAATTCTTTCCATACCACCCTCCAGCCAAATACTTACTGGAAGGTTCTGCGTTATGTCCTTTAAGAGGAACATAATTTTTTAGAAGTGAATAGCAGGAGATGACTGGTGTCATTTGTGTACTTGTGAACATAAATGTGCGATGAGAAACTCCTCCGTGGGTGAATGAAATGCACTGTATTTCCCTAAGTGACATAAATGTTCTATTTTCTTTTATTACTATTTCACTATGAAACTCTGTGGTCGGGCTTAGTTTTTGGGGAGGAAAATAAGGGGGAAAAAATTCTGCCTCTGCCTACCAGCATCCATCAGTATTCATCTGGCTAGCGTCCTGTCAGTGTGTGAGAGAGTTGAGGGCTATTTGGAAACTGAAAGAGTATTTGCTGCGTGAGCAGGGAGACAGCAAGGAGCCTGGGCATGGCTTAGCTCAACTGTTCTGTACTAAAGCTGCCTGGTACTCTGAAACTGAAACGGAAACTCCTCTCCTCTGCTTGTGTTTTGCATTTGGAAGAGATTTCATTTCAAGTGGGGAGGGGGAGTAGAGTGTGTTAATAATAATATAGGAAATATGAATGCTCTGATGGTCATTTGGAAAAACCCTTTCTTAGTGAACCCCTAGAAGCCGAGAGGAACATAGATGCCAAATTTCAAGTTTGTAGGCTTTACGGTTCTGAAGATTTTGTGATGGTGCACACCAGAACAACTAGACACAAGGACAGTTTTTCCCCAAAAGCCATCACTCTGCTAAACAAATAATTCCCTCAACATTGTTCAACTATTACAAAGTCTGCACTACTATTCCTATTAATCTTCTCATCACTCCTTATCACCCATCCCCTCCCACTTGTGACTGTAGGACTGTAACTTTTTCGCTTGTATCCTTACGATATTGACTGTTTCCTAGTATGATTTGATTGCTGATTGTACCCTATGACTATCATTGTGTTGTACGTTATGATTCTCTCTGTATGTATGTATGTATGTATGTATGTATGTATGGTATTCAGCTTTGTTCGGGTATTTTCCCACGTCATTGTAGTTGTGCTTTTAAAGTTGTAGCAACGTTTCGGCAGAATCTCATCTGCCATCATCAGGCTTCTGTACTGTGTTCGTCTGTGAGTCAGACTTTTACAGTTGTTTCAGTTTTAAATTTAAAACTGTCTGACTCACAGACGAACACAATCCAGAAGCCTGATGATGGCAGATGAGATTCTGCCGAAATGTTGCTACAACTTTAAAAGCACAACTACAATGACGTGGGAAAATACCCGAACAAAGCTGAATACCATACATGTAAGTACCCGCGAAAACTTAAGAAAACATATATATGTATGTATGTATGTATGTATGTATGTATGTATGTATGTATGTGTGTATATATATATATATCTACCTATCTACCTATCTACCTATCTACCTATCTATCTTTGGGTATACCTAGCAAAAGGAGTTTGCTCTAAACAAAGGACAATTTATCAAGCTCACTATTATTTTTTTCACCATTTAATTTTTTTTCTAACAGCAGTTTCTTATTGTAAACTGATAATCAGGGGGGAAAATATATATATATATTAAACCTCATGGCCTTTAAAGCATGACATTGCCTATGCTTTGCCTTCCATCATGGAACAGACCAACAACTTAATACTGACATATCATCCAATGTCTTTTGGGAACCCAAATCAGAAAGAAAATGGACAAAGCAGCGTGTCTTGTTTTGAGCAGGATTCTTTGGGCAAGCAGGAAGAAATAAGTCTCTTGTCATGAAAGCAAATCCAGTGACTACTTGTCCAATGCAAACACACAGACACACACACACACATACCAGGGCTGCGTGGGCTGCTCTCAATCAAACTCTTAAAAGCGAAGAATACACTTCCAATGTCTCTTCCAATTCTTGTTATTCTATTTTATTCTAAATAAAGATAAGAAATTCCCTATAGACTAGCAAGAGATTTGGGGGAGGGCGGGGAGAAAGTGCTTGGAGGATAGATGGGATTTATGAGGCAGAGGGGAAGGTGGCATCCTTGGCTTTGGGAAATCTTTTGGGAAGGGCTTTTTCGATTGCTCTCAGCCTCTTTTGGGGGGCTTTATATTACAATTTCAGTCCGCACTGCCGTGTCAAACAGCAGGGTCTTGTAAGCCAATTTCTGCAAAGACGTCAGAAGGGGAGAAGGCAGCTCAGCCTGCTCTAAGCAGGACATTGTTATTGACTGGGCATTTCCAGCATGAGAGGGGAGCTAATGGTGTGTGTTTCATTTATACTCCCTTTTCGGAGTGGGAAAGGAAAGGGAAAGGAGGAGGGGAGAGGAGAGGAGGGGAGGGGAGGAGGAAGAGACAATGGAAGGGAAAAGAAGGTGGAAGGGAAGGTAGGGGGAAGGAAGGGAAGGAGGAAGACGGAAGGGGAGGTAGGGGAGGGGAGGGCAGGAGGAAGAGGGAAGGGAAAGGAAAGGAAGAGAAAGGGGAAGGGAAGATAGGGGAAGGGGAGGGAAGGGA
>NW_020716836.1:657245-682572 GCF_900518725.1 Notechis scutatus
GGGGAGGGAAGGGAAAGGAAAGGAAGGGGGAAGAGGGATGGAAAGGCGAAAGAGGGAAAGGGAAGGGAAGGAGGGCAGGGAAAAGGAAAGAAGGGGAGGGAAGGAAAGGGAAAGGAAAGGAAGGGAAGGAGGAAGGAAGGAGGGGAAGGGAAAGGAAGGGAAGGAGGAAGAGGAAAGGAGGAAGACGGAAGGGGAGGTAGGGGAAGGGAAGGAGGAAGAGGGAAGGGAAAGGAGGGCAGGGAAAAGGAAAGGGGAGGGAAGGGGGAGGGAAAGGAGGAGAGGAGAAGGGAGGGGAGAGGAAAGGGGTCCCTGCAGATTTTACTCCACTCGTTATTCCGACTAAAGGGAATTCCGAGCCCATTCAATATAAATCCCTGTTTTCCGGCCTGGGGCTCGGTGGCGTTTTGACAGGCCGGCTTCGCTGGAAGTAAGGAGCGCCCGGCACCCCCTCCCCCCCAATCCTGGCTAGCCAAGGATGCCAACCGCCCCCTTTCCCCCGCGCCCTGCCCCGCGGCGGCCCCCCCCCCCCCCCCCCCCCCCCCCCGCCTTCCCTCGGGGAGATCCCCCCCCCCCGGGGGGGGGGGCTCCCTGGGAGCGGGGCGGGGCGGTCTGCTCGGCCTCCGGAGGCGTGGCCCCGGTGACGTCATCCCAGGCATGAATGAACAGGGCGAGAACTTTCCCACCAGCCTCCCATTGAGCTTCCCGTCCCGGGGCTGCCGGAGTCACGCGGCGGCGAAGAGGCGACTCGCTCCGGAGAACCGCGAAGGCAGCGGTTGGGGGGGGGGGGACTCGGCTACAGCATGGGCAGCCTGCCGGGGCTCCGCGGGACCTTCCTGGTGTGGTCCGCCGCCTTGCTCCTCCTGCTCCAGACCCTCCGGAGCTCCCAGAGCCAGGAAGGTAAGGAGCGGCGTGGGGCGGCTTCGGACGCCTCCGAGGGGAGGGTGGCAACGGGCGGCGGTCCCTGATCTCCTCCTCCAGCCTCGCTCCGTCCGATTTCCACCGATTCCCCATTCTGGCTAAGCCGCGTTGGGCGTTGGGGCAGGAAGGGAGATTGAGATCGGCCCCGCTGGAGCTGAGGCTGAAGTTAGTTTCCCTCCCCCCCCCCTCTCTCTCTCTCGATCACACACACACACACACACACCACACACACACACAATTCTCTCACTCGCACACACCTTGACCCCCTCCTCCCGGCCTCTGGAGCTGAGACTGGAGTTCGTTCTCCCCCCCTCCCTCCCCCCTACTCACACACACCACACACACACACCACTCTCTCCCACTAATTCACACACACACCTTGACACACACACACACACACACACACTCTGGAGCTGAGACTGAAGTTCGTTCTCCCCCCTCCCTCCCCCCCACTCTCACACACACCACACACACACCACTCTCACTCATTCACACACATACCTAGACCCCCCCTCCCAGCCTCTGAAACTGAGGCTGAAGTTCTCTCTCTGTCACACACACACACACACACATAATATTCTCACACACACCTTGACACACACACACACACTGCCTCTGGAGCTGCAACTGAAGTTCGTTCCCCCCCCCTTCCTTTCCTCATCTCTCTCTCTTTCACACACACACACTCCACACACACTGCTGGACTGAAGTTTGTTCCCCCCTCTCCCTCCCTCCTCTCTCTCTCTCACACACACACTCCACACACACTGCTGGACTGAAGTTTGTTTTTCCCCCCCTCCCTCCCTCCCTTCCTCCTCTTTCTCTCTCTCTCTCTCTCTCACACACACACACACTGCCGGCCTTTTTTTGCCAAGGCTTGGCAAAGCTTCATCTGTTTCCTTAAAGAGCAAAGCTGGGGGGCCTGGAGGAGAGAGGAAGGGAAGGGGGGGGGAGGAATGGCAGGCCAGATCTCCCTTGTGGGGCGGAGGTGGGGGGGTGCAGACGGGACTGGAGGAAAGTGGTGGGAAGCAGCCAGAGGAAACCAACCAACCCGGCCATGCGGCCTTGGCGGCTGGTGTCACTTGGGCTCTTTGAAGAAGGGTGCAGCGCAGTGCCGGCGGCTGGGCAAGGTGGGAAGGCGCCAGACACACCCTGAAATGAGTGACTTGCTTTAGTTCCGATAGGTGTGTCTGGGGGGAGGGGAGAGGCGGAGGCCCAGGGATGCAGGACTGCGTATTGTACTTTTTGCCCACAGACCGAACCGGAGAAAAAGTTAGAAAACTTTTAGAACTTAGAAAAAGTCTTGGAAGAAAAGGGAGATTGACAGGGCCTCAGATTCGGTGGGGGGGGGGCCAATCTAGGCTGGTGGAAAGTGCCTCTCCTCATCCTGTGTTTGGGGGGGGGTCTTGGATTGGAGGCAGGCTCTTCTCAAAAAGGGTGTTTGCTCTTTTATTTGGGATTTGAGGGTCCTGTGAAGGTTGTGCGTTAAGCTTTGAGGAATCGGGAGTTGTCTCTTAACTTTCAAGTAGAACGAGCTCTAATTTTTTTATTTGAAAAAACAAAAACTGATGTGCACTCGGTGCAATCAAAAGATTAAATAAAATAGGAAGGATATAGTGTGTGAAATGGCAGGGCTTGAGGCCTGGTGTTTTTGAGAGGCGACCTGTTTCAGGATGATGGAAAACAAGGATGATGGGGGGAAAAAATGGCTAGAACAGGGGTCCCCAAACTTGGCAACTTTAAGACTTGTGCAAGATCGGTGTATGCCCAAAACTGGAAGAATGAAGATACCCCTACAGAAAGTGAAATAATAAGGAAAATATTAGTCTGTGCAGAGATGGACAGATGAACTTTAGAAATCAAAAATAAGGGTGGGACAAAGTATTATAAAGCCTGGAATAAAATATATGAATGGCTAGCAGAGTCAAGGAAAAAGAAAGAAAGGGTTGACGCTTTATGGGAATGAAAATTAAAGTTTTGTAAACCAAAGAGAATGGAATATAATGGACAAATACGAGATGATACAAATGCAGGAGTATAAAAGATGGTTGTAAATATGTAGATAATTGTAGATAAATGTAAATAGAAATAATATGCAGTTAGCTCTATACTAATAACATAAAAGGAAAAGAAATCAACTGTTATGTGTATCTATACAACAACTTGTATGGCCAAATTAATGGCCAAGAAAGTCACACTGTGTTCAATTGTTTTAATGTTGATTCAAGAAAATTTAATAATAATAATAAAAATAAATAATTGACGAGAAACAACTTGAAAAAAATCACCAGATATCAAGACTTGAGAATCGAACTGCAGAGACTCCGGCATAAACCAGTGCAGGTGGTTCCAGTGGTACTGGGCACACTGGGTGCTGCTGTGCCTAAAGACCTAGGCAAGCACTTAAAAACAATGGGCGCTGACAAGATCACCACTGGTCAGCTGCAGAAGGCCACCTTACTGGGATCTGCTCGCATAATCCGCTGATACATCACACAGTCCTAAACGCTTGGGAAGTGTTCGACTAGTGATTTGTGATACGAAACCCAGCATAGTTATCTCGTTTGCTGTGTACGCTGTTGTTTTTTTGTGAATAATAATAATAATAATAATAATAATAATAATTAATAATAATAATCCACAAGTCTTAAAGTTGCCAAGTTTGGAGGCCTCTGGGCTAGAGGGAGAGTTGGGAGGGGGAAGTTTGTATTCAAACCCATAAATGCGATATTGAATGGGCTGTGTCTGAAGATTTCTGGGAAAGGATGCGCTTGGCCAAGAAGCAAGAAGCATCATGCAGTCCTGTTGCACCTCTGCTTTTCGGGCTGCTAGTTTGAATTGGAGAAGGAGGTTGGGGTTTGCGCCCAGGTGAGAAAATAACTGGATTCGGAAATCATTGCAAAGGGGTGGGTGGGTGGGGAAATGGCCCCAGTTCTGCTGCCTGGGTTCATAACTACTGGGCCCGGCGGTGGTGCTGTGGGTTCAGACCAGATGGAGCAATGAAGGCCAACCGTCTGAGGAGGCGGCTGGGCCAGGGAAGGGCCCTGAATCAACAGCAGGTGATCAATGGGATTAGCATATCGGAAAGGAAGTGGCTCCTTAAAAAGAGGAAAAAAATGATTTCGATTGAAAATACGCTTCCCTTCCCTCCCTCCACCCCTCTGCTTCTTGGCTCAGAGAAGCGGATCTGTTTTTCCTTCCTTATGGGAGGCGGGGGGGGGGGAGCCTCCTGCCCCCACCCCCCCTTGCCCCTGCCTTTCAAATGAGCAGTTCCAAAGTTGAGACTTTCCCGTGCTTAGCAGTGATGCAGGACAGGCTCCTGGGCTGAGAGAGTCAGACCGGAAGGTTCAAGGATCCAGAGCGGAGGAGACGCAGCCAAGGTCGCTTCCCAGCTCAGCCACTTTCCACCTGGTCAGGCCTCCCTGTCTCGGGAGGAGGAGGAGGAGGAGGAGGGCAGAGGGAAGCCTTCCAGGGCAGCCCTTCCGCCCAGTGGCCGGGCAAGTCTGGGCCTGTCCCTGGAAGGGTGATGCCATGTCCCGAAAGCCAAGCTTGTAGCTTCTCGGCGGCTCTCCCGTCTCCAAGAAATGTCCGCAATTCAAAGTATTCTTGGTCACGAGGAGCCATTTGGCCCGAATCGGGACAAGGGAGCGGAACAAGGCCTAGGGGCTGCCCCAAAGAAGAAGGGGGCGGGCGGGGTTCAAGCTATTTTCCAAAGCACCTGAGGGCAGGATAAGAAGCAACGGGTGGAAACTAACCAAGGAGAGAAGCAATTTAGAACTAAGGAGGAATTGCCTGACCCTGAGAACAATTCATCTGTGGAACAACTGGCCTCCAGAACTTTGGAAGTTTTTTAAGAAGAGATTGATCAACCGTTGGTCTGAAATGTATCGGGGCTTCCTGCGGGTTGGACTAGAAGACCTCCAAGGTCCCTTCCAACTCTTGTTATTCTGTTAATATTTCCTCAGCCCACTCTAAAAACAAGCACTGGCTAAACCAAGCCAGCAACTGGGACCGCCAGGAGCCCAAAGAGGGGAGCACGAGAAGATGTCCCCCTTGCCCTCCTCTTCCAGCCGTGGCACGGTCCCCTTTCTCCCTTCAGCCTCACCCTTGGCCAAGGGAGAGGAAAGGCTGCCACAGGAGGTGGGGACGGAGCCCCCCCCTGTCCCAGCTTCCTTGAAACCTCTGGGGTGGCCGAAGAGAGAGGCTGCGGCCTTGAGAGAGGGAGCTGAGCTTGCCCAAGGAGAAATTCCACACACACACACACTCCATGCCGACCCACAAGGCAGGGAAACCTCTTCCAAACCACAACTCTGAAGGGCCGTGCTGGGCTTGCAAGAAAAGGCAGGAATGGAGTTAATGAAGAGGCAGGAGAGCCCTCTGGCCTCTAATTATGGTGGCGGGCTGGATGGGGGTGTGTGTGGAGGGGAGACGGGAGAGAGAGATCTGTCCAGTAAGCGGTTCCCCTCCTGCCCTGCTTTGCAGCCTGGCTCTCCTCAAGACTCCGGTGTGGCAATTCCAGAACAGGCCCTCCTGCGCTGGCTTCTCCCAAAACCGCATCATCTTCCAACCCAGAGGAGGGCGGTACCCGGAAAAAAAAACACCCGCTCTTCACCGTTTCGTCCTAAACGGCCTCTCCGCCAAACCTCCCCGTGCTGATCTGCAATAATATTAAGCCTTGTGGTGGATTCTTCTTCGTCTCCCCCCCACAATTTGCCTAAATTGAATTGGTTTCAAATCTCCCAAAAGGATGACATTTGCTAGGGCGACTGTCTGGGCTCTGATCTGGAGGAACTGTCCCGGTGGGGGGGGGGGGGGGGGTGTGGGGGGGACGCGGTATAGGGGGGGGGGGGGGGGAAGTGCCTTAATTACGCAGCTTCATACAAGGATGGATTCCGAATTGCGGCCTGCAACGTTCTCCTTGCTTTTCTCTTAGCTTTTCTCTGTCTTCGGACTTGTAGTAGGACGACAAATGAAGGACAATGGGTTCCCCACCTATTTTATTTTGGGGGGGGGGGGCAGAGGAGTGTTTCTCCTGTGGGTCACCTGAGGTACGGATTCTGCCCCCCACCCCGCCTTCTGGAAACGGTCAAAATTGTGGTTCTTCCAGAGGGGGCCTTTGAGGATTAATGGTAAGAGATCGATGCTTTTTTTAAAACAAAAACAAACCTCTAATTTTAACCCCTTGCCTTGAGTAGCTATGTTAAATCATTGGGGAGGTTTGTTTGGTCTTTGCAGCCTTCCTTTCTAATTATCTAAGCCACCTCCTAGACCAATTGGTTTCAGACAGTGAGATGAATTTCATAAGTAAATAAATGTTACCCCCCTCACACACACACACACACACACCCCGCTCATCCAGGATGGCAAACCCAGAGTTTAAACCTGCTCAAAAAGGGAGGTGAGGGGCAGCAGGTAAGGCCCACCAGTAGAATGGAATAAGAATAAGAATAAGTAGAGTAGAGTAGAGTAGAGTAGAATAAGGGAAAGGAGAATGGAATAAGAATAAGAGTAGAGTAGAGTAGAGTAGAGTAGAGTAGAGTAGAGTAGAGTAGAGTAGAGTAGAGTAGAATAAAGGAAAGGAGAATGGAATGAAATGGAAGTAGAGTAGAGGTTAGAGGTAGAGGTAGAGTAGAGTAGAACAGAACAGAACAGAATTCTTTATTGGCCAAGTGTGATTGGACACATAATGAATTTGTATTTGTGTAAATACTCTCAGTATATATAAAAGATACATTCATTAAGAATCAAGAATCATAACATACAACAATGATACAGGATACAATTAGCAATCAAATCATACAAGGAAACAATATAAATTGTAAGGATACAAGCAACAAGGTTACAGTCATATAGTCACAAGTGGGAGGGGATGGGTGATAGGAACAATGAGAAGATTAATAGTAATAGTAGTGCAGACTTTGTAAATAGTTAGAATAGAATAGAATTCTTTATTGGCCAAGTGGGATTGGACACACAAGGAATTTGTCTTGGTGCAAATGCTCTCAGGGTCCATAAAAGAAAAGATACATTCATCAAGAGTCAGGAACCATCAGCTACGACACTTAATGATATAGTCATAGGGTATATAAATACTTTAGAATATAGTCCTAGGGCACAATAAGCAATCGAGTCATACCAGGAAACAGTCCATATAAATCGTTAGGGATACAAGCGACAAAGTTACTGTCGTACAGTCACAAGTGGGAGGGGATGGGTGATAAGGAGGGATGAGAGGGCAGAAGGCGGCTTTCTTGCCTTGGGACTTTGTGCCCCAAAACAAGTCTTTCCGATCCCTTTGTGGTTCGAATCCTGCCAATTCTGAAAACTCAGGTAATTGGGGCAAACGGTTTAAAGCATTTCCATCTCTCTTGCATGTTAGTTAGATAGTCTCGCTCTCTCTGGAGGAGAGAGTCCCCCCCCCCCTCCATGTTCAGTGTTATTCAAAATCATAAAATCTAAGAGGTTCTTTTTAAAGCCAGGGCTTTCTGATTTGAGGTTTAGCTGTTGTCAGGCTCCAGCGCAATCCGCCTCTAATGTCACTGACGGGCAAATTCCTGTGGATTGCTTTGCTATGCATCCTTAGCCAGGCGTGGAATTGTGGGCTCTCAGCCCCCCCCCCCCCCGCTTCCCCCGCCAACCCAGCTTTGCATGGGATTGAAAAACAGGCAGTTTAAAAAAAGGAAGAAGAAGAAAAAAAACTTCTGCAACTCTGTAAGAAGAGGGTGAAGTTTAAAATTAACTCTGGAAGTCGGTGGGAAAGAAAAGCCGTTCCAGATGTCTTACAAACACTCTGGGAGGAGACGTGATTCCTTAAGCTTCTCTCCCTGATTTATGAGGGTCAGGGACTGAAACCAACATGCAGAGCTAGATTGGGTGGGGAGGGGTGCCTGGATTGAAGCCCAGGCCTGGCTGACCCAATGGTTCACAGGGTCTCTCACGGGCTCTTTCTCGTGGAGGAGGTTACAGGGCTACTGGGAGGATGAAAAGAAAGAGACCTAAAACCTGCATTCAACGGAAGAGAGATTGTCCGCATGCCGATTAAGCTGTGTGACCCTGCTATCAATCAGAGGATGGCTCTGTTGGGGCAATGGAGGCTGAATATTAATTCCTAAAGTGCCACAAGGTTCCCTCTTAGGCTCAGGACTCTTCAATATCTTCATAAACGACTTAGATGAGGGAATAGAAGGGGAACTTACCAAATTTGCAGGTGATACTAAGCTGGCAGGAATAATAGCCAACACCCTAGAAGATTAGGCTGAAGTTCCAGATGGATCTTGACAGACTTGAACCCTGGGCCCCATCTGACAAAATGCAATTCAGTGTAGAGAAAAGTAAAGTCCTACACTTAGGCAAGAAAAAAGTACACCTATAGACTGAGTGAAACTAGGCTTAATAGCAATAACTGGGAGAGGGATCTTAGTGGACAACCAGTTAAATATGAGCCAAATAGTGTGGAGCGGCAGCCAAAAAAGCTAATGCAATCCAAAGTTGTATTAATACAATCAAGATCAAGGGAGGTACTAATACCACTCTATAAGGCCTTAGTAAGACCACACCTAGAGTACTGCATCCAGTTTTGGTCACCACACTATAAAAAAGATGTTGAGACTCTAGAAAGAGTGCAGAGAAGAGCAATCAGGATGACTGGAGGCTAAAACATACGATGAACGGTTGCAGGAACCAGGCCTGGCTAGTCTAGGGAAGAGAAGGACCAGGGGAGACAGGAGAGCAACCTTCCAAGATTTGAGGGGCTGCCACAGAGAGGAGGAAGGGGTCAAGCTATTCTCCAAAGCACCCGAAGGCCAGATAAGGAATAATAATGGATGGAAACTGAACAACCTGGAAATAAGGAGAAATTTTTCCAATAATGAGAACAATCAACAGCGTGCCTTCAGAAGTTGTGGGAGCTTCATCCCTGGAAGCTTTCAAGAAGAGATTGGACTCCCCATCTGTCAGAAATGGTGTATGGTCTCTTGCTTGGGTGGCAGGTTGGACTAGATGACCTAAATGGTCCCTTCCAACTCTGTTAATCTGTAACGCCTCTTGCCTTTGGACGCTGCCTGTAATCTGGATAGACAACAGGAGCTTTTTTTTTTTGGGGGGGGGGGGGAGTGTCTGACCCACCAAAGCGGCTCTCATAGAACTTAGATGAATTTCATGTTAAATATCCACCCCCAATTTAACTGAAGTTTCTACACAGTCTTCACCCCGTCCCTCGGCTCTTCATGAACCCAAACTGGACTCCACCCCGCCATTAATATATCCTGAACGGCTGGATGTGCCAGGGGAGCTTGGTTCTCCCCCCACCCCCCAATCCCAGGGAAGCCACAATGCAGGTGTGGAGGCTCAGCAATTTCCAGAGGCATGACTTGACGGAGCCAGTAACATCTCTAGAAGGGCAACAGAGGTGGAAATGCAACACGACGCGTGGACTGGGAGGCAACAGGGAATCTCTTCAGCCCAGGTTGGCTTAGCTTTTCTGGGGGGGGGGGGAGATTGCTGTAAAAAGGGGGGGATCCCGGCTAATATCCACCTGCTTTTTGATACGTGTAGCAGCCTTGTTCCAAGACGAGGAAGTGTCCTTCGGGCGGTCTGTGATACGGAAGGGATGTTTAATGCACGCAAAGCCTCGCCTTCTCTATACCCCTGACGATTGAGTTAGTCACCTTTTGTCTCTTGGGTGAAAACTGCAAGGATTCCACGGTGACACATATCAGGAATTGGCAAGCCAGGAATTAAACAGCCTTTGGCTCTTCCAAGGGCCCCCTCTGCTGCCAGGAGCCCACAGAGAAGGGGGGGGAGAAAAATCGTGGGGAACAGGAATACTCCACGGTTGGGATCTTTGACAGGAGGTGGAGGTGGGGCGGTGTTTCCACAGGGGCAGAGCAGCTGCTGCAAAAGGTATTTCATACCTACTTCTATCTAAGACTAGCTCGATACCCGTGCTTCGCTATGAAACTATGTCATTGGGCAAGTTTTTGGGGATGAAAATAAGTGGGGGTGGGTGGGAATTCTGCCTCTGCCTACCAGCATCCATCGGTATTCGTCTGGCTAGCATTCAGAGGCAATCTCTACCATTGCATACTCCGGATTGAGACCAAATAATGGGGGGTGGGAAAGAGTTTTTACTGCTGGCAGTTGAGTTTTGTTGCTTTTGTAAGGAAACTAATTGACAAGCTAAATGAATCCACCCTCGTGAGACATAACTTCCAGCACTCTTAATTTCTTAAAATGGTCCATAGGTGGCCTCTCTGGAGCCAAACTCGGACTTTTTAGCTTTTTCAAGATGGAAAATTCCCAGGCCAAGAACTCAGGAGAGAGAAATATATCTTGTGCAGACCTGACCTGAGGTGGGCAGGTGCATTTTCTTTTATTACTGGCTCGATCCCCGTGCTTTGCTACGAAACTCTGTGGTCGGGCTTAGTTTTTGGGGAGGAAAATAAGGGGAAAAATTCTGCCTCTGCCTACCAGCATCCATCGGTATTCATCTGGCTAGTATCCTGTCAGGGGGAGGAAGGAAGGAAGGAAGAAAGAGGGAAAGAAAGAGGGAAAGAAAGAAAGGAAGGAAGGAAGGAAAGAAAGAAAAAAGAGGGAAAGAAGAGGAAGGAAGGAAGGAAAGAAAGAAGGGAAAGAAAGAAAAGAAAGGGAAGGCAGGAAAGAAAGGGAAAGAAAGAAAAGAAAGGGAAGGAAAGGAAAGAAAGTTAGTCTTCTGGCCAGGTCTTCTTGACTCATAGGAAACTAGAAAGGAAAGAAAGGAAACTAGAAAGAAAAGAAAGAAGGGAAAGAAAGGAAAGAAAGATGGGGAAAGAAAGAAAGAAAAGAAAGTCAGTCAGTCTTCTGGCCAGGTATTTTTGACTCGTAGGAAACTAGCTCTGGTCTTTTGGTTCTTGTTTTTGATTTCACACCATGAGGCTCTTAAAAGCAGGTAGGGAATTCTTAAAGGGTTGCACAATGGAGGGACTGAGACAAAGCTCCGAAAGATTTATTTAAACTTTAAACTGACTCCCCCCCCCGCCTTTGACATTCTTGGAGGAAAACACGCACACAATCTAAACATTTAAAGCCGCACCAGGGTTGTTTAAACAAGTATGTTTTGCACTGCGCAATGAGAAGGAGAACGCTACTATGTTGTGCACGCAGGTGTGCGTGGCAGCGTACAGTGGATCCCAGACTAATACGTGTTTTAAGCTGAAATAGATGTAGGACATTCTGAAAACTTCGATCCATAGCTGAAAATCATTCCAAATACTTCTCTTTTCCCTAAGCCCAGGTTTTTTTTATTTTTTTTGCAACCCCAGAGGAGGGAAAGCATTGCCCCTCCCTCTTTGTCCCAACCGAGAGGATCAAATCTTATTCTCCAGGCAACAAATGCTTCATCTCGGATTTTCTCAGGGTGCCTCACTTATATAACCCAGACTTCCAGAGGATTCTAACCGGATGTTGTTGCTCATTTTACATCGGAATATTTTAAGAATATTTTATTCTTGGCAGGATTCCTTTTGCTGAGTCTCCTCTAACTTGGTTCCAATCTGTTGGGTGGTTAGCCACGGTGGCACAGTAGTGGTTAGAGTGCGGTACTGCAGGCTACTTCTGCTGACTGCCAGTTGACTGCAGTTTGGCAGATCGAATCTCAACAGGCTCAAGGTTGATTCGGTCTTCCATCTTTCCAAGACGGGTAAAGTGAGGACCCAAATTGTTGGGGGCAATAAGCTGACTCTGTCAACCGCTTAGAGAGGGCTGTAAAGCACTATAAAGTGGCACTATAAGTCCAAGTGCTGTTGCTATTAATTGCTCACCTTAGGACTCTACAGCAGCCGCCAGGAGATTAAGAGCCCCCTTCCACTTGCTCCACTGTGTTCCCAATCCTGCTTGGGTGCCCTGGGGCAGCTGCTGCTGTTGACACAATATAGGGTGTTACAGGCGACCCCATTTCAGTTGCCCAGGTGCTCCTCAGCACCTACATTCTGCAGAGGTGAAGGTGAATTCAGTTCAGTCAAGAGGTTCCCTGTTACATAAACCCTGTGGGCACAGCCACTGACCTGATGCGGCAAGCACATGCATAGAAATAGGTAACTTACGGAGAAGGAAGAAACTGAATACTTTTTAACATGGGATTTGTTTTATCAATGGCTAACTAGCAGAAACAGAAGTTAGAAATGTAAAGAAGAATGACATAAGGTTCAATAAAAATGGATAAGCACATACGATTATTATTTGTGATTATTATTGTTATGATTATTATTGTTATTGCTGTTTCTCAAAATTAACTGTACCCAGAACACACACTGTTTATGTAGAAATTTTTATGTTTAAAAAGTGCAATAGCAATAGAACTTAGACCTATATACCGCTTCACCGTGCTTTACAGCCCTCTCTTAAGCGGGTTCTCTAAGTCAGCCTATTGCCCTCAACAATTTTGGGTCCTTATTTTACCCACCTCGGAAGGATGGAAGGCCGAGTCAACCTTGAGCCTGGTGAGATTCAACCTGCCGAATTGCAGGCAGCTAGCAGGCAGCAGAAGTAGCCTGCAGTACTGCACTCTAACCACTGCGCCACCACGGCTGATAATAATTAATAAATATGTGACTTCAGGAGAAAATTAGCGCTCTACTCCCTGGGATTAGCCACTGGCACAAATGGCGTTCACTTCTTTTTACTTGAGACTTATTTGGTGGTTTTAAGTCTTTGTCTCTCCCTGTTCCTGCCCAAGCCATTCTCAGTTCCTCCTTGGGGATGGAGCCTCACTTCTCTCGGGGCAAGGCAAGGTTTGGAGGCTGTCTGGCATGACTTTTTCTGAGCTGCCTGCTATGCCAGAGGAAAGGATGCAGCGGTGAAATTGCCTTTCCCCCATCCTGAAGTCTTAGTGCGTTTCTAGAGCTTTAAAGAGTTCCTATTATTTCCCCGCAGTTTGAAGGGTTTATGGGGCTCGGGATACCATCTAACCGGCATCTTTTGGCTCCTTTCTCTTCTAGTTGTCCTGCTAGATTTTGCCAAAGCCCAGGGGGATCTTGGATGGCTCAATCATCCCTATGGAAAAGGGGTAAGTTTCTGGTTCTTTCTGGCAAAATTGCCCCCCTAGTCTAAAAAAAAAAGTCAGCTTTCACAGTGTTAACTCGATTTTTGAGGGTGGAGTTTCCCTCTAGTGCAAGGCTGTCAAACTCAATTTCATTGAGGGCCCCATCAGGGTTGTGTTTCACCTTGGGAGGCCGGGGTGGGCGTGGCCAGCTCGACAACACTCATGTCGGGGATTGTCTGTGGCGGCCTGAGTACTCTGCCAGCAAAAACAGGCTCCCAAGCTCCGTTTTCTGCTGCAGCAGCCTCTTGTCAGCGAAAACGGAGCTCAGGAGGGCTGCAACGGCGGCCTTCCCGCGCTCCGTTTTCGCTAGCAGAGCCACCATGGGCTGGTCCTTTGTTGTTTTCAGGGTGGCCGCGTAGTCCAGATTTAAACACCTTGCGGGCTGGATCCAGCCCACAGGCCTTGAGTTGGACCACCCCTGCTCTAGTGGAAAGCATAACAAGCTTTGCTTCAAATATCTGTTTTCATTTTTAAAAGGGAATGGTTCCATTAGAAGGTTGAACCGAAACAATTTCTCTTATCGGATTAAAACAGTACAGGATACTGCTAAACTAATTGGGTTTTGAAAGGATGGCCAAATGGGGGGGAAAAAGAGGCCCAAATAACCATCAGGAAGTAGTTCTAGGAACCAGAAAAGGCTGCCGTAGCCAAAGGCAGCACAGCTGTAATCTTAAGAAAGCCAGGGAAATCCATCTAGGTCCTTCGTAGTTTTGGTAAGCAACTACACTGAGCCACAGTTCACAACATGAGATTAGATGGATGTAGATGAGGAGTCTTTATTAGATATGACCTCGTGGATGACCCTCACTCTGTCAAGGACCTTCGAGTTCTCATATCGAATGACCTAAGCGTCAAAGCTCACTGCAAACAGTATTACCAAAAAGGCTTTTAAGAGTTGTAAATTTAATTTTATGAAACTTCTCCTCTGGTAATACCGATTTGCAAACTAGGGCATTCAAGACCTTTGCTAGACCAATACTTGAAGACAGCTCTGCTATCTGGAATCCGCACTGTATATCAGACATAAATTGAGCGAGTCCAGAAGTATTTTACCAGAAGAGTACTACACTCCTCTGTCCGCAACAGAATACACCTACACCACCACACTTGAGATTCTAGGCTTAGACAACCTTGAACTACGCCAGCTAAGACTGGACTTAAGCATAGTACATAAAATCATATGTTACGATGTCTTAACCAGTTAATGAATATTTCAGCTTTAACCACAACAACACAAGAGCACACAACAGATATAAATTAAATATAAACCACTCCAAACTCGATTGCAGGAAGTACGATTTCAGCAACAGAGTGGTCAATGTCTGGAACTCACTACCTGATTCTGTTGTCACCTGCTCAAACTCCCACTCCTTTACCCTCAAACTAACCTCTATCGACCTCACCCCATTCCTAAGAGGTCTGTAAGGGGACGTGCATAAGCGCACAATTGTGCTTACTGTCCCTGTCCTATTGTCCCCAATTATTAGTTCCCATTTCTTGTATTTAAACTTATGTTTATTCTTACTTCTATTATATTGTAAGCATTTGACTAAATAAAATAAAATAATTGGCTGTGATGGCCCAGAGAGAGGAGTTCTGTGGCTGTGCATGGTGTTAAAAGCAATACCGTGATGTCTTCTCCCTCCCTCCACCAGTGGGATCTTCTTCAGAACGTCATGAACGAATCCCTCATCTACATCTACTCAGTTTGCAACGTGCAGGAAGGCGATCAGGATAACTGGCTGAGGACCAACTGGATCTACCGAGGGGAAGCTCAACGTATCTTCATTGAAATCCAGTTCACCGTCCGGGACTGCAACACCTTCTCGCCTGGGACGGGCACCTGCAAGGAGACGTTCAACCTCTTCTACGCCGAGTCGGACGTCGACTACGGCATCAATTTCCAGAAGCGCCAGTTCCAAAAGATCGACACGATTGCCCCCGACGAGATCACCCTGCTGGAAGACTTCAGCACCCGCAACGTGAAGATCAACGTGGAGGTGCGCTCGGTCGGGCCTCTCACCCGGAAGGGCTTCTACGTGGCCTTCCAGGACATCGGTGCCTGCGTGGCACTCCTCTCCGTCCGGATCTACTACAAGAAGTGCCCCGGAGTCTTCCGCAATATGGCCAGCTTCCCGGAAACCATTGCCGGGGCTGATTCGCAAGCCCTAGCCAAGGTGCCTGGCACTTGTGTGGCGGAAGCCGTGGCCACTGAAGAACCCTTCATGCACTGCAACTCGGATGGAGAGTGGCTGGTGCCCATTGGCGAGTGTCTTTGCCGAGAAGGGTATGAGAAAGACGGGGACAGCTGCAGAGGTAAGTCAACCGTGACTCTCCCTCTCGCTTCGTTTACTGAATTTCTAGTTTGTCGGGCACTAAATGAACGACGTTTTAAAAAGTTAAGGAGGAGAAATGTCAATTCCGGCTTCTGCGAAAGTGGCGCGACTGGGCAGATTCTAGGATGGCAACCCAAGGGAAGCAAACGCTCTTATTTTCATTTGGTTGGGGCAGGAGTATGTGTGGGAAGTTGGAATATTGCCGGGACAAGCAAAAGAGTAAGAATGTGCATGGTGTAAAGGCCTGCATACACTTCCTTCTCTGAAGGCCCTTAACTTAGCCCCCTGTTCTGGGGTGAATCAAAGGGCTTTGCAGCCCCACGAGGAGGAGGGCATGTAATATCCAAGGAGAGGATTTGCCATGGCTTTTGTCCTTCCTGTGGGGAAATAAGGGGCCTCCAGGGCAGACCCTGGCCTTGGAACTGAGCATTGGGAAGCGCCGGCAGCTGGAGGCCTGGCAGGACAGAAAGCGCAGGTCTCCCTTGCGGCCACTCCCCAGGTGTGGTGTGGGCGGCCGAGCAGGTGTGCTTTTGGTCCTGCAGGAACTGCTGGAGAGCCAGCCGATCCCTCCCTCCGAGCTCCCTCCCTAGAGAGAGACACCCTCTGTCTCCTGGCTGGGGTGTGCCACCTCTGGCTCATTTCCTGCTTGACAAGAACAGCTGGGTGGCGGGGAGGCCTCGAATCCTACAGGAACCTGGCAGATCGGGTGAAGCCTTCCGACGGGACGGGTTTCCCCCCTGCTTCAGAAGCTACGGCTGGATGCCGCACCGAAGCTGCGCAGCTCCACTCTGGGCTAAAGCTACAGGTCCATCCGTGCTACTCGTTTCTGGCCCTAGGGGGGTGCTGCTCATCTCCGTTACAAAGCCAAAGAGCCAGCGCTGTCCGAAGACGTCTCTGTGTTGATGTGGTCGGCACGACTAAACGCCAAAGGTGCACAAAACACGGTTCCCTTCCCAACAAAGGGGTCCCTATTTGTCTACTTGCATTTTTTTTTTTACGTGCTTTCGAACTGCTCGGTTGGCAGAAGCTGGGACCAGGAACGGGAGCTCACTCCGTGACGCGGCAATGCTAGGGATTTTGAATCGCCGAACGGCCGACCTTTCTGACTTGACAAGCTCAGCGTCTTAGCCCCTGAGCCACCAATCTCTCTCTTAGGTCAGGATTCAATCACAAAAGCCAGCTGATGTCCTCAATAGGTGACCCGGGCATTCCTTGGCTAGGCAGGACGTTCCAGCCAGCATACAAGCAAGCCCAGGTCCCTACAGGGAGGAGGAGGTGCATAGGCGCACAAGGAGGCTGAGGGCAAGAAGATTGCGCCTCAGGAATGTGCCCAGAGTTTGCAGAGAGAGAGAGATACGGAGTTCTCAAGGTTACGGAGCCCTCTTGAGTACACACAGCCTCCCCCCTCTTTTCCTCTTCGCTACCGACAGGCCATTATCACACTTCCCTCCCGCCAGACACCGGTGGCATTTGGCCCCTGATAACCAGTGTCGCCAGCGCCCAACTATGGAGGCGGCCCTGGTTTTTTTTTTTAGGTCCATCCTATTGCAACTCGGTGCCCTCTGGTGTGGCTAGGACGAAGCTCCCCATTGCAAAAAGCTCTTCTCTTTAAGCCCAACTACTCCGAAGAGAAGGAGCATCTGCTGCTGAAGGAGCATCACTCACATCTTCTAAATCAGGGGTCTCCAACCTTGGCAACTTTAAGACTGGTGGACTTCTGGGAGTTGAAGTCCACCAGTCTTAAAAGTTGCCCAGGTTGGAGGCCCCTGGTCTAAACGTCCTGCCTGGGCCTCCACCCTATCCAAAAGCTCGCTGTGAAGGGGACGCAGAAAGCGTAAACTTCCGATAAACAGCCCTTCATCTTCTCCGTGCCTGCTCAGAACTGCACTTAAATCCACTGATATTTGCTGGATACTCAGCCACTTAAGGCTGACTGTTCTTTTTATATATATGTATATATGGGTGAGCAGCCATGCTGCGTTGGGCCAGTTTTGTTCTCCTTCTCCAGCCAGAAAGTAATGGCGGCAACAGCTTCTTCTATTAGGAGAATTGCAGAAAATGAGCTTTTCTGCAACCCCAAGGCCTCCAAAAAAGGCAGCCCTGGGTGGGAAACAAAGGAACAAACAGAGATAGGCCGGGCTTCCTGCTTACAGCACCCCTGCCTGCTCTCCTTTTCTGCCACCAGATGTTCCACTCCCAGCAGCCAGCCGTCTCCCTCAGTCAGAAAAATGTGGAGAGTGGCTTTGGGGGTCCTTCTAAACAGACCTCTTGTGTTAAGCATGAATTCTTGGGCAGATACTCTCCCGTCGCCCACCTCCTTCTCCCAACAGGCTGGCACACCTTCCACTTTGCCACCCGTCTTGGCCAAGCAAAGGGCAACCTGGGCTTGCTTAAAACCACGATAGGGCATGATATGCAGATGGCCGGGGATTAAATGCGCTGCATTCGGCATCTAAAACGCCGACTCTTTTTTAAGATCCTGGCGTGTACATTTCTGGTAACGTGTTGTCGATTCAAATGGTTCCAATTAAGTGGACGGGTTAGTTTTTAACAACATTAATATAATCATTATTTAAAAAGGCACTGATTTAAAAGGAGTAAGCGTCTTCGGAGACGATTCTGGCTGCGGTGATATGTACCGATTTCAAAAGCGCTGGGTTTACCTCCACTGCTCCTACAAGATCTGGGCTGCAGATCATGGCTGCCCTTTTCTGCCTCCCTTGGCTGCTATTTTGCAATCGTCCAAAATTTGGTAGCCTCGTTTGGTAGCTCTATCTGCTCATTTAATGCGGATATTAGAAATTGTCTAATTGGATTTCAGTTCAGATGTGATGTGATGTAGCCAACATGAAGGGAATAATCAGTATAATAAGCAAAGCATTACTCCGATGATTGGTGTGGCATGAATTCACCCCCCCTCCTTGAATGTTAAAATACAATTCAGAATCCTAACCAACCCAGGGTGGAGCTGCTTGAAACAGTTTGCATTCTGAGTAAGAGTTTTAGGAGATCTAGGCTGCCATTACGACTCCGCAGACGATACGTACGGCAGCTCAGCAACATCCTGACTATCCATTATACCCACCACTCCCAGTTTATACCAAGGAAGCAGCTGCTGGCACACCTGCCTGGGAAGCCCAAGGCAAGGCCTCAACATGCCTGCTAATTGCACATGGCCCCCTTTGGCCCCCCGAGGCACAAAGAGAAGTCTTCGCTAAGGTGGGACCGGGGGCGGGGGGAGGAAGAGGGGTGGGCCTGTTCCAGTTCTAAGATGCGCCCAGAATGCTTCGCCCTGCACATGTCTAGACAACCTGGGTTCTCTGGCCAATTTTGGGGCATTGTTACGGTTAAAAAGACCCCCCCCACCCACACACACACATTTGCCCGTTGGATTCTTGATTAGAGAACGTGCTTCTAGGAAATAGAGTAATATACCAGCTCTTCACCCACTAAGATGGGCCGATCATAAATAGTGCTTGAGATTTAGTTTGATAACAGAGGACATAATTTGCGTGAAGATACGCCTAAATTTCATCCCCGGCATGAAAAAAATAACCCTACAGGGCCAACGTTGACTCAGATGATGCCAGGGTCTGAACCCTAGAGATGACAGGGTACCATACTGAAAATTTACAGAAAGATGGAAATACTCTCTGGCCATTTTCTGGAGCAGCTTAGAATCTTGTGGACCTTGGAAGTTTTCTAGTCTAGGAAAAATCATGCTGTTAACATCTACCATTGTTTTCTTAAAATAAAATTTTATTTTTAGACAAACATACACAAACACAACATAAAAACATAAAGCCATCTTCCAATTATGTATATACAGTGTGTCGGTTGGTTACAAATTTTTTGTGTATCCTCTCCATAGTCCTCACTTATAATTACTTGCATATATTCTCATATTATCAATCAAATATTTATTATGATTGTTAATCATTCATTTGACTGTAGTATTGTTCCTTCATGTTAAACGAGATATTCCATATTTTTCAATTGATTTATAACAATGCATATTATTATCCTAAATCCATCCAATAATAATACCTCTTTATATTATACTCTATATAATTCTATTCTCCATATATTGTAAAATTCTCCATATTTCATTACCTTATTTTATTTTCCATCCATTGATAGAATAGATCCCAAATCTTATAAAATTGTTTATCTTCTTGTTCTCTAATTTCAAACGTCAATTTACTCATTTCGGCACTACCATTGTGTCCCATCTACAACTCATTTCAATGAGAGCTCCCTAAATTTCCGTGTTGGGGTGAAGGGAACAATAAAGGGATAAACAGTCACACCGTATACCAAAAACACGCATTCCAAGGTCTCTTGGTAGCATCTTCAGCCTTGCCTGCACCACTTCTCCACCTCCATGAGCCCCACCGTCTCAGTCTCAGCCCTGCACGCGGCACCACGCCTTCCCTCCTGCTCGCCTGCCCATCTGTGGGGCAGGTTTACTGCCTCCCCTTTGTTTCCCTCCCTGGAAAGGAGCTGAAAAGGGACCACGGACGCAAAATACAGCCTTGAACTTTGGAGCTAAGTCTTTTCCATTCAACGTGTAATCTCTATTGTTTGCTCGATTCAATCTTTGCATGACAATCAAAGTTTCCAGTCTAGGCAGAAGTTTAGAAGCACCGAAAGGGCTTAAGATGTTGAATGTACAGAAGCTCAAGAAGATTATTTTACCAAGGAGGGGATGTAGAATGTTATTCGGGGTCTCGGCGGTCCGTGCTGCTTTCCTCCCCCACTTCTACTCACTTGAATCTCACGAGAAATACATCTTTGAAGACTTGTGGACTTCAACTCCCAGGATTCCTCCTCCAGGCATGTTAACTCGGGAATTCTGGGAGTTGAAGTCCATGAGTCTTAAACTTGCCAAGTTTGAAGACCCTTGGATTAGATAGATAGATAGATAGATAGATAGATAGATAGATAGATAGATAGATAGATAGACAGAAAAGATAAGATAAGATAAGATAAGATAAGATAAGATAAGATAAGATAAGATGGTAGATAGATAGTTGGTAGATAGTTGGTAGATAGATGATAGATACAGACAGACATAGAGATGTAGAAGCGGTATACAAGTCTAAGGGCTACTGAGTTAGGTAGTTAGATAGACACATGTAGAGATAGATAGATAAGACAGACAGACAGACAGACAGATAGATTAGATAGACAGATAGATAGGTAGATAGGTAGGTAGAGATGGAGATAGAAGATATTGTATACAAGTCTAAGGGCTACTGAGTTAGGTAGTTAGATAGAAACATGTAGAGATAGATAAGACAGACAGACAGATAGATAGACAGATAGATAGGTAGATAGGTAGGTAGAGATGGAGATAGAAGATATTGTATACAAGTCTAAGGGCTACTGAGTTAGGTAGTTAGATAGACACATGTAGAGATAGATAAGACAGACAGACAGATAGATAGATAGGTAGGTAGAGATGGAGATAGAAGATATTGTATACAAGTCTAAGGGCTACTGAGTTAGGTAGTTAGATAGACACATGTAGAGATACATAAGACAGACAGACAGACAGACAGATAGATTAGATAGACAGATGGATAGATAGGTAGATAGGTAGAGATGGAGATAGAAGATATTGTAGATCAGGGGTCTTCAAACTTGACAGCTTTTAAGATTTGTGGACTTCCAACTCCCAGAATTCCTCCTCCAGTCCATGGTAGCTCAGGAATTCTGGGAGTTGAAGTCCACGAGTCTTAAACTTGCCAAGTTGGAAGACCCTTGCCCTAAAGCCACTTGGGTGAGTCTAGGGGTGCTAAGGCAGCATCCGTCATCAAAGGGTTTCTCCACCTACTCTATGCCATTCCACCAGGGCTCCCAATTCCAGCAGAAGGGAACCGGTGCAGCCATGCAAGACCAGAGCCCCAGAGCTCCTTCTCCTAAAAGCCTTCCGGGGGGGGGGGAGCCCATCTGTGTCTTTTCTTCCCACCCCTCGGCACTTGATTGACTGGGAATCTCATAAAAGGTGCCACTCCCCTCCCCTCCCACTGTCCAAGTTTCTTCCCAAGAGGAGGTAGATCTTCTGAACGACCTTCATGGGCTCTCAAGTAGAGGGTCTTTCCTCCAAAAGGTCCCCCTCTGAGGCGACTGCGGTCCTGAGGGCGGGAGATGGTGGCCGGCGAGAGAGAGAGAGAGAGAGAGAGAGGCTCAAGCCAGAACTTCCAAAGCCGCATCCTCTACCAATTCCTACCGGATATGACTCAATTCCCAGGGCACCACCGAGCAAAGCTGTTTCCGACAGGATAGTGTCATTGTCCAGGAAGTAAACATGAAGTATGTAGCTGGCCAGGAAGTCTTTAAGCTGAATGGCATTTTCTCTGCAGCCCTGTCCTGCCAACGTAATTACAAGGATATGCTACTTTCCAAATCTGCCGGTATCAGCAAGAGATGCTATAAAAAGCCAAAATGGCAGCCGGCGGATGCTCTGATCTCACCTACTTCTCGTCTCTGTTGCATTTTTCTAAAACTTCAGGGCCGGCAGGGCTTCATTTTTTAATTATTGGTTTGTTTGTCAAAAAAGTAAGTATAGATATGAACATAAAACATGAAGTAAATACAGGTAAATGGGGACAGTAAGACAGGGATGGTAAGCACACTGGTGCGCTTATGCACGCCCCCTTTAAGGACCTTTTAGGAATGGGGTGAACCATGGTAGACAGTTTGAGGATGAACCTATGAGAGGTTTTGAAATTACCCAGGTGCACTCTCCTGTTTTTATTTCGGCGCTTGTACTAATACGTTCATTCCCATTTTAGAGGTGGAGACTCGACCAAGAAAATGATTTGTTCACAACCCACTATCAATCCTTATCATGTCTCTGCGTTTGATTGTAGCCGATGCTGACTAACTATATTCACTGACCAAGTTTGGCTTAATGCTGGTTGTGAAGAGAAGGACCAGGGGAAACAGGATAGCAGCGGCCTTCCAATATTTGAGGGGCTGCCACAGAGAGGAGGAAGGGGGTCAAGCTATTTTCCAAGGCACCTGTAGGCCAGACAAGGAATAATGGATGGAAACTTAACAAGGAGAGATTTAACGTGGAAATAAGGAGGAATTTCCTGACCGTGAGAACAATCAACCCGTGGAACAGAAGTTGCCCTCAGAAGTTGTGGGAGCGCCATCACTTGAGATTTTCAAGAAGAGATTGGACAAATCTGTCAGAAATGGTGTAGGGTTTCCCGCTTGGCTGGGGGGGGGGGTTGGACTAGATGACCTACAAGGTCCCTTCCAACTCTGATTATCTGTTAAATCTGTTTGAAATGGCAGTTAACAAAAAAAAAATTGCTTTCCTTCCAGCTTGCTCGCCCGGATTCTTTAAACAAGACGTCTCCAATAGCGCTTGCTCGAAGTGCCCCGTACACACGCTGCCTTCTTCAGAAGGCTCCACTTTGTGTCCTTGTGAGGAAAGCTACTTCCGGGCTCCAGGTGATCCGGTTTCCATGCCCTGCACAAGTAAGTGAGAAACAGAATCGGTCGCTGGGGAGGGATCGTTGTCAGGAAGGAGGGTGGCTTTATCCCTCTATCAGGCTAGGCGGCTGAGATAAGTGCTGGACAAAGCAAACAGTCTGTGTGTATCAGATCTTGGAAAGGGAGCAATGCACATTTCTTCACTCCGGTGGCGGGACCTACACTTTTATGACTTTTCCCTCTGTTTAGTGAAACCATTCTGGAATTTTTTTTTAAAAAAAAGGCCTTAGATTGGCTTCTACAATTTTGCTTTGCCCCTATCCCATCTAAGGAAGGAAGGAGCAAGTGCAGAATAGAAGAAGGAGAAAAAGGGCAGAGAGAGATACACAACGTAAACCGAGAGAAAAATGTGCAGTTAATGCTCTGACCAAGGCTTCCTGAGTCAGTAACAAAGTTTAGTCCAAACAACTCTTGTTTTATTTCAACGCTGGGAATTAATGTGCATTTCCAGCCTTTAATGAGTCCCAAACAGTCCCTCGAGATAAGCACCCACCTTTCTCTCCTTTGAATTGCTGCCAACAACTGAAGTGACAAATGAACTGTAAAAAACCAACCAAAGTACAAAGTCCACGCAGAGCTTCAAAGTTTAATCTGAACAGAGCAAACAACTTTGCTTCCTGCAAAGGTTTTTCTACCTTTGCACTTCCTTTATACTTTAATAGGAGGGCCAATCACTTCCAAATCTTACTTCCGAGCCGCCTCTTTTGTTTTAGCTGCTCTCGCCTTCTAGCAGCTCTGTGCATGCACGCGCTGGGAACAGGCTCCCCTTGTTCCTCTGCCTTGCTGCTGCCAGATTCTGGAGGCTCTGGAATCAGCACATAACTCCCAGATGGTCCTGGCTCCATCTCTGTATCAGACACAGGACCCTCATCCAAGTCCTCCCCCAACTCCTGTACTGGTCCCTGTTCTTCCCACTGTCCAACTCTGCTACCGTCTGCACAGGCTGCCAGCGAACCACAACAGTTAATCAGTTAAATTGCTGGCTTAAGTAATCATCTTCGGCCTTGCATCCAAGAGATCTGGGCATGCTTTTTTATTTTTCAATTATTCTTTTTGTCTCCTATCTGATAGAGCCCCCCTCGGCTCCTCAGGGGGTGACAGCAATCGGCCTGGGTGCTAAAGTCCAGCTACGTTGGTCTCCACCCCAAAACACGGGGGGCCGCCAAGATATCACCTATCGAGTGTCGTGCGAACAGTGCTGGCCAGATTCAGGGGACTGCCACGTTTGTGATGCCACTCTCCGGTATTCGGACAATCCGCACAAACTCACCGGCACGTCTTTGATGATCAGTGACCTGGAGCCACACGTGAACTACACTTTCACCGTAGAGGCTCATAACGGAGTGTCCTCCTTCAGTACCCAGCGCAGTTACGGAGTCACTAGCATCAGCGTCAATCAGACAGGTAAAGGCCTTGGGTATCGTAAACCGGATTAAAAGGGTTGGGATCTAGTGATACGGTCAGATGCCTATTGCCCGGGGCTCTCTGTTTGTGGCCCCTGGGTGGAATTAAGACAGAATTAAATTCTTTGGTTCTTTGATTCTGGTGAGACTCTGGGTCGTTTAGTTCTATATCAAAACACGTAATTTTGTGATACGGTTTATCAAATCCCTCAGTTTTAACAGACTCTGGTCTTTCAAAAACAAAATCGGCAAAGCCACTTAGAGCAGGGGTTGGCAAACACATAAACACTCAATGAGCCATTTGCACCCGTTTCCCACCGAAAAGGAAACATCGGGAGCCACAAAACCCTTCCCATGCCTGACTATTTCCTGAGCAGCCACAAAGCTAGCATATGTAGTTGAATTAAATGTTCTGTTTTCTTCTGAAACTTTCCTTTTCTTGGATTTATGCATGGCTGACCAAAGAGGGGTCGAAAAACTAAATAAATTGCTTGCTGGTGGGTGTCGCACATTGGCGGTCATGACACATATTTTTGAGCAACAAGGAGCTGCAGCAGAGGGATGAAAGAGCCACATGCAGCTCCAGAGCCGCAGGTTGCCGACTCCTGACTTAGAGAGAGAGTTCTATGAAAGGCTCTCCAAATTCTAATCATGGTTATAAGGGTGGAGGAAGGTTTCTCCTTTGGGACAGCCTCTTTAGCACTACGAAGCACTCGAGTAACTAAGTTGTCCCCAACTGAAAGGGGAGCAGCTTTTGATTCTGTAAATCCAGCGTTGGGTTGATAGGCAATTCATGTCAATTCATGTCATCGTATCTGACAAAGGCAATCGCGGGGAAAGCATAACTGGCTACATGCAGATTTTGTCAGCCCTTCTTCCTCTTCCTCCTTGTTCAGAACCACCAAGAGTAACTTCAGTGACCATGGACAGTCGCACCGCTACTAGTTTAACATTATCTTGGACTGTTCCTCCTCGCCAACAGAGCCATGTTTGGAAATACCAGGTTACTTACAAGAAGAAGGTATAACTCTTTGCCACCGTTGCAACTTCCTTGCCGGGGGGGGGGGGGGGGGGGGGGGGGG
>NW_020716836.1:683220-735433 GCF_900518725.1 Notechis scutatus
TTTCTTATCCTTTCTCCTTTCCTTCCCTCTTCCTCCTTTCCTTTCCTTTCCTTTCCTTTCCTTTCCTATCCTTTCTCCTTTCATCTTTCCTTCCCTTCCCTTCCTTCCTTTTTGCAGGGGAAGCTCTTAGGATTAATGAGGTGGTGCGGGAATTAAATGTAATACTGAGGCAAAGTTAATCATTTGAGAACCACCTATCTAGGTAATTTGTCTTTTCAAAAAGGCTTCCCGTTCTCCCCATAGATGCAGAGGGTGTGAATATTGCTGCGGTCCTTGGGGGATCCATTGCTGGCCTCATCTTCATGCTTGCTGTCATTGTGATCCTTTTCCTCTTCATTCGACAGAGGTTTGTGTATTGTTTTAAACTTCTGTTTCTTTCAAACATTTTAGGTGGGCTGAAAACGCCCCGTTTCCCATATTTTCGTCCTCCAAAAACACTCAGGCTCTGTGGGTATTGAAACAATACAAATCTTACGCCCAAAGAAGAGAGCAGAAGGTTGGAAAACTGTCTCGTTTTCCTTACTCCAACCATTTTTTTCCAGCAACTGCATTTCCTGGGTTACTATTTTCTCCTTTTTTTTTTTTTTTGCTGGAGTTTTTTCAAAGCTGGGGAGGGCGGATGAAGCGAGAGGGCGGAAAACGGGTAGGAGTGGAAGTGAAGCAGAAGGAAATGTAGAATTCCATCCAGATGACCGAGAATCTAGGCAGACATCTAGCCCTTTTGAGAAATGCCTGTCAATTTAATCTCTCTTGGGTTTGCCATTAAAAAAAAAAAGTTACAGTAGAAGAGAGCGTGCTAAGTTAGAGACAGGCGTATCGTCCAGTTTTTTAAACCTGCAAGAAAATTAACATTAATAATTAACAAAAGAGAGAACCTGAAGAGGAAACAACGAGAGCAGCTAAGATCGAGCAGCTAAGATCGATAAGCATCTCCCAGGCCTCCTTATTTCAAAGTTTTAATAACAATGGAAGAGGAGGAGGGAGGACTACAAAGCGGGCTTCTTTTAATCCAGCTGTTGAGAGATGCCTGTGTGTCTGGGAGGCATTGAAGACACTGCCTGTCTTTCGGGAATTATCAGTTAACCCTTCAAATTTCATTTAGGAAAAAGAATTCGCGGGCCCGGCAGACTTCAGAAGATGTTTACTTTTCCAAATCTGGTGAGTATTAGTCCCTTGATCGTATGGCTGCACTAGGGAAATTGGACACTGCAGATTATGAGGCGCGGTGGCGCAGTGGTTAGAGTGCGGCACTGCAGGCTACTTCTGCTGACTGCCGGCTACCTGCAATTTGGCAGTTCGAATTTCACCAGGCTCAAAGTTGACTTAGCCATCCGTCCTTCAGAGGTGGATAAAATGAGGACCTAGATTGTTGGGGACAAGAGGCTGACTCTCTAATCCGCTTAGAGAGGGCTGTAAAGTGGTATATAAGTCTAAGGACTATTGCTACCTTCCTGCCTTCCTGCCTTCCTTCCTTCCTTCCTTCCTTCCTTTTTTCCTTCCTTCCTTCCCTCCCAGTGGTTAGAATGCAGTATTGCAGGCTAACTCTGCCCACTGTTAGGAGTTTGATCCTGACCAACTGGCTCAAGGTTGACTGAGCCTTCCATCCTTCCAAGGTTGGTAAAATGAGGACCCAGATAGTTGGGGGCAAGAGGTTGACTCTGTAAACAGCTTAGAGAGGGTTGTAAAGCTGTATATAAATCTTAAGGACTATTGCTTGCTTGCTTCCTTCCTTCCCAGTGGTTAGAATGCAGTATTGCAGACTAACTCTGCCCACTGTCAGGAGTTTGATCCTGACCGACTGGCTCATAGTTGACGCAGCCTTCCATCCCTTCCAAGTTCGGTAAAATGAGGACCCAGATTGTTGGGGGCAAGAGGCTGACTCTATAAACCGCTTAGAGAGGGCTGCAAAGCACTGTGAACCTGTATATAAGTCCAAGTGCTATTGCTATTACTATGGAAAGGATCTAAAGTACAGTTTAGGCCCCGAGTAGGAACATTCATTCTTCATATTTTTTAAAAGAAAAAAACGTGTTTGCCTATTTCCATCCAATCACTAAGAGGCGTCAGACCGTGGAGAGAGGCTGGGTTTGGGTCGGATCATGCCACGGAGTCTCTCTCCCCTTCCAAGCAGGAAGCCCTCTTGGTGTGCCATTCCCATTTCTTGTACCCTTGTGACTCTGCAGATCAGCTCAAACCCTTGAAGACTTACGTGGATCCCCACACCTACGAAGACCCCAATCAGGCGGTCCTGAAGTTCACCACCGAGATCCACCCTTCCAGCATTTCCCGACAGAAAGTGATCGGAGCAGGTACCGGGTTCCAGTCCTCTCAAACAGGGCAGGGAAGAGGACGTGGGAGGGGGCAGTTGGTTGGGTTTGTTTCAAGGCGGTTTAATCTCCCACTCCGTCGCAAATGATTCCAAGAGATTCTTTCAAGCCCCTTCGTTGTTGTTTTTTCCTCTGTTAGGAGAATTTGGCGAAGTTTACAAAGGGATCCTGAAAAGTGGCAAGAAGGAGAGCCACGTGGCCATCAAGACGCTGAAATCCGGTTACACCGAAAAGCAACGCATTGACTTTTTGAGTGAGGCGAGCATCATGGGGCAGTTTTGTCACCACAACATCATTCATTTGGAAGGTGTTGTCTCCAAATGTAAGTGCTGCGTAGAATCCTAGCTTGGGTCTTGGTTCCTGGCTCCAAGGCGCCACTTTCCCCTGGGCGGTGATCGGAGGTGATATCTTCGGTGGGTTTCACCTGACAGCCTTTCCTTGTCTTTCCAGATAAGCCTTTCATGATCGTCACCGAATACATGGAGAACGGAGCCCTGGATAAATTCCTACGGGTAGGTCTACATCGGGGGTCTGCAACCTTAAGACACCCAGAGGGTTTCTCCATGCCCAAAGAGCTGGACAGGCGGATCGAGATACTTGGACCTGTTTCCCACAGAAAACACCGGGAGCCACAGAACCTGGATGGGCGTGGTCAACTCAACACCACTCCCACCCAGTCACATGACACCCCCACGCCATGCCTACCCAGGATTTGTGGCTCCCGGTGTTTTCTGTGGGGAATGGGTCTCTCTCTTCCTCCCCTCCCTCCCTCCTTCCCTTTCATTTCTGTTTTTTGTTTTTTTGTTTTACCTTCTCAGGCCAATTGAGGAATGACTGGGAGGGGAGGGCGGCAAGGGGCGGGGCCAGCCAGTGGTAGAATCACCCAACAGGGAGCCACAGCAGAGGGCTCAAAGAGCTGCATGCGGCTCCAGAGCCGTGGTCAAGGGTGACAATGAATTATGTGTCTCAGAGTCGGTTACACCCAGGCAATATCGCACCTTTAATTCTCAATAAATCCTTTTGAAGCTTTGGACGGTTGATTCGAGACTATGATTTAAATGGGGTTAAGTGCCGGAATAGCCAACTCTGAGACACATAATTCATTGTCACCCTCAACCCTGGTTTCCCCCCACCCCCTCAGTATATCGTAATTCACATTCTCCAGTGGGACACCCCCACAGCCAAGAGTCATCTATCATGCTCTCCAATTAGAATTTGCAGTGGCAGAAACTTCGGTCACCTAGAAACTATCTTTGAAAACATTTATGGAATGCACTTTCAGTTTTGCAAGCTGCTACACTGCTCCCCCTTCCCTTTCTGTTGGCAACTCTATAAAAGACCAGAGAAACATTTTATGAGTTGACACGAGGGTTGCTGGCACCCGGTCTACACCCTTCCCTCTTCCAAACTTCTTCCCCCGTGTTGATCCTCCCTTGTGAATCGGCCCTTTCAAATTCTCCAAAGCGAACAGGGCTGGAGGTAGGTCTGGGCCAGACGCGATCACCTATTTAAAATCCTCCTCTCAAGTCAGCAGAAAGGATGGCGGCTCTGAATCCTCCCGCTCTCTTTGGTCCAACAGGAAAAAGACGGGGAGTTTTGTGTCATCCAGTTGGTAGGCATGTTGAGAGGAATCGCTTCTGGAATGAAATATTTGGCCAGCATGAACTACGTCCATCGGGATCTGGCTGCTCGCAATATCCTCGTGGACAGTCAGCTGGTGTGCAAAGTGTCCGATTTTGGCCTGTCCCGTGTCCTGGAGGATGATCCTGATGCTACTTATACCACCAGCGTAAGTGATCCCAGATTACTATCTTCTCTCTTATGTGACGAATTGCCACGAGATTACTACAGCTGAAGCAAAATGTCTAGAGCTTGTTGTTAGTTGCAAAGTCATGTCTGACCCATCGCAACCCCCGTGGACAATGTTCCTCCAGACCTTCCTGTCCTCTTATCCTCTGGAGTCCATTTAAGCTCACTCCGACTGTTTCAGTGACTCCATCCAGCCCCCTCCTTCTCTGCCATCTCCTCCTCCTCCTCCTTCTTCTTCTTCCTCTTCTTCTTCTTCTTCCTCCTCCTTCTTCCTCCTCCTCCTCTTCCTCTTCCACTTCCCCTCCTCCTCCTCCTCCTCTTCTTCTTCTTCTTCCTCTTCCTCTTCTTCTTCCTCTTCCTTTTCCTCTTCCTCCTCCTCCTTCTTCTGCCCTCTATCGTTCCCAGCATTCGGATCTTCTCCAGGGAGTCCTTCCTTCTCATGAGGTGGCCAAAGTCTTTTGAGTTTCCTCTTCAGGATCTGGCCTTCTCAAGAGCAGTCAGGGTTGATCTCCTCTAGGACCGACCGGTTTGATCGCCTTCAGTCCAAGGGACTCGCAGGAGTCTTCTTCTCCAGCCCCAGAGTTCAAAGGCCTCCATTCTTTGGCGCTCAGCCTTCCTTATGGTCCAACTTTCACGGCCATACATTGCAACTGGGAAAGCCATAGCCTTGACTCTATATGCCCTTCGTCTAGAGCTAGGGATGACATAAGGGAACTATCGCTAGGTTGAATGAGAATCTGGGAAAGGAGGAGCTAAAAAGGAAGATGTCAACAGATGAATTTGTTTTATTTCACAGACTCCAGTGAGAGCCCAGTGTGGTAGGAAAGACGGGGTAGGGAATGAAGAAACGGCTCTTTTCCCAGGTTGATAAACCAGCGGGGGAGTTGGCCAAGTCCGCAGCCCAAAGTTGATTTGTGTCCTTTAACAGAGCTCTAATGCTTGCTGGGACTACTGCTCTGTCTCACTTTTCACTTCACGTGTATGGAAGGTTCCTGGCCTAGCATGTGGATTTGAATTCAAGTCACTCTGGTTTGTTAAGCAAGATTTACAGCTTGTACAAAAACCAGGCCCTTTATACCTCGTTGAACAAATCATGATTAAAGCAAGTATTCCACAGTGCAAATATGTGGATCCCAGCGGAAGCCTAAATGGGTAGGGATATGTTTAGACAACCAAAAGATATCAAAGTTCTTTGAAGTCAGGGGAGGACACTTATTTATTTACAAAACAATAGATTATTTACCATTTATTTATAAAGGTGACATACTTTCCTCTGCGATTTGCCTCCTTCCAACATAGCAATAGCACTTAAGACTTCTATACTGCTTCACGGTGCTTTGCAGCCCTCTCTAAGCGGTTTACAGAATCAGCCTCTTGCCCCCCAAATAATCTGGGTCCTCGTTTTATCGACCTCAGAAGGATGGAAGGCTGAGTCAACCTGGAGCCTGGCGAGATTCGAGCTGCCGAATTGCAGGCTGCCAGCAGTCAGCAGAAGTGGCCTGCAGTACTGCACTCTGACCACTGCACCACCGTGACTCTTTCCTCGCAAACATCATTTGCTTTTCCTCCCACTCAGGGCGGGAAAATCCCCATCCGATGGACAGCACCTGAAGCCATCTCGCATCGCAAGTTCACCACTGCCAGCGACGTCTGGAGCTATGGAATCGTCATGTGGGAGGTGATGTCCTACGGCGATCGGCCTTACTGGGAGCTCTCCAATCATGAGGTGAGACCCCAGTACCAGATACGGGATTTAGCCCTGACACTCAACTCCTTCTAACACTCTTGCTGAAAGGGTGGCCTAAAGACATTCCCACTGGTGGACCAGAAATGCCCACGTCCAGTCAGGAACAGAGGAAAGAGCCTTCCCATTTCCTTGGGAACTGTAGTTCATCTTCAGCAGGCATTTATTTTAGAATCCTGGGCCTGGAAGGGGCCCTGGAGATCTTCTAGTCCAGGAGTCAGCAACCCGCAGCTCTGGAGCCGCATGTGGCTCTTTCATCCCTCTGCTGCGGCTCCCAGTCACTCCAAAGGTGTGTCACAACCGCCAATGTGCGACACCCGTTGACACGCGATTTGAGCTTTTCGACCCCCAGTAGGCCAACCATGGATAAATCCAAGAAAAGAAAACTTTCAGAAGAAAACAGAACGTTGAATTCAACTAGATATGTTAGTTTTGTGGCCGCTCAGGAAATAGTCAGGCATGGGAAGGGTTTTTTGTGGCTCCCGGTATTTTTTTTTTCTGTGGGAAACGGGTCCAAATGGCTCTTTTGACTGTTTAAGATTGCCAGCCCCCCGTTCTTGTCCATTCCAGGCAAATAGATAAGCAATCTTTTCTTGAAACCCTCAAGTGATGGATTCCCTCATTCGTGATCGTTATGTTAATACTGAATTTTAACTCTGCATTTTATCCATCTATCTTAAAAGTTTTCAAAGTTATCTATCCTAAGTCTTCAAAGGCAGGATTCAAACTAACATAAAAATCAAGATAACGTTCATATGTCCAGAAAAAATAGCTATTTGCAGGGGACACCTGGCCTCCGTTTGAAAAGGGAGAGCAGCGTTCTGCAGGTCAATTCTATCTACCCAAAGACTGAAAATTATCAGTCTGGGTCTTGTTATTCCAGCTTAGCGAAAAGGGTTTGGGAATTCCCGCCAGGATATGATGGGTGGTTAATCTGAGCGCTTGTCTTTGGAAAGGCTGAAGGTTGCCGACCGTTCCCTGTTGGAGCTTTTTGTGCGCGGATGGTGTCAGGGCTCTGGCAGTTACTCCCAATTAAACCATGAGTCTCTAGCCGAACTTCCAAAACTTCAAAAGGATTTATTGGGAGTTAACATGTCCGGCACTGCCTGGGTGTATCCGGCTCTGACATACATAATTCATTGTCACCCTTGACCCTGGTTTTCCCCCCACCCCACCCTCTGGGTGTATCCTAATTCATATTCTCCAATGGGACACATCCATAGCCAAGAGTTGTGAATCATATTCTCCAGTTAGATTTTTAGTGCGGCAGAAAATTCAGTCACCAAGAAACTATCTTTGAAAACATTTACGGAATGCAAGCTTCCCACTGCTCCATCCTCCCTTTGTATTGGCAACTCTAAAAAGACCATAGAAATACGTTATGGGTTGACAGATTGTCTCCTCGGATGGGTGGACTCTCCAGGCTCCCAACTGCTATTTTCCTCCCCAAATAGGTCATGAAAGCAATTAACGAGGGCTTTCGACTCCCTGCCCCCCTGGAGTGCCCTTCTGCCATCTACCAGCTGATGATGAGATGTTGGCAGCAAGAGAGAAGCCAGCGGCCTAAATTCACTGACATCGTTAGCATCCTGGACAAGCTTATTCGCGCTCCCGAATCCCTCAAGACTATGGCAGAGTTTGACCCTCGGTAAGTCTTCCTCTCGAACATTGCTTGCAGTTTGGGAACCTTTCTCTGTGCCTTTCGACCCTGACTCTTGACCTAGAACAGGGGCGGTTAAGCTTTTCCGCACCGAGTGCCAAAATGGGAGTGTGTGCGCGCGCATGCTGAAAACCAGAACAGCAGCTCCCCGTCGTGCACGCGCAGGAGCACCAGAAACTGGAAACTTAGCGCACCTGGTCTTCCGGTTTCTAACCTGCATACGCGCCTAAAGACCAGTCGGCGCTCCAGGGAACTGATCTTCTGATTTCCAGAAGCTCACGCATGTGCAAAGACCAGCTGGTCGGAGCGCATGTGCATGCCGGAATCCAGAAGAGCAACGAGTGATGGCTGACGTGCCCAGAGAGATGGCTGGGAATAGGGTGAAAAACAGCTTCTATCCCAGGGCAGGAGCTCTGTTGAATTCTACTGTATAGTGCAGTGTCCGGGGGTTTTCAATTCAATGTGTGGAGTGTGAAGGATGGGTGTTTGTGTTTGTTTTCATGGTCATAATGTGCACTTGAAGATGGTGTTTGATTCCGTTGTACGAGGTGCAGTGACAATAAAGTAAACTTAGTAAAGGTAAAAGTAAAACTTACTAAAACTAAAACTTAAATTAAACATAGGTTCGCCATCACAGACCTAGAAGGTTATGTATGTTAAGAAACAAGGCCCAGAAATAAGAATGCCATGTTCACTTCCCCAAATCCCCAACCCTATTTTAGAAATTATTTGGCGCTAAAGAGCGGTGGGCCTTTTTTTTTTTTTTTTGTCTTCGAAGGATTTCCATCCGCTTACCCAGCACCAGCGGCTCAGAGGGCGTTCCGTTCCGAACTGTGGCGGAGTGGCTGGAGTCCATCAAAATGCACCAGTACACGGAGCACTTCCTAGAGGCTGGGTATAACGTCATTGAGAAGGTGGCGCAGATGACCAACGAGTGAGTGTGGCAACGGGCCTTTGGTGGCTGAGCTCTTGACCTTCCCCTCTCCCCTCCCCTCCCCACAGGCCACCGGCTGTCTCATTCCACCGCATTTGGAAGTCTCTGTTCTGCTCCGTAAGGAAGAATGTACACCCTTCTTCTAAAAGATTTGTCTTAGCATCCACTGGACTCCTTCTAAGGCAGGGGTGTCAATCTCGAGGCCCGCGGGGTGCTTAAATCTGGCCCACAAGGGCTGTGGCCTTCGTGCAACTACTCCATGGCCCGTTTTTGGCTTCCACGGACTCCTGCAGCACTCTCCTGGCCAAAAATGGGCCACGTGAGGCCCCTCCATGGCCCATTTTGGAAGGCAGGATGCTGCAGGAGGCATCTGTCCCGTCTCTGCCCCCCCCAACCCAGCTGGCTCGCAGAAAACTAGATCTTCTCTCGCCAATCCATGATAACCTTTAGCAGGAAGTAGGAAATGCACATTGTGCAAACGTTATGCGTAGGTGGAATGAGACACCTTTCTTAACAAATCCATCCCGGGGACACTTAAATGCCATTTTCCTTTCTGGTCAATGACTGTCCCCCAAAATTTGCTTTTTCAACCATGGGACCCGGATGACTTGAGATTCTGTACGGAGGTTCCATGAATGTAGCTTGGAAAATTACGTATTTGCACACTTCATGTTCCTTTAGAAAAATTTGCTTAAAATATGTATGAGAATGTCATGTGTTCACAATAAAGGAGGTAACAGATAATCAGAGTTGGAAGGGATCTTGTAGGTCATCTAGTCCAACCCCCTACCCAAGCAGGAGACCCTACACTATTTCTGACAGATGGGAGTTCAGTCTCAAGTGATGGTGCTCCCACAACTTCCGAAAGCAACTTCTGTTCCATTCATTCATTGCTCTCACTGTCAGAAAGTTTCTCCTTATTTCCAGGTTGAATTTCTCCTCGTTTAGTTTCTATCCATTATTATTCCTTGTCTGGCCTTCGGGTGCTTTAGAAAATAGCTTGACCCCTTCCTTCTCTCTGTGGCAGCCCCTCAAGTATTGGAAGGCTGCTATCCTGTCTCCCCTGGTCCTTCTCTTCCCTAGACTAGCCGGGCCCAGTTCCTGCCCAGTCCCCAAATCATCCTGGTTGCCCTTCTCTGCACTTTTTCTAGAGTCTCAACATTTAGAGGTTGGAATTATGACTCCCCCCACCCCCCAAAAAAATATGCAGTACAGCAAATTCCATTTGCTCTGCCCGCTGTCTTCTTAGGAGCAAAGACCTACCCTATAATTAAGCCATTTTATGCCGCCAGAAAAGCAAGAGCGGCTCATTAAATGCAGCGGGATATCTGGCCTTTTGGGATCTCTCTTGAGGGATTTTACAACCCCAGTGCACAGAGGCTATAATATACAAAAGCATGAATTATTACATATTGCGGTTGGCGGTTTTAAAGGAAAGAAACCTAAGCTACCCGGTGGCTCTGAAAACAGCATGATTCTCCCCCACTAATTCTTTTTGTCTCTCCTTCACGTCGCCAGGGATATCAAAAAAATTGGCGTGCGTCTACCAGGACACCAGAAGCGAATTGCCTACAGCCTCCTAGGACTCAAAGAACAAGTGACCACGATCGGCATTCCAATTTGAGCCAAAGAAATGGGTATCTGGTATTCCGCTGCCCTCTGCGGCTACCGTTCTTTGCTTGCTCAGGCTACAACCATTCGCAAAACAGACTTCCTGGTATATACTTGAAGAAGTGGAGCATCTACCTGACCTCCCCTCGCCAAAGATGCTGGCAGTTTAGTGCCTCTCTTCCCCCTCCCCACTTCACAGCCCTGTATTTATTGCCTTGTCTTCTGGCAAGTCTGTTGGAAACCCGCCATGTGCTGTTTGATGATGGTGCCTTATTTCCTCAAACTGAGCAGCCACGTGGCCTCCTGCCAGCCTGATATGCCTTGCCTGGAAAGACCCTCAGGCTACTGAATGTTTGTAAACCCCCTCCCCCTCACACACACACCCCTTCTTGCATCTCCTTTCTCCATTTTGCCTCCCAAACCCTTGACTACTACAGCTTGAGATCATCGGTCTACTGCTGGCGTGCCACAAAAACTCTTAGGGCAAGGGTCTTCAAACTTGGCAAGTTTAAGACTTGTGGACTTCAACTCCCAGAATTCCTGAGCTAACATGACCAGGGGAGGAATTCTGGGAGTGGAAGTCCACAAGTCTTAGAAGCTGCCAAGTTTGAAGACTCCTGATCTATCTTTTATCTTTATCTATCTACCTATCTACCATCTACCTACCTACCTACCTACTACCTACCTACCTAATCTACCTACTACCTACCTACATATCTACCCACCTATCTATCTAATCCAAGGGTCTTCAAACTTGGCAAGTTTAAGACTTGTGGACTTCAACTCCCAGAATTCCTCCTCCAGCCATGTTAGCTCAGGAATTCTGGGAGTTGAAGTCCACAAGTCTTAAAGCTGTCAAGTTTGAAGACCCCCTGTCTTCGGATCCTTTTCTTTGACATTAAAAATGGTAAAAAGGTTAAGGTAAAGGTTCCCCTTGCACATTTGTACTAGTCGTTTCTGGCTCTAGGGGCCGGTGCTCATCTCCGCGACAAAGCCGAAGAAGAGCCAGCGCTGTCCGAAGACGTCTCCGTCGTCATGTGGTTGGCATGACTAAATGCCGAAGGCGCACGGAACGTCGCTGTTCCCTTCCCACCAAAAATAAGGGTCCCTATTTTTCTACTTGCATTTTTTTTTACGTGCTTTTGAACTGCTAGGTTGGCAGAAGCTGGGACAAGTAATGGGAGCTCGCTCCGTTACGCAGCGCTAGGGATCCGAACCGACGACTTTTTCTGATCGACAAGCTCAGCGTCTTAAGCCACTGAGCCACCGTGTCCCTATCTTTATGGAAAGTGGAGGAGTCCATAATTATAGCTTACATAAGAAGTTTGGCTTTAGCTTTAATTCGATTAGCACCGTGCACATTTAGAAGGCCACAGCAGTACACAAAGAATTGCTGGATGTTCTATTCTTGATGTTTGCTGCTCTACGGGCATAGAATATTTTTATACTCCTTTTATTCTTTAATGAACCCAATCTGGCACTTCCAAGAGGCTTTACACAGACTGCTCAAGCATCCCCTTAATGTGGTTTGCCAAGAATAATCCAGAGACCACCCTTTGCAAGTCAGCTTCTTGTTATTTATAAACCCTTCCTTCCAAACTGCTCCGTAAACGCACTCTTGACTTCTGGACAGTTATTCCTTCCTTCCTATCAATATTTCATTATTAATGTTAATTTATTTTTATATTTATTACTTTTTTTTTTTTAAAAAAAGGAACTGTTTCAATATTAAACACAATGCATATTTTTTAAGAAAAAGAATTTGGGCATAAATATTTCTCTAGCTTTAATAAAATGTTTTTATTCTTTTCCGATGTGTTCATGTGAGGGGTGGAGGAAATGAGGGGCGTGGAATGGGAAAATAGCAATGCTAGAATTCAGATAGCCGGCGAAGGACAGGAGGTTTGGGACCAACCGAAGCAAAATTATCTGTACCACATAATAAAGGAGACCAGTCTTTGCTAATGTGGCCATGGCTTCCTCCCCATCCAATTTCCAAAGGAATTAGAAATTTGATCTCCAAAATATGATCCAACAGTACTGTTTTTTTATATTACCATGGAAACTGTCAGGTCTAAACCACAAAGCCTAGTTTGGAAATAAAAGGAGATCACTCAGCAAGCAATATTTCTTCCTCAACTTCCCAGCAACGTTCGCTCGTTTCGGTTTACATTTCTCAATATTCAAGTTTAGATTTCTGTTGTCTTCTGTGCAACAGTCTCTTGCTCAAGCTGGGGGGTTGGACTAGATGACCTCCAAGGTCACTTCCAACCAGTGGCGCGTTTCAAAAATTGTTACTACAGGTTCGGTGGGCGTGGCTTGGTGGGCGCACTTTGTCACGTGCACAGCGCGCATTTCGCGCAGGCCCAGAGGCGCTTCGACTCGCCTCCTGCCATCCTGCACTCTCCCCCTGTCGCTTCGGCAGCTGCCGCGCAACAATTGCTGTGCTGCGCAAAACAGCTGCGCTTCCAAAGCGGGACATAAAAGGTTAGTATGGGAGCACGGGCCCCGTGGGTGGGCCCAGTACACAGCGTCGGAGAGAATCGGTTCCGTCTGCGCTGTTTATCGCCGCGCTACTGGCTCGGCCGAACCGGGCCAAACCGGTAGAATACCAACACTGCTTCCAACTTTGATACACGTCCTGTCCTGTTCACTTTTCTTGATGGGTACAAAGGGAATAAGAAGATCCTCTTATGGAGCACTACCGAAATGGGGGCGGGGGAATCAATCTCTCTGAACATCCCTATGTCCGTATGCAATGAGCAAGTTCCGTGTTTAACTTATTCTTAGCCTGAAAGGATCATGGTCCCAGCTCCATTCCCAAAACGATGCAGGTAGGTTGAATGCTGTAAAGTCTCCTTCCTCGGATCTGCTTGTCTACAGTGCATGCTCCAGGCCCTGCCGGATGGATTTCTGTCATGCAACACCTGATATATATCACACAACAGTGCAAACATCTCTTCAATGCATGACAATACCTGTCTTGCAAACAGCTGCAAAATGACTTTCATGTTTCAATCCCACCATAAGTGCCAACCTAGAGAAAGATGGCCAGTCTGATAAGCAGCTATATCTCGGAATGCCAGGCGACAATTAAGTCTAAATACTCTCATTTAGAGTTAGGGGAAAAATCCGGTTAAGCCGTGCCCCCTGTCTTAATGCCAAGAGGAACAAGCCCCTACTTGGTTATTTGTCTGAGACACGCGTTACCTGGCCAATTCTTACTGGGATTTCCACAAAGTGATTTTTCCCCCCTGACTGAGCTGATAAAAGGTACCACTTTATGGAGATTGTGTAACCCTGGAGTTGAGAAACAGAACTAGAGCTGTTGGGCATGGTTGGCTCAACCAATGTAAAGTGGATTCTAAAGAAAATGTTGACAAAAACAGAGCCTCGTAGCCCACAAGCTGCAGAAGGTGGTCAAGTTATCTGCCGTTACTAAAGGGAGGAAAGCACAGCAGGCAGGAAACAGAAGAAAGAAAGCCAAGATGGATGGGAAACCAAGGGGAATAAACCAATTGCGGATTCACACAGGTTGCTTTCAGGGAAGTCAAGCTGTGAATCTTCATTAGCTTGTCACTTTACTGATTCTCAAAGCTCAGGGTGAGTATGCCGTCTCACGGTGTTATTCGACCAATTTAGCCACCCGTCTTACAATACAAGTCTCCAGGGGAGAGAAACATTGATTAAAACCAGCAATTACTGTCCAAGCAGTTCCTGGGGAGTTAATGTCTTAATGGAAAATCTCTTGGTGCAGGAAACTAAAGGAAGATTCCCAATGAAAATCGCCCTACTGCCACCGTGAAAAATACACTTTAAGCCATTATAGGTGGCTACAAGATCTCTTGTTTTACATTTGGTATTTAAGATTCAGCACTCTCTCCCCCACCCTAATTTCAATTCTGCTTTACCACTTTCTAATCCTAATTTAAGTTGTTGGAGACATCCTTTTAATTATCCTCACGCAGATCGCCTCTGCTAAGAAGCAGGAAGCGGTACAATGTGTTGGGCTCAATAAGAGCTAGAACAGCCAACCCAGGGACAGATAAATTTACGGATGATTGGAAGGGGGCCTTGTAGGTCATCTAGTCCAACCCCTACCCTACACCATTTCTGACAAATGGCAGTCCAATCTCTTCTTCAAAGTCTCAAGTGATGACGCTCTTTCTGTATCCCCCAAAAAGTGTTCCTGGAGGCAGTCAGAAATGCCGTTGCCGCATCCATGGGGGAAGTGCTCCCCCCAACACGCCCAGGAAATACATGGGGGGATGGGGAAACCTCAATTTCTCTGCATATCACAGCACTTTAGGGCACCTACCGGCCATTGAGATAACTCTTGCAAGAGGAGCAGAGAAGTGGGAAGTCATTTCCATATGAAAAACAATGGGAAGTCAGCAATATCATGGCCCCCATACCTGCTGGCTTCATACCTGCTGGTTCCTGACTCATACGAGCACTCTTGCCTTAACCAAGACTTTTTCCTCTGCCAGCTTTTGTTTTTTAGAATAGATACAAAAGGGTCTTAATGAAAAGATTTACAGAACTGTGTCGTTTCTCGATCTAAACGCACTGTGAAGATATGGTGGCCCATGTGGGCGCCTGACCTCGGTTCTGATATTATGAATGAGAATATTGGAATATTGAGAAGATTGGGAAAAATTATGGGAAATAAACTATAAACTAATTCTATCAGCAGCATTTATAGAGAATTTATACAAAATGTTTTACTGTTGGCATTTACCCCCAGCAAGATTGGCTAAGATGTTCCCTAATAGATCAGCAAATAGATCAGCAATTATAAACAGGGAACTTATTTCCATATGTGGTGGACATGCCCTCAAACTAAAAATTATTGGTTTAAAATTAGGAAATGGCTGGAGAAAATTACAAAACAGAAAACTGAATTGAGACCAGAGACATTCCTATTGGGTATATTAAGAGATAAAGTAAGAAACGCCAATATATTATATTACATATAATAACTGCAGCAAGAATAGCCTTTGCCCAGAATTGGAAAAGTGACAGCATTCCCTCTGATATTATGATAATGAAAAAGGTTTTAGAGTGTGCAGAAATGGATAGGCTTTCAATGGAAATGAAAGAGAGAAAAGAGACAGAGTACTATGAAATTGGCTGCAAGGTAGTCACAAAATAGATGAAATGAAAAATTATGGTGTGATGAAATAATTTGGTATGAATAGGCATAACTATGTATACTTATGTATAAATATGTAAATAGCTACATAAATATATGAAAATATGACATAAATCAAATGTAAAATAATTGTAATAATATTTACAAGTATTCTATATACTTAAGAGTATGTCAAAGTGAGTGAACACTACTACAAATATGCTGCAATGAATAGAAATATGTTTTTAATTGTTTTTTAATTGTAGAATTTGCTTAATAAAGTTTTTTTTTTTAAAAAAAGGGAACATTGCGATTACACTGATCCCCTACAAATCAAAATAATTTGACAAAAAAGGACTGCAGCTGTTCGACGCCATCTCGGCCTGGTAAGTGCGAAGGAAGCATGGTCAATAAAAGGGGAAAATGTAAAGTAGAAGGAAGCAGATTGTGTGCAGACGAAAGCAGGAGACAGGCAACTTTTAAAGAAATACCCTGAACTTAACTCTGGTTGACCCGATGAGCTGGCATGACCACCATAGCCTCAAGCTGGTGAAAACTGGTTATCTGCTCCTGCAGGATACAAGTGTAAAGAAGCTTCCCAAAGAACAAATACTGACATGTGCTCGCTTGGCTCTTCTTTGTTAATTAAATAAAATTAGTTAAATAAATATGTACTACTGGAAACGTATATACTTTGCTCTTGTGGCTACCCTGGTGCCATTTTCCTTTCTGAAGAAGCGCCCAATGATGATCCTTCTTTTTAATGGAATAAAATATAGTAAATCTCTCCAGCTGGTCGGTTGTTTCTCTTGGGACATTTTCCCAACTGAAGGGGGCTATGTTCTTTCTTAATCTGCACGCATTCCTATCTGCATTATCATCATCTTCCACTGTCAAAACCAAGACAAATATTTGGATGAAAATGTACAGGACTGCAGAAGCCTTCCTTGGGGCTCGAACTCAAGTCTAAAAATAAGAAGATCCAGCTTCGCTGGCCTGCTGGGGATAACAACCAAGAGAATTGGCAGTATGAAGCAGGGAGCCTCCAGGGACCACAGCCGTGATTTATTTACTTGGTGAGTTTGAGTACAGTTCACTCTGATCTGGTTAAGTGGCCCAAAATAGCTCAGTTCAGCCACTGGTCCGTAGGGAGAAAAGACTAACTTGGAAATTGTGTCTCAGGAGGCGAAGTGAGCCCCGTGCCACTGACTGGCCTTCAGAATTGCGTTTCTCTACTAGCTAGGTTGTTGGCTCAGTGGCTAAGACGCTGAGCTTGTCGATCAGAGAGGTTGTCCGTTCAGCGGTTCGAATCCCTAGCACCGCGGAAGGGAGTGAGCTCCCGTTCCTTGTCCCAGCAGCTTCTGCCAACCGAGCGCTTCGAAAGCATGTGAAAAAATAAAAATGCAAGTAGAAAAATAGGGAGCATTTTGGTGGGAAGGGAACAGCGCTCCGTGAGCCTTCGGCATTTAGTCATGCCGGCCACATGACCACGGAGACGTCTTCGGACAGCGCTGGCTCTTCTTCGGCTTTGTAACGGAGATGAGCACCACCCCCTAGAGCCATAAATGACTAGCAGGTGTGTGCGAGGGGAACCGTTACCTTACTAGCTAGGTTACTACTAGACCCATTTCTCTTGAAAGGCAATTCTAATGAGAAACCCAGTGATGTCTATCAATCGAATCTTTGCTTCTGAAGAGAGAAAACAATAACGGAATAGGGCATTCAGTTAAAGAGTGACCAAAAACAGGGTCAGTCAGTCAAAAGTCTAGACTTGGAAGATTCTGGAGCAATAAAATATAAAAGAGCGTAAGGTCCACTGTAAGATAAGGATGTGGTTAAATTTTAACTTAAGAGCTCTGATCCCCATCGAAAAAAGAAGAAGTCAGCATTCACATCCTAAACAGCCTGGTTGTGAGGACCCAGGGCGTGGCACAAAGGCACCACAGTCAGATAATCAGTCGGAATCCCTTTATTATCTGCAACTTTGCCCCCAATATCCTGGTTACCTTCTGGGCTGGAGAAAAACTCTCTCAGGAACAGCCTTGGGCTGCAGAGAATCAAGTCCAAAACGTGCTCAACAAAAACTGTAACTATAAGTCCAAACAAGGCAAAATGAGGTAATTAGTCCGGCAGGGCAGGAGGAAGAATTTCAGACGTGAAGGAACAGCCATAATTCAGCACGGTTGGGAAGACGCCAGGAACAGAGATAACTAAAGTCAACACAAGATAAACTCATGTTTGTTCCCAGCAGCTGCTGCACTCAGCATGGATCTTTTTTAAATTCTCTTCCCAGCTGTGCTAATGAAGGGAATCAGGGCCCTTTCCTCCCCTGTAAGCCACACAACCCATGTTGCTCCCTTCTCCATTCCTCCTTGTGCGCCCTAGGGGACACTGGCTCTTCCTCTGAATTCCTTCTCCCTTGTTCTACCTCTCCCCTGCTCTGCCTAGCCAGACTTTGCCCTTCCCCAGTGTCCTCCAGAGCGAACGGAGCCATACTCCCACTTCCTGTCAGCTGTTCGTTCGTCTTCCTCCTCTGATTCAGACTCTGACAGGGGCATGACACTGGTTGTTTCTAAAGCCCATCAAATACCTGCCTGCCTTCCATTCTGCTGTCTGAGGCGGAGAGCGGAGGGAATGGCTTTGAGGGACTGGAGGAAGAGCTACTCTCAAGAAGACAAGAGTCGAGTAAAGGGGAACTGACTCTGGAGCAGGAATATAATCTGGGTAAAGTATCAGATTCTCATGAAGACAAAGAGAGGGAGGAGGGAAACTTGTGAGATTCTGCCATTATAGCTGTACAATGAGAGTGACCTTCTTCATGACATTGGCTTCCTAGGCCGATCCACCTTGAAAGGCCGACATCTTTATAGGTCTGGGACTAGCTATTATCTCAACTTTACTATATCTCCACCACCACCACACACAAATGGCCTACAGCTAAAAGGTAGGGCTGTAATGTGACTCCTCTTAAAAGAAATAGCAAGTTCTATGAATCACCTTATACCCCAAAGGATTTTCTGGATTTCTTTCTTTCTTTTTGTTTTTCAATTTTAACAGCCCTTACTGGTGACCTCATTGCAAACAAAACTTTTGGCTGAATCATACCTGCTCCTAGGTAAGGAATGTTTAATCCCATCACACCATCCCCTTTGTTGATCTCTCATTACTTGTTTGTAAAGTGCTTCCAGCAGCCAGACATAAAGGCTTCAAGGCAAGCGTATGCATTAACATCATGATAATTAGGTAAGCTTAATCCAAAATGTAAACAGGACAGCCCAAGAGGTAGGAGTGAGGTAACCCGTGAAACAAGATGGCTCATCATTCAAAGAAACATAAAACATTAAGGGCTGGAAGGGACCTCGAAGGTCATGTAGTCCAACCCTGCCCAGGATAGAAATTCACTGCTGCGACAACCCTGACGGTGGGCCGTATTGCTGGCGGAAACAGCTCCAGCAAAGGAAAATCCACATTCGGTTCCACTGTTGAAAAGCTGGACCCCTTAGGACCATGATGGTGAACCTATGACATGCATGCCAGGGGCGGCACGCAGAGCCCTCTCTGTGGGCCTGCACACCGTTGCCAGCTGCTCTTCTGGAGTCTGGTGTGCACATGCATGCCACCCAGTTGGTCTTTGCGGGAGCCAGAGCACCGGAAAACAGCCTGAAAACGGCCCCCCAAATGGCCAAAAAACAGCTTTTCGTAGTAATTCTCAGGGCATTTTTTTTTAAAAGCCCAGACTTCAAACGGAAGAATGCTGATTTGGTTTCTTCTTGAAGGGCTGAAGCACGAAAACAAAATGTCCTTTTCCACAAGGAGGCTGAGAAAGGAAGTCCAGCAGCCGTTCATTCCCTTGGGAATGGGTCAATCTGAAATGAGCAGGGATCTGGGCAAAAGGAAATGGCTTGATCTGTGACATTTTCTAAAGCAAAACAGAGAGAGAGAAAGAGAGAGAGAGAGAGGGAGGGAGAGAGAGAGTGCTTGAAATCTAATCACTAAGAGAAATCCGCTGTCCCAGGAAACAAAAGGGAAGAAACAATAATTTCTTGGTAAACTACTAAATCGGGGTTCAGCACCTGAAGAATGGAAGTTTCATCTTGTTAGGATCTTGAGAAATGGTCTGCCTCTCAGCTCCTTTTTCGTTTTTCACCTCCCTAGCTTGGCCCTGGTCCATATGTCTGTGATTCACCTCCTTGGCTTGTGCTCCTTTGCAGACAGGCACCTTGGTGACAATCCTTTTATTTATTGTATTAGCATTTCATTTTAGGGAGTGAGATGAAGTTTGGTTAGAGGCAGGGGCAGGATTCTCAATCAGTAATGCAGCAAGAGGGACATTTCAGAGGGAGGAAGAGGCACCTCCCCAATCTCAAGGTTGTGTAAAAATGACAGCATCTGAAGGAAAAGCAGGTTTTCCTTTTAAAAAAATAAGCATTCAGGAGTCTCCAAACATCTCCCCAAAACTCTGATTGAATAGTAAAAAGCCATGGATTTAGAGCAAGGTTTCCTTTGGTGCAGGGTTGACTCATGTAATTTCATGCAGTGACTTTCAAACTGAATGCAGAGATAGCTTCTCTCATCCCTTTGCCCATGATTTTCTCAGGGTCTCTCCCTGCTGGAGATAGTTTTGGGAAAACCAAAGTCAACAGTGCATGAGAAGAGAAAAGAGGAGAAGGGAGGGGAGAGGAGAGGGAGAGGGAGAAAAGGGGAAGAGGGAGGAGAAGAGAAGAGGAAAAGGGAGAGGAAGAGGGAAAAGAGAGGAGAGAACGGGAGGGGAGAGAAGAGGAAGAGGGAGGAGGAGAAGAGAGAAGAAGGGAGAGGAAGAGGGAGAGGGAGGAGGAGAGAAGAGAGAGGGAGAGCAGAGGAAGGGGAGGAGAAGAGAAGAGAAGAGAAGAGAAGAGAAGAGAAGAGAAGAGAAGAGAAGAGAAGAGAGTGGAAACTGGGATAGCCTACATCAAACTCTTTTGCAAGGTGAGCCCTTGGCACACCATCTTTCTCCTGCAGATGGTGTGTCTGATAAAAACAACTCTAGCTTACCTAAAATACAAATTAAGCATTTTGTTTACTAAAGGATGTGTAACACAGTTCTTCAAAAAAAAAAAAAAATCTACTAAGGTGTGGGAAAGGAGGCGGGTAGAGGAAATGAGTAATTGTGGTTTTTCCAAGGCAATGAAGCGTTCTATATTCATTACACTAAGAGACCGAACAGCTTCCCAGGTTGCGTTATTACAAAGCATCATTCCTGCCATGAAAAACTTAACACATGCAATTATAAGTAGGCAAGAGTCCACTACAGAAGCTCATTTAGGTGATTTAACCGTAACCATGTCTCTTTCTACTCAGCAGCCTCCACACAACTAAGATGCCTATTTCAGACAGATCTGGAGCCAGACATTTCCTAAGACAGGATTCTTGAGTTTTCTTTCAAAAACCAGCCACTTATTGAACTAACATGGATAAGGAAAGTTTGCAAAAAAAACCACAAAACCTAACCCATACAGCCCAAAGAAGAAAACAGCTAGATGCCTTCAAAGTCCTGTCACTCGAAGGGATGCCAGTGACAGTGCCCCTAATGAAATGGCAAGACATGTTATTCCCCAGAAGGTGGAACAGCAGCGTCTCATTCTCTGGCTCTGATGAAGCCTTTTTCCCTTTGACAGTTCCCCACAGCTCGGCTCTGATCTCAGCCAGCAAGACTCCATCTGTCTTCTTGGAGAAATGCTGAAGCAAACATTTTAATTCGCTAGGGAACCAACATTCCACGGACAGGCATATTAGACTGACACACAGAAACTAATTTTAAGGTAATTTCAAGCAAGCGTACAGCTTTTAAAAATAAACTCCATTGAGATGGCCAAAAAGTTAGCAGCAGAAACTGCTTTTTGATATCCCAAAGTACAGAACCCATACAGTATATGGTTATATATATATATATATATGGCACCTACTCACAGAATGCTACTTCTAGAAATCCCCTTTCTTGGACTTCTTTACAACTTGGAATATATGGCACAAATGGTTGTATAAAAAGGAAGTAAAGATGTCTTGAAAAACCGATTAAACAAACAAGGGAAAATGGAAATAAGGATAAATCTATATATAGCTATGTATGTATGTAAAGTAATATAATTAATCAATTAAATAAATATTGTACGATAATTGTAATAATAACATAAAAAGTAAGGATCTAGGAAACAAGTTATAGATTTACTTGTAACAAATGACTTTAATTGACACTAATAGAAATGTACACTGCTATGAAAATGTTGCAAAAATGTGAGAACATGTGTCTCATTTTTTAAAATATATTCTTTCTTTTTGTTTTGAAACTTTCGATAAACATATTTAAAAAAGAAAGAAAGAAATCCCATTTAATATCCAAGGGGAGATGTGAAGGGTTCAAATGCTGGCAGACTTTTGGGCAGAAATGCCGCCTGGCTCTGAAAATACATTCTTCATACTTTAGTGGGATCTTCCTGGTGTCATGAAATGTTTGTGGGAAACAAGAATAATACATCTGTTTCTTGCAAAAAAATAAATACTGATCCTTGTATTCCACAATACTAAGAAAAATGTTATAAATGGCAGTTGTTTCTGACAGATAGAAGGCAGAAGACGAGCAATCTTTGTAGAGAATTAGCATATCTGAATTTATTCTGTACAAACAGTATGTGCATTCAATATCGTCAGGGACTAAAGCATGAATTTCCTTATGTTTGTGTATATACTGTAGAATATTTAAAGAAGATACATTATGGTGTTACACTTGCATTTTTACTCCCTTCTTCCTAAATACAAAGTACAGCACAGCACATCAGCACATCAGTCCCAGGCCTGGAAGGGACCTCAGAAGTCATCTAGTCCAACCCCCAAATCATTATGACTCACTGGAAGTCACTGGAATGCATACACAAGTTAGGGAAACAAACAGGGATCAGATCTAGCCTAGTGATGCTAATGCTTTAACATTTAAGCAAGAAATTATTTAACCTTGTATCAGAACAGGCTGCATTTATATTTGAATTCTTCAATACGGATTCCTGCATTGCGATGTCAAGTAGGGAATTTGTATGGGTTTTTTCCCCCGTTTTCTGATAATTGGCACAGATGCTCTCCTGCCGAAACTAAGAGCCAATTTGGTTTAATAATTAAAGCAGGAGGCTAGAAGCCAGCGGACAGCGAGTTTACTCTCTCTCAGTCCAACTCACTTTACAGGGTGGACGTTATGGGGAAAATAGGTGAAGGAAAAATTGTGCGTGCTCACCGCCTTATTTTTAAAAATAACTAGCTGATAACCCGGCCGTTGCCTGGGTATTTATTTATCCTAATCCTGTATTAGACAGGAAAAGCCCTGATTTTGGCGACCCGGAATAAACGTAATTTATAATGTTGGATATTCCCCTTTACAAGAGAGAGCCCCCTTGTGGAGTACTGTGAAGCCGTTACCATGGCAACTCCACAGCGCTGTGCAGTAGAAGCCATTTTAAGGCAGTACAGTAGAAGCCATTTGAAGGCACAACAGGCTGTATCTTGAACACACACCCTGAGGGGTGTTAGGAGTGCCTTACCCCCACAGTTTTTATTTCTAGAAAGTAAGTCATCAGTGTACCAAGTTTGGTTGAAATTGCTCGAGGTGTTCCAGAGTTATGCTGGAACACACACGCACGCACAGCCATTTTTATAATAAAGGTGGGATATAAATAAAGAAAATAAAGGTCTGTCTTACCTGCAACCATGTTGTCATCTTGCTGTGTTCCATTTCTGGATCCTCCCCACTGAGAAGACGTTTGCTGCAATCACAGATGCTTCTGGAAATATGTTAGAGAAGGCAGTCAATTTACAGGACTATCACTGCAACCCATTCAATATCACAATGGAGAACTTCTAGTTTCCTGCTCCTGCATTGCTGGCTTTCCTATTTACACATTTACAGAAAAAAACAATTACCTGCCTTCCATCGACGACCTGTATGCTGCACAAGTCAAAAAGAGGGCTGTGAAAATATCTGCACACCCCTCACATCCTGGACATAAACTGTTTCAACTCCTTCCCTCAAAACGACACTATAGAGCACTGCACACCAGAACAACTGGACACAAGGGAGTTTTTTCCCAAATGCCATCACTCTGCTAAACAAATAATTCCCTCAACACTGTTCAACTATTTATTAAGTCCGCATTACTATTGATCTTCTCACCATTCCTTTCACCCATCACTTATGACTGTAACTTTGTTCCTTGTATCATTACGGTTTATATAGTTTCCTAGTATGATTTGATTGCTTATTTGTACCCTATGACTATCCTTAAGTGTTGTGCCTTATCATTTTTTGACTTTTTATGTACACTGAGAGCATAAGCACCAAAGACAAATTCCTTGTGAATCCAATCACACTTGGCCAATAAAGAATTCTATTCTATTGTCCTACATAGCAATTTCTGAAGTACTGAGACTCCTACTTCATATGCTGTACTAACAAAACCCAGCTGAATCTAAAGATAAGTTAAGTTACTAATTTAAAGATAGTTTAAACATAATTGAAGTTACAACACTGTGTACTAGTCGCTTTATATATACATGTACATTCACACACGTGTGTATCTGCATATATAGTTGACTGCAATGAGTGGCCATAAAAATTGTGTGTATTCATTCTAGCGTGGAAAAATAGTTCTGTCCAAAGATATTAGATTAGGAAAAGATGCATTTACTTTAGCATGTTCACTTTACTATGAGTAATCTCGGCCAGTTATCATCTATATATGTTTCAGTTTTTTTCTGGTAAGTATCTCAGTGGCATTTTCCATTCACATAAAAAAAAATAGTAAAACTATGCTAGATGTACGAGAGGGACTCAAAACATAAAATGGCTGGCTCATTTTATAAAACTGACCATTTTAGGTTTAATCAGGGCCTTATTAAAGATGAAAGCTACCTAATTAACTGTAAGACTAGAACTCTTGAGGAAAAGGAGCAGTTGTCTATATTATTGGATTTGTCCACTTTTTCAATTTATTTTTATAGAAATCAAAGATTTGAAGCAAAACATCTGACAACAGTGCTTTATCCAGGTTAAATAACAAGAGTAAATTGACAGTACTGACAGTAAGTTGTTTAAAGAAACAGGTTTGGGATACTAAGCTTTTGCCAAATTATCTGCAATTAGCAGTGTGAAGACGCTCTGACTCTAAAATTAAATATGTGATGTAAAGGAGAGTGAAATTTTAATTCAGTGAGGCAAAACAAACTTTCGAGCCCTTCTCTTTATTTAACAGAAAATGTATGATGCCTTATGGAAGCTTAAGGAAGACTAGTGCCGAGGTGGATTCGCAATTTTGTACTACAGTATTTACTGCAGTCTGTTTCTTTTTCCTCTGCCTCAATTCTTTCACCTTTCCCTCAAAACAGGCCAGAAGCCCAGCTGTTGCAGAGCCCCTCTCCAAACACCGACACATCATTCACTTCGACTAAAACATTCCTTCTAAGCGAACAGATCACCTTAATCTATAACAGAAGGCCTGCGGTTAAGTGCTATAAAAATACTTGCTACAAATCTGTTGCAATCAGACAATACTTATCTCCAAAGCTTGTTCGAGAGATTTTAGAATAATCCCTTAGTGAGACATCATGTTCCTATAAGAAGTGACACCGGATTTATATAACAGGGTTTTCAGGCCGCCCTTTAATCAGCTGCAGACCTCGGCCTTCCATTTATTTTCTTTTTTTTTTCCCCTCAGTTGCGTTCTCTATAAACACTAACATGCAATTATCTCTGATTTATGTTCCTGTCTTGACAACAGTTTGGTCTTTCCACTTTTGTCCCCCTTTAAGCCACAATGAAGAATGTCTATTTTTGATTCAAGTATTCCAATCCTAGCTTGGAAGTAGGCTAACAAACCCTCCCTTTTCCACTGACACAGGGAAAGGACTATCTGGGTCTTCAAAACATTTGGAGAGGTTAAAAGCGAAGCTGGAAAAAGCCTCCAACGGCCTCCTCCGGCACTGCACCTCAAAGAGGGGAAAAGGTGCAAAGAACTGGAGACCAAGAGGCAATTCTGCAAACTGAAACTGAGCACCGCCAACCTGGGAAGCCAGGAAAGGGGTGGGGGGTGGGGGGAATGGCCTGCCTTTGGCCCCCAGCCCTGAGATTGCTGCCTTCTTTAGAGCGGGAATGGGGAACCTGAAGGGGGAGGGTGGGGGGGAAGGAAACTTGGTGGGGGTCCCTCCCCACCGACACCCTTGAGCAGCTAGCAGGAACAGGAGATTCCTGCCGTCTTTGCTCCGTCGCCTCTTTCTTAATGTCATCGTCATCATTATTAAAGATTTCATCTTCAATTCAATTCAGTCTGGGACTGGTAAACACTTAGCAGTTCAAGTCCTAACCAAGGACCTAAGAGCTGTTAAGGTAACGCCTCAGTATATAGGCAGTTCTGAGTAAGATGGGTTGTTGTTTTTTTCTTCCAAAGTCAGAATATTCAGGTATGAAGTTCAAAATTTCCACCTATCTAGGCAGCCCTTTGGGTATTGCTCCAAGGGCTCCATTATTATTATTATTTAAGCTTTAATCTTCAATTCGATTCAGTCTAGGACTGGTAAAAACTTAATAGCTCAAGTCCTAACCAAGGTCTTAGGAGCTGTTAAGGTAACGCCTGAGTATGTAGGCAGTTCCAAGAAGAGTGTTTTTTTTTTTTGTAAAGTCTAATTCAGGTCTAATAAGTTCAAAATTTCCACATATCCAGGTAGCCCTTTGGGTATTGTTCCAAGGGCTCCTATTATGATTGGTACAACTATTTATTTCTTCTTCCACAATAGCACTTCCATTTGCAAATCACGATATTTTGTTATTTTTATCATCCTGTTTATTATTATAAACTTTTAATCATTAAACAAGAAACTCGGTCAGCTGAACATTTAAAAAATCTTATCACAAATATCACTGACTGGCGCTGATGGTTGCTACGAGATGCTGCCAGCATCCTAGGTATTAACTAGGTTGTTATTATTACTATTTACTTTATTCATTAAACATGAAACTCAGTCAACTAAACATTCAAAAATGCATCAAAAATATCATTGTCTGGTGCTGATGGTTGATAGGAGTTGCTGCCAGCATCTTAGATATCAACCAAGTACCTTAAGATGTACCATGTTCCAAATAGAGCAGTTTTTTGCAGTTCTGCTGGAGTTAATGCAGGAAGCTGCAAATTCTTGATATTATTATTTTATTATTGTTGTTATTGTTATTATTTCTTCCATAAATCCACACACTGGACGGATGGGACCCCCATGTCCAAGAGACCAAAGGGGAATCTGGTGCTTGGGGGGGGGGGGGAGAGAAAGGGGGGGTCCCTCAGCCGAGGGAGCTGCACCCCAGCGCTTCCCCCCTCTCCCTTTATGTGTGTGGGGGGGCTCCCTGGTGCTCCTCTCCTGGCCGGGGGTCTCATTCGCGCCCACAGCTCGCAGGAGCCAAAGCCCAGCCGGGAATTGCGGGCCTCGGCAGGGCCGAAAGGCCGCGAGGAGAGCCTGGGCTTGCAGCCCGTCGCCCCGCAGAGGGGACACCCACCCGGGGCGGCCTCCTTCTCTTCTTCTTCATCTTCTTCTTCCTCCACCGCTCCGTTTCCCGCCTTTTCTTTTCCCACGAGAGGCGGGTGACGTCACCGAGCACCGCTACGCCCCCTGGAGGAGAAGAGCGGAAAGCCCGTCCGCGGGGCGCGGGCGGAAAACTCGCTTCTCCACGCGCGCCTTTGACTTGTCCACAAAGGCGGCGGGGCCCATTTCCACCGTTCCCTGCGTTTATTTCCAACGAGTTGCTGCTGCGGCACGTACCCGAGGGAGGGGGCGGCCGGCCAAGGGAAGCCCCCCCCCCCCACCGAAGGGGGTTAAAAAAAAATGCCAACACGTGTGTGTGTGTGTGTGTGTCTTTGCACCGAGGCTCACAACCAGCCTAAATGCAGGAAGCCAAGATTGAAACTGTAACGGGGAGCCCGAATAACAATGTTTCCAAAAGGGCCGCTAAAGGCAGCCGTGGGAAAACAGGCCGCCGAGCTGCTTCTGCTCCTCCTTCGCGGGGGGGGGGGGGGGGAAGAAAGAATCCCAGCAGCCCCACCCACTCCACACACACAACCCCCCCTCCCCAAACCAGGGCAGAGGAAGGCAAAGGACGGTGTTCACACGTGTCCGAAACCCCCACCGGGGACTGCAGCTTGAAAGGAGGGGCAAAAGGCCGCCTCTCCTCCGTTCAGCAGCCCAAAAGAGTGCTTCGTTTGAGATTGGACTGCCATTTGTCAGAAAAGGTGTAGTAGGGTCTCCTGCTTGGGGGGGGGGGTTGGACTAGATGACCTACAAGGTCCCTTCCAACTCTGTTAATCTGTAGTCACATTTTCTACGGAGCCACAAGTACAGTGGGTCCAGATAACAAGGACAGGGGGTGATAGTGTGGGGATTCAGGATAAATTGTCGTCCTCCCCTCCAATAAACACAAGGAAACCAACTGCCTGTTCAAATCCACCCAGACCAATTGCAATTACCACCCTTTTTATTTTTTATTTTAAATAAACACTTTGGACAAGTTGCTTTGAGTTAAAAAAATAAAATAAAAAATCACGGCCTTTCCCAAGTGGACAGACCCAAAGCACCAAGCTAATTAGATCTCATATAGTTCGTATTTTGTGACTTCTAGTTGTAGGAAACTTCAGCGAGGATCCATGTTTGCAACCCACAAGAAGCCGAGGAGGAAGAGGAGAAAACAGAACCCACATTTCCATTCCCCTCCAGCTCCTCTCATTCAAATAGGCATCCTGCAGCATTTCACACACATTGGACTGGACCATCAATCTTATTCCGCATTCTTCCCATTTTTAGAAAACTCAACTTTGCTGCCGAGGGCTGCGATGCAATTGTGCTTTTTTAAGAAAAAGGATCCTGTTAAGATACCCGTCTTTGCAGGACTCTTAAGTTTAGCAAAAAAGCTGAGGTGAGGAGGAGAGGGACCCCTTTCTTACCAAGAAAGCTGCACATCGATTGCAAGGCCCAGTTTCTGACCGGGCCTTGCAATCAGACCAGAAGAATCCTTTGCCCTTTATGTCCACGTAATTACAGGGTCGGCAGCCAGGACGGTGCCGCCTGGCACATTCCTTTAGTAGGAAAGAACGATTGACTCTTGACCGAGCATGGATTGAAACATAGTGGCATTTCCCCGACTGGACGCCGTGTTATCTTTCTAATGCTCTTGTAAAGTGGACAGTCCAGAGGTTGCATAGCAAGACGCTCCCGAGAGCCCCTGTGGGCAGTCATGCAGGAAACAAGTTTGGGTCATTTCCGGGAGGGCGAAAAAGGCACCGGCACCGTGTAGAGTGTAGCGTGGAATTCCAAGTGTGGGTTAGCTCCGCAATCCTTGGCGAGCGATGCACCAGATTTTATTTTTTTTCCAGTCGAGGGGAATACAAGTCTGCTACAAGGAGCCACAACGGTTTTGTAAATTAGGAACGGCTGTGAGGAGGAAGCGGCTACAGATATATTTTTCTGCATTCCTTGGTGGCAGAAAAGTTCTGCGGTCACCCGTTGGAAACAGACGGGGCTGGAGAAGATCTGGGTGGAATTTGCTGCCCCAGAAATGTGGTGGGTTGGCTCTGGCTTTAATTGCATCAGTGTGTCAGGAGGGAGGTAAATTTATGGAGGAGAAAAATGTTCCATGCCCTGAGGAATTTGTACCAGTTTTTCATTATGTTACCATAAAGCACTTAAAACAGAAAATGATGATGTGCAGCAAAATCTACCAATAAAATTCTAAAAGCAGCCATAATCAGCAACCGTGAGGAAGAACAGCAATAAGGGGAATGAAAGGAGGCCTTCATTGTCCAATCTGCTGGTTCAGAAAGAATCCATGTGAAGGAGGAGGAGGAGGGGGATGGCTTCTCTGCCCGGCCAGATTGCACCCAGGGCTGAACCTGAGCCAAAGCCCAGGGGAGGAACTGGAAGAAGGAAAAAAGCCCACTTGGGCAGGGGGTTGGACTAGACGACCTACAAGGTCCCTTCCAACTCGGGTTATCTGTTATCACCTCACATGCTGGGGCAGCCTCAACAGCCGCCTTCTGGGTTCCCTGCCCATGTTTTGAGGGTCAAAAAAGCCTCGCATGCATTTAGAGCGGGGAAACAACAGGTGTGACAATCCCCGTGAAGTTTCTGCTCCCTTCAGAAAGCTGCAACCTGTTTACGTGCGGGCTGCTTTCTCTCATCCTTTCCAAGGGTCACCTTGGCAAGGTCTCCATGGAAGGAAATTCAGCCTAAGTCCCCAAAGAGGGCAGGTGGGATTTGGCTACCTATTCTGAAGAAGACAACGGGCAGCGTAGCATCACCCACTCGGAAGTTTGCATGAGCAATTCTGCAGTGCCCTCCCAACCACCCAGAAAGGCCGGAGGAGGAATCGGTTGGTACAAGAGCACCCCCTGGTGGCCATCCCAGATATGGCTGCCCGCAGAAGCAGCCAGCCTGGAAGGGGGCAAGGAAACTTGGCGCCTGGGCAAAAGGGCGGACCGGCGCATCACCAGGACCCCCGCGGTGCCCTGCCTCTTTGCGCGTGCTGAAAGAAGGCCGTGCTTTGGCTTTGCAGGTGTGCACATTTTTTATTCAACACCCCAAGTGACGGTCCGCTTCAGCGGGATGCACCTCAGAAAAAAGACCGCGGTAACAAGGCAGAAGTAACCATTTTCACCCCTTTTCCGGCTGCAGAAGCCTTTCCCAGAAAGGACTCTCAAAGAGACCCCTCTGCAGTTCTGAAAGCAGAGTGGGCTTCTGGACACAGCTTGATGTTGCCTTGACCAGTGGCTCCAGGGACCCAGGGGCAGGCCTTTTCGGGAGCCAAAAGAAAATCGGTGGACAAAGTAACACCCACGCAGCCCTGCTGGCTCTGGGCTTGGCCTGTGGGGGGGAAGGAAAAAAAAAAGAAAAGAAAAGTGTTGCAAAAATGGTCATTTCGCTGGATGGTGCCCCCAAGGGGCATTTCCTTTGAAGGGGAGGATGACCGCCAGGGGATCCTGCTTCTTGCACCCTGTTCCGAAGGGGTGATCCTTCCCAACACCCAGATTTCCAACTCTCTTCCCAGAAGCCGACAGTGCCAAAGGGTCAGGAAGCCTGGCTCTCAGCCAGCCCGTGCAGGAAAGCCACTTCTCCCACACCCGTGCGCCCTTAAGAGGCCACCTCAGTGAGTGAGAAGGTTGGAACAGGCTACCTACAGGCCTGCTTGGGGAGGATGCCGGGGATCAAGGGAACCTAGAGACCTGTAGAAGCAAAAGACCTGGCCTCAGACCGCTGAGGGAAACCAGCCTTGTCCTCCCCTCCAGCACTGGCTGAAGGGGAAGCCTGAGATCATCGAGATGCTCCCTTGCCAGTTTATCTAAAGCTAGAGCAGTTGTGCCCCAAGGAAAGGAGTCCCTCTCCATCCCACATCCGGAGAGGAGAGCGAGTCCTCCACAGAGGCCCCCTGAACTGAACTGTCCTCCAGCACAAGGACCACCAATCCTTTCCGCACAGACCTCACCTCCTCTTCCTGGAGGCCACCCGCTGCCTCCTGCGGCAGCCCTTGCGGAGCCTCTTCTGCTGCGGCTTCCGCTCCTTCGGCCTTTCTTGGGCACTTGGCGTCCTGGCCATACAGGAACTGCACACAAGGCTGCAGCGGTGGCAGGGTCTCCTGCTCGGACGGAAAGGTCTCCCTCGCTACTTCCTCTCTGTCCAGCTGTGGACAGAGGGAAGACAGCGTGGCCTCCAAAGCCAGCCGGGCCTCGTGAGCTCCTTTCTCCAGTTCAGCAGCGCTCCCGGCAGCCTCCTCACAGGCCACCCTCACCCTCTTCTCCAGGAAGGAAACTTCTGACCTGAGCTGCTCTGCCAGCTCTTCCTTCTCCTGGATCTGGCTGGCAGCATGGAGCATATCCGCTTGAAGGGAAGCCATGACTTCTTCCTGCTTGGTATTCAGCAGCTTTATCTGAGCTTCCAGTTCCGCCACCTTTTCATGCTCTACCTTCAACTGATGGTGTCGTTCCTCCCAGTCGGCACTCAAAGCTTTGACCTGGGCCAAAAATATGGGGCGCACACTCTTCAAAACCTGGCTCAGGTTTCAGTAGGATGACATAATTCTACCTGTGATCACTTAAACCTTTCCCCCCTATTCTGCCTCCCATCTTCTACTTATAGCAAGAACGGCAATTTCACAGCCCCCCGAGGATAAGCTGCAAAGCCCAGCCCTTCAAGACATCTCAGAAGCCGACAGGCAGAAAGCAAAAGAAATTGTTAGAAAGACAACATGAGAAGTGAATGCCTGTGGAGAAGGATTCGGAGCAGAGGTGGTGTTCAGCAGGTTCTGACCGGTTCTGGAGAACCGGTAGCATAAATTTTGAGTTGTTTGGAGAACTGGCCAATCCCACCTCTGAATGGCCCCGCCACTCCCATCTCTTCTCTGCCTCCCATTGAGTCCCAGCTGATCGGCTGGGTCTCCTTGGGTTGCCCTGCAGAGAACAGAGCTGGAAAGCAGATTAGTTAGGGGCGTGCATAAGCGCACCAATGTGCCTGTCCTATTGTTTATTTTTCTTATATGTATCCATGTATTCATAACTATGTTTTTTTACTTATACCTATTATCTTGTAAGCAATTGACAAACCAAATAAAATAAATTAGTGGGGTGGGGGAGGGAACGGGAATTTTGCAGTAACCTTCCCCTGCCACGCCCACAGAACTGGTAGTAAAGAAAATTGATTCAGAGGGAGTAAAACTGTCGGGAGAGCAAAAGGAACCAAGTTACAGCGGCCTATTTTCCGTGGACGTAGAAGAGAGTCACCGCTGTGCTAAGTGCCAATGAAAAGTCTTCATTTTTCATAGGCGTTAACAGGCAACGTGTTGTTTTTTTTCCTGCAACCCGAGAGGGTGGTGGGAGGGTACTATAGAAAAATGTCCAAACTTTCCACGCTATTCGCAACCTCATCTTTCTCTGGCCAGGAAACAAGATTCCCCTCCCAGGGGGCTCCCATCCCTCCTCCTGCGTCCCAGAGGGCAAGAGGCTGTTTCTGGCTGCCCCCAAGGAGGCTGGTTCCGTGCCTACCTTCATCTGAATGGTCTCCACTTGGGAGAAGTCATCTTCCATTTTCTTTTGCAAAGCCATCTGAGGGAAGAAAGAGAATTGAGCTGCAGGGCTCTTTCCTGGAGTAAAGGGCCTGCTTGGGGAGGGGAGGGGATAAGATGTGCGGTTTTTTTGGGGGGAGAAACACCTTTGGACAATATGTGTGTCCCTCCTCTCTCCCCCTTCTCTCCCCCCTCTCTATATCCCTCCCCCCCCTCCCCCGCCCCCCCCCCCCTCCCCCCCCCCCCCCCCCCCCCCCCCCCCCCCCCCCCCCCCCCCCCCCGGGGGGCCGGGGGCGCCCAAAAGGGGCCCGGGGCCGGGGGGGGGGGGGGGCTGGCGCGGGGGGCGGGGGGGGGGGGGAAACCTTTCGGTCGGCCGCCATAAAGAGACGCCCCCGGCCCGGCCACTCACGAAGTTCTTCTCCAGGCACTCGACGGAGTGGATGCCATCGCCGCACCTGGAAAAAGAACCCGCAAAACCCGCCTCTGGAGCAGGAGGAGGAGGAGGCCCAACCCCGGCGGGGCGCGCGAGGCAAAAGTCGGGCTTGTTCGGCGGGGCCTCAGCCGCCGCCCCGCAGGCTTCGCTTGGACTCACCAACGCGTGCCTCAGGGCCCGGCCTCGGCCATTTTTCCCGCCAGAAGAAGGCAACCTCATTGGCTCCCGAGGGGTCAAGTGACCTGCAGCCGAGGCTGCTCCCTTCCCACCCACCCACCCACCGGGTTCCTAGAAGGGCCGCCGGTGACTCACTCACTTTTCCTCCATGGAGACGCTCTAGCCTACCGCAAACCGCCCTCGGGCCGCTCCGGCTGCTATTTGAACCTTCCCTCCCATTTGGCGGCCCCGCCTTGCTCAGGGACCCGCCCTTTCTTTCCTTTCCCCGATTGGTTGGAATCGAACCGTGACGCGGCGAGGGTAGGGCGGGGCTAGAGCCGCCAAGCAGGCACAGCTGTTTAGACTAAGGGGAAGGAGGGAGGGCTTGGGGCTCGCGGGCGGTGCGAAGGGGGCGTTGGGGGGGGGGGGGGAGATCCATGATCGGGATATATCGGGGGGGAGTTCTTTTTTTTATTTTTTATTTTTTCCTTTTTTTATTTATTAATTCCTATTGGTTTTTAAGACAAACATAAACAAACAAAACAAAAACATCAAGCCATCTTCCATATATGTATGTATGTATGATGTATGTATGTATGTATGTATGTATGTATGTATGTATACGGTGTGTCGGTTGGTTTACAAATTGGGGGCCCGGGGGGGGGAGTTCTGATTGGCCGCCGCTCCAGATCCCCTTCCCCACGCGCGATTTCGTCTCCCCCAAGTGCCTCCTACCTCCCCAAGCAACCCAAAGGCTCCGAGCAACCGTTCCCAGGGCCAGCAGGTGCTGCTGGGCTCCCCAAAGGGTGGCTGGGATGCCTTTTTGGCCCCACGGCGTGGAAGGAACCCCGGATTTCTTTGCTTCCCCCCCACACCCTCCTCCTCCCGGATGACCAGGGCCACGCATGAGCTGATCCTGCCTTGCCCGGGTTCCAACTGTTGCCCCAAAGCTCCGTGGGAGGCTACCCTGCCATGCCCGGACGCTCCTAACTCCCGATCTCGGGGCTCGGAGGTTTGGCACGATCGCCGAGGCTCGGCAAGGAAAGGACCGCCTTGACGCGAAGCAGCTGCAGGCGACGTGGGGTGGGGGTGGGGGGTCCTGGGAGGGAGGGAGGCGCCGCAGGGCGAGCTTCTAGGCGGGGGGGGACTGCTAGCACGACCGATGGAGCCCCCCTTCCAAGGCCGCCGCCCCCCCCCCTCCTCGGGGGCCGTGGAAAGCCGCGGAGCTCCAGCGACCTCCGTGGAGGCGGGACTGCTTCGGCGCTCAGCGAAGCCTCTCGGGCATCTGGGGCTTTTGGGGGGGGGGGTGCCCGGCCCCTGAGCGACTTTAGGGGGCGAGGCCCATCGCTCCCCTCCCCGAATCCCTTCTGCTCCGTCCTTTTGGAAGGGGGGGGAGGACAGGCGGCGGAGGTAGCCCCCTCCAGCGCCGGACCGCTCCACCTTTCCACCAGCCCAGAGGCCGTTTGAAGGGCCAGCAGGCACCGAGCGAACGACGGCTCCTCCTCCGGGGCCCCCTCCTCGATGCGGCCGGCGGCTCCGGCACGCCCCCCCTCCCTCCCTGCCGCCGCCGCCGCCGCCGCCCCGCCATGGGCTCGTGCGCGACCAAAGGTGAGCTGCCCCCGCTCGGGCTCACGTTCCCCGCAGGCCGGGTGGGGCGCAGGGCGACAGCGAGGTCGGGGCTTGAGGCTGCTCCCTGCAAAAGCGGGGTCTACGCGCCCGCAGCGGGAGAAAGGCGCGCCGGGGGTGGGTGGGGGGAGCTCTTAGACAGGAGCCCGACCACCTTGCTTCAATCTGGGCGATTTTATTATTATTATTATTATTATTATTTTGCGCCTCCACGTACCGTCCCGGTCTATGTCTGCACCCTTGTAGCTTAAAAGGATGAGGGGGAACCGGGGTTGGGGTGGGGGTCTGTGGAAGTGGTTCCCGCTTTGGGACGGAGGCGAGATGGGATCGCCTCCCTGCCGAAACACCCGGATCCTTCAGCCGTCCAAAGGCTGAAAACGCTGCAGTGGCATTTCTGCATTCTGTACATGTACAAACGGCGGCCCATTTTTCCTCTTAGAGGACGCTGGAGAGCATCTCCTTCCTCAGCAGCGCTTTTGCGTAGTACCATGGCAAGGGGGGGGGGAGGTTGTTTGCAAACCCCACCTGTAAGGTAGGAGGAAGATGGGGCCAGAAACTCCCGCAACAAAGCCTGTGTAGCAGCAGGCAGGTTTCCCCCAAGGGAAGGGGGGCAGGTGAAGTCTGCAGGGTGACAGATGTGATGGAAAAATAGTCCCAGCCCAGGGAGAAAGAAGGCAGCCAACAGTCAGCCTTGTTTCGACCACCAGCTACTCACAGAAACCATCAATTTTTCTCACTGTCAGGAATCCCCCAAAACACACACACACACACACCCATGGACCGACACTGGTCCAGAAACCGGTGGGTGCAAACAAGCAAAGCCCCATTTGCAGGATGTAGGTAGCACACAAAACCACGCCCTCCCCGGTCTGCAGAAAAACCTCCCCCCACAGAACCGGTCTCTGGTGACCCAAAAGGTCGGGGGGGGGTTGAGGGTTGGGGGCACGGCACTAAGTCAGGGGTCTCCAACCTTGGCAACTTTTAAGACTGGCGGGCTTCAACTCCCAGCTTTGCTGGGTGAGGAACTCTGGGAGTTGAAACCCGGCCAGTCTTAAAAGTTGCCAAGGTTGGAGACCCCCGGGGACTAAGTGACCGAATATAGGTTGGACAGGATTACTTGGTCTGGTGGGTGGATGCTTGTGTGTGTTTTTAGGGGGCGGGGAATTTTGGCGGGCGGGATGGCGGCATTCGGGGATTGTCATTGTGTGTGTGTGTGTGTGTGTGTGTGTGTGAGTGCACGTTGAGTCTGGTCTCTGGGTGTTATGTGAATTTCGTTGTATGTAGACTGTGTATATATGTACAATGACAATATTCAATTCAATTCAAGCGGCTGGAAGGGTGGACACTATGAGGGCCAAACTCGTAGTAGAGCAAGGGACACCCTCCCTCCCCCACATTGCCTGACTTTTGGGGAAATGGCTTGAAGGATGTCTTAGCTACACGGCCCCTTCCTCATCCCACAGCCTGGCCTGGCCTGCCTGCCTGCTGCTGAGCCTCTTGCTTTCTTTCTGCAGAATTCCTCAGGAAGGCCCATAAGGAGGGAGGCAACGTCCCTCTGCCGGACCAGGAAGGCGGCAATCCACCTGTTTCCCCCCCAAAAGAAAGCAACTCTGAGGTAAAGGCTTAAGGGGACCCCCCCCCCCTCCCCTTAAGATGGCTGCCTGAGGAAAACCTTTCTATCCCATTTTCCCCCACCACCCTCCCGAAAGCAAACACGTTTTTTTTGACAATGAAAACTACACCAGGGCAATGACAATGAACGATACATTGAGAGACTGCGCACCGTGAAACTGATGCACCGTCGGGTGGGAAGCCCCAAGCATGAAGGCAGAGGGGCAAAAACGGCGCCGAGGATGTGACAAAACCCCAACAGCAGGGCGCGACGCGTAATTTAAAGGCCTGCTGCTGAAACTACAGCCAGGATGGTCCTCGAGTGCACACGTCCCGGAAGGGTGGGGGGAGAAAAGGACATTTCAAATTGGGGGCAGCAATGCCTCGAAGCCCCTCCCTGCACCCTGTTTCCAGGAGGGTCTTCAGAAATGGTTAATATCCCTCCCCTCCCACCTCAGGCTCTGGTTGGCATGCAGTTCCCCCTCAGAGGTTGGGGGCGAGGCTGGGTGTTTCCGTAGACCGGGGTCTCCAATCTTGGCCACTTGAAGACTTGTGGACTTCAACTCCCAGTCTTCAGTACTGAGGGATTTGAAATGCAAGACAGGGAGAGATTAGAAGCTGCTGATAAGGTTCCCGCGGAAGAGGGCAGGCCATTCCTTTGGTGCAGAGGCCTCCAAACTTAGCCACTTTTTAAGACTTGTGGACTTCAACTCCCAGAATTCTCCAGCCGGCATAATTGGCTGGAGAATTCTGGGAGTTGAAGTCCATGACTCTTAAAAGTGGCTAAGGTTGGAGACCCCTGCTTTAGACCCACAACCTGCCAGGGCTGGAATAGAGCAGGCCACCCTCCCTCTTTTTCTTTTTTTCACCTGCAGAAGCCCTCGCGGGGGTCCGGTGGGGCTACCTTGGCGGCCTACGACGTGACAGCCCTTGCTACCTCCTCCCTGCTGGGTAGGTAGGCCCTCTGGATCAAGGGCTCATCTGGCAACTCCGCCATTTCCTCGGCCGACAGAAACTATGGAAAAGGGGCTGCTTCTCCACCAGGGCAGCCTCACGCCAAAGGCCAGGAGAGCCGCACTGAATGCCCCTGTCTGGTGTTGGGGGGGTCCTTGCTGGGGCCGGGGGGGGGGGGGGGAAGAGGAGGTAGCCACAGTGCCTGAGACACCTCAGGCTGTGTGGGGGTCTTCCTGCACGGACGATCCAAAGGGAATGGCTTCCAAGGCATCGGAGCAGCTGTCCGAGAGAGCAGCTGCAGCAACGCCAGAGAAGAAGTTCTAATCTGGATTCCTGAGAAGAGCAGAGGGTGGACTAGAGGGCCTCAAGGTTCCCCCCCCTCTGCCAACGTGATGATCCTCCTCTTCCACTGGGCAACTCTGGCGATGGTGTGGGTGTGGTCAGCTCAAAAGGAGCTTCCTTTTCGGCGGAGGGGCCGGGAAAAGGGGAGGGGGGCCCACCTTTTCTGAGGGGGGGACAATCCGGCCAGCCCTGCAAAGGCTCTTCCGTTGCAGCTGAAGCGTTTTTTGGGGACAGCAGGGGAGACTGAACACGTCTTGCGATGTTGGTTTCCATGGAAACCCTCCACAAGCCCCCCCCCCTCCAACCAAGGCTGGGAAGGCAGCAGAGCCCGCGCGAGCGAGCGGCATTCGTCCCCATGGCTCCCCCGAGTTCCCCCCTCTGCTCGCGCCTGGCCTCAGTCCTGTTTCCCCTCTGCCCTCCAGGCCTCGTCCAGAGCCTGAAGGACCACATCACCAAGCCCACCGCCATGGCCCAAGGGCGCGTGGCCCAACTCATCGAGTGGAAGGGCTGGAGTGCTCCCCCCGTGGGTTGGGGGCAGCCCCCCGGCGAAGAGGTGCTCTACGAGGAGCTGACCGACGAGCTGAAGGAGGCTCGGTTTGCGGCAGGTGAGGGGAGGGAAGGTGGGGGGGGGGGGGGGGGGGGGGGGGCGGGGCGCTGGTGGAACCAGGGAGGGGGAGAGGAGGGGGTGTCTGGCCAGCATTCTCTCTGTTGGCAGCTACTGGGCACGCCTTGCTTCCTCCCAGGGGAAAACGCACAAGGATGGCTGGTTGATCCACTGTTCTCTTCGGTCTCCTCCTGGCGCTTGCATTTTGGGGTGGGTGGGTGGGTGTTTCGCAGCCTTGTCCCAGGCCGCCTGTGCCTCACCTCCCAGCTCTCCGGCCCCTCTCCAGGTGTGGCTGAGCAGTTTGCCATCACGGAAGCCACCCTGACTGGTTGGTCCTCCCTGAACGAAGAGGAGCTGAAGGACAGGGGAGGCTCGCAGGACGTGATCCGGCTCCAAGGTATGACCCCTGGCCTTTGCCCCGGGACGGGTCCATTCCTTTGGCTTCTCTTGCAGTCCCCCTGGCTGTGTCCTTCTTCTGACTCTCCTCCTCCTCTTCCTCCTCCTCCTCTTCCTCCTCCTCTAACCAGATCTGGAAGGCATCTACCTGCAGGACGGTCTTCTCTTTGGCCCACCGCCTCTGGCGGGCAGCCTCCGGACCTTCGGGCTCTCCAACCAGGAATCCCCCATCCCAAGCGGACCCTTGAACGGGAAGGACTGGAGCAGCTCGGGAAGGGCAGAAGGGAAGCCGGTGGGCCCACCCGACGCCCACAGATGGCAGCAGAGTGCCACATCCCTGCGCTACATGGACAGCAGCTCTCCCTCCGAGGACGAGGTCTTCTATGACTAGGCTGGGGTCACTCCGGGGTGAGGCTGGCAGCAACGGCCGGTGGCCGCTCCAGGAGGGGCGGGATGGCGTGGCTGAGGAGGGGGTCTCGCTCCAGACTGAGTGGCCTCTTTGCGAGCCCATCCTTCTTCCCTTGGCAGCCTGAGGAGCTGGTCTCAGGAAGTGCATTATGGTCCCAGAGCTGTTCCGGTTGCAGGAGGACGTGCCTTTTTTTGGACACAGCCCCATCCAGGATTAGCACTTTCAGCGTTGAGACGGACTCTGCGCTGCCGGCTCGGCGATGGGAGAGGCCCGTGGAGGATGGACTCAGGGGGTCGGTATCCGGGTGGAAATTCGGCCCAAGGCTCCCTTCGGAGTTTCCTGCCTGTCCCTCCAAGCGCTTGCTAATGTTCACAGAGCAACGTCCGATCTTTCCTTATGGACTAAAGGGGGCCCGGCCCCAGGGAGGCTGTACTGAAGGTGTAAATAAAAACAGGTGCCGCAGGAAAACGTCGTCCACCCTTTTTTGCCTGGAAGGGACTTGCTGGGTGCCCTCCAGACATGCCCTCCGTGTCTGAGCTGGGAGAAAGGGGCCGGACCCCAGCTGGGGAAGGAAGGAGCAAGGCAGGCTTTGCTCTGATTGGACTGAAGGACATATGTCTGGGGGGAGGGGGGGGGACGACAAAGGAGGAGAAGCCAGCAGGGTCCTGGGACTCTTCTTCTTGAGCTGGGGAAAGGACGCTGCCAGCTGAAGGCCACCCACCCCCCTTCATCCAAACCCCCCCCCTCATCTCACGCTACAACTTCTTCTCAAGAATTGCCCAAGTGGGGAAAATCTTGAGACTTCCATTACATCGCAACCATTCTGTTGTGTCTTGGCAACTCTTTCTAAAAGGCCCAAAGGTCTCAAAAGGGCCTACATTTTTCCACTTATGCCACTCTTTATTTTTTTTTAATTAAAAACTTTGCATTGAATCCTTCTTTAGGCAAGCCGGACAATTTCTCTAGCAAACACCCCCCCCCCCCCCCCCAACGCCACCTACGGCTTCACCCCTCCAGCGCTCTCTTCTCTCTCTCTCTCTCTCCCACGGGCTTTACGATCACCCGGCTTTGGGGTTGGCCAGCTCTTCGATAGCTTTCCTGAGCTGAAAAAAGAAAGAAAGAAAAGAGCGAAGCTGACAACGGGGCACAGGGAGCGAGTCGGTCTTGCAAACGTCCGGAACTGCCTTATCTCCATCGGAAACTCGCCTTTTCCCTCGTCAGCTCAAGAGGGAAGCTGCAGCCCCCCCCCCATTTTTAGGCCAGCGTTGGCCTAGCCTCCTGCTCCTCGTTGGCCCCGCCAGGAGGAGGGCTGGTGGGAAGGAGGAAGTGCACCTCTCCGTGCGCTCCTGGGGGAGCCCAGCCACTCACCTCCCTCCTGGTCACGATCCCCACCACTTTCCCCAGCTGGGTGACAAAAGCCCGTTGCAGGTTCAGCATCTCAAAGAGGTTGTGGGCCTTCAGGAGAAGAAGAAGAAGAAGAAAAGAGAGAGAGGTTCAACGCTGTTTCCTTCAGGAGGGAAGAGGGACCCCTTCTCAGAAACCCCTTCCCCCAATGGACCCCCTTGCAAAAAAAAAACCCATTCCCCAGTCGATCCCTCCCTCCCTCCTCAATGGTTTGACCAAGCGGCGGCTTCCCTGCCTCCTTCACCCTGAGGCATCGGCAGAGGAATGGGCCTAGGTGCCCCAGACGGAGGCGACCTGGGCAGCGCTCGGCGGCCTGAGGTACCTGGTGCAGGGATGTCCACGGGGAGAGCTGCAGGGTCACAGGACTGATGGTGCAGCCTTCTTTCAACGTCTGGCCCGAGAGAAGCTGGAAGGGAGAAGCAGCGCAGCCATGGAGGTGCGGTGCAGTGGGGTGGGAAGGAGCTCTGGGGAGCCCCCCCCTCCGGAAAGCACGCGGTCAGCTCTTATCAGAGTCACCCCCTCTCAGACCCCCACCTCTTTCCCCAGCTCCTCCTGTGGCAAGCTGGAATCCTCCTGGCTCTGGAGAAACCGGATGAGGCTGGACCGCTGGATCGCCCCCAGCAGCATCTGAGACTCTGGGGGGGGGAGAGAGAGAAGCAGAGGGAGGGGTCCACTTTGGGTCGCCCCGCTATAAAAAAAAAAAGATGTGGAGACTCTAGAAAGAGGGCAGAGAAGAGCAACCAGGATGATGAGGGGACCGGAAGCTAAAACATAGGATGAACGGTTACAAGAGCCGGGCGTAGCGAAAAGGAGGACTAGGAGAGACAGAACGGTGTCCCAATATCTAAGGGGCTGTCACAGAGGAGAAGGGGATAATTTTCCAAGGCACCAGAAGGTCAGACAAGGAACAATGGATAGAAACCGATCAAGGAGAGAGATTCAACATAGAAATAAGAAGGAATTTTCTGACAGGACAATCAACCTATGGAACAGAAGTTGCCCTTGGAAGTTGTGGGAACGCCAACCTTCAAGAAGAGATTGGACCGCCATCTGGCCGAAATGGTATAAGGTTGAGCAGGGGGTTAGACTAGATGACCTACTAGGTGCCTTCCAAGGCTGTCGTTTCTAGGGACGCGGCCGTGTGCGCGTGTTTGTGCGTACGTCCATATTTTTGTCACAAATGCTTCAGTGCCGCTCCAGCCATAAGGTGGGACCCTCCCACCCGAAGGATCCAGCGTGAGTCAACCCGACGCGCGCCCAACAAGCACCTGCGGCCTTCAGAACAGTGCCTTACCTGCATTGTCTACCACAGGGTACTCCTGGTCCTCCGTCATGGTGAGCACCTGGAGGACATCGTGAAAGGTGGCTTCCTGGGACAGGATGACGAAATCGGTGTTCATGAACTCCTGGGTGATGACCCTGTAGGACCTGCAAGGGAAGCAGCGCTCACCACAGAGTGATGGCTTTATCGGGGAAGGGTGTTGGGGAAGCGGGGGCTGCTGGTGCGGGGCCGAGCAAGGTCAGGCCAGAGGTGCTCTGGGCACGTGCAGAGCGGAAGGCAGGGCCGGTCCCAAACCCCCGAGCCCCGGACGCAGGGCAGCTCACTCGATGTCCCTGCTGCGGATGCGAGGAAGGTACGGCAGCTTCTTCACGATGATGGTGCCGTCGTAGAAGGAAGGCTGGAACTTCTGGGCAATGGCGTTGGCCACCAGGACAGCCAGTAGGACAGGCAGGATGTGGGCGATCTGCCCGGTCATCTCGAAGGCCAGCAAGGCAGTGGAGAGGCTGTGGGTGACCGAGCCAGAGAAGGCAGCGGCCCCTGGAGGGAGGGAGGGAGAGCAGAGGGTGGCCGATCTCGGGGAGAGCAAAGGGGTAGGTGGGGGTGGGTGGGGGGGTTGGCTTCCTCCCCCGGGTACCTCCTGACGTACCTGCCAGCGCATAGGCCCCGGGGATAATGGGGCTGGGAGGGCCCTCAGCAGTGATGCCCAGGGGGAAGAGGAGGGCTGCGGCTTCGCCCACCAAGCGCCCGATGGCAGCTCCTGGGGAGGACAGAGGAAGACCGCCGTTCCCCTCAGACCAACCTCCCTGGAGACGGCTGAAAGCAGGCCACTGCGAGCGAGCGGGCGCACTCACCGTAAATGAAGATGGGCATAAAGTACCCAGCGGGCATAGGCATGGTGGTGGCCAAGACCAGCATCCAGAACTGCAAGGGCAGGAAAGGGTCGACGCTGGCAGCCCGGCCTTTTTTTGAGCACAGGGCCCCACGGTAGTGGCTGGCTGACCCTTCAGCGAAGCAGGCGCTCGATGGGGGGGGGGGGAGAGTAAGGGAGAGCCCCCCCCCCGGCAGGAGCTCTGCAAAGGCCCAGAAGACGCCGGAGGAGACCTGGCCCCGAGAGCGAGTCCTGCTGCAGGCCAGGCAGAGTGTTCCCAGACACGCACCTTCATCACCAGGAAGACGGACAGGGTGCCGAAGATGGAGATGTCCGGGTGCCACCACTCCTGCCACAGGTTGAGGGGGTCCACCTGGGGAGGCCTGTCGAGGGACACGTTCTGGGAAAGGACGCTCCAGGTACGGTTATCAAGCAAGGAGGTGAGCAGCTCCTTCATGTTCAGCTGCACAAAAAATAAATAAATAAAAGGAAAGGCAACGCTTGGGAAACGCTCCCCACTTTCTGCCCCGTGGCACAGAGGGGCCGGCAGCCACCCTCCTTCCCGCCCCCATGCCTTGCCTCCGCTCCTCTGGTTTGCCCTGGCCGAGAGCCCGTGGCACCTCGTGCGTTCCCAGCAGGCTCTGCCTAGGCTGATAGTTACCCTGGAGGCCATGAATTGTCCCAGGCTCAGAGGGAAGGTGATGGAGGACAAGAGGAAGGCCACCAGCACCGAATAGAGGGGTTTCCTGCAAAAGAAGGCCCCCCGAGGTCAGGGGGAGGGAGAGGGGAGATTGTCTCCGGAACTCAAAATAGCCGCAGGTTATGAAGGGGTCTGGGCTGGGGGGCTACCACAGGCAGCTGTACTTCTGGGGGTCAACCTCGTGATGGAGAAGCAGAGAAAACCTTAAGAGATGAGCCTGAGATCAAAGAATCTGGAGAATCAAAGAATTGCCTGGCTGCAATTTTCTTCCGGCGAAAAACTGGGGTGGGGGGCGGAGCGATCTCACTTGCTGGCCAACGGTGGTGGCCTCCCCAGTGAGCCGCCTTTTCGGGGAGCCCACTTCCTGCGCAGGAAGCCCCCTCCGCCTCTGGCAATCCAGGGAACCCCAGGAACCACCCCGGGGGACTCTGGAGAGCTCCTTACTCGGCGGCCAGCAGTCTGGCTGTGAAGCGGTTCCTCCGGACGTAGCCCAGGAACCAGCGCTGGCAGAAGAGGTACGCGCAGCTCAGCACGCCGCAGATCACGCTGAAAGGGAGAGCGGAGGCCTCCCGGTTGGCAGGTGCCCTGGCTGCTGCATTCCCCCCCCCCCGCCCCCAAGACCACAGGGAGACCCACTTCTCACCCGAGGAAGGTGAAGAAAATGGTCTCCGGCAGGTCAAAGGGGAAATCGATCTTAAAGCTGGTCTTGAAGAGGGCTGTGATGGTTTCTGGAAAGCAGGGGTGCAAAAGTTGGAGGGCTCCGACTCTGATCTCCTGGGGACCCTTTTCCCAGCTCCCACCCCACTACCCCGCCTCCCTGCCTGGCCCTCAGCCAAGCAGCCAAGCAGGAAAGGCTCGACTCCAGTCTGTTCTGAGGAGCCTCCAAGCGCCATCCAAAGAAGGGCTTGCTCCCTGCTCAGTGTGGCCTCCCCCAGCCTCCCACCTCACCCACAGCCATAGCCTCCGTCTCCTCCGACGCATCGTCTCGGGTAAACACTCTCCCACCCGCCCTCCTGTCCCAACAGCCCCCAGGCAAGAGGGGCCAAGGGATCCTTCCTTTTGGCCCCTCGCTCCCCACCTTGTTCGCTATTGAAAACGGCCAACAGGCGGAACATGAAGGCGCCACAAGTCGCCGAGAAGAAGCCCCTCCAGTAATCCCGGACAGCGAAGTGGGAGGACACGACCTCGATGCTGAAGAGGACCCCTGGAGGAATGGCAACGGGGAAGGTGGGGCGGGGAAGGTGGGGAGGGCAGTCCAGAGAGTCCAGCCTCACATCCATCAGCCTGGCCCCCCAACCTGCTTCGGGCTTCCCTTTGCAAAGGGTCTTTGCCAGAAACGGAAGCCGCGTCCCAGCCACGTCTTACCGCTGATGGGTGCGCCAAAGACGGTCGCCACGCCCACAGCCGCTCCTGCCACCAGCATCTCGTTCTGCTTGCTTTTATTCTGGGCGAAGAAAAGGGGGTGCCCCTTGGTGAGGGTGCTGCCAAGCTGCCCTCCAGGCATCGGTCCCAGGAACCCCCAAAAGCTGGGCCGCCTTCAGTCCCTCCAGCCACGCAGCCCTCAGCTGGACCCTCCCTGGGGTGCGGCCTCGCCTCCTCAGCCCTACCTCGTACTCCCCAGAAACGCTGGTCCGGATCTTGCCCAGGTAGGCGGCAATCATGCTGGAGAGGTGAACAAAGGGTCCCTGCAGAGGCCGGGCAGAAGGAAGACAGTGATGGAGGACCCGAAAGGCTCAGAGGGAGGGAAAGCTGGTCAACAGAGGCCCTCTCCATCCAACGGTCATCTCTCCCAGCAGCCCCCCCTCCCCCCAGACAAGAGGCTCCTCTCCTGACCTCAGCTGGACCTTGAAGGTCTCTAGGAAGGAGGTTTTTTTGCCCCCTAAAACTTTCCCCTCGGTTGCTGGGCTGACTCTGGCGGGATCTTTTTCTATGTACACTGAGAGCAGGTGCACCAAAAACAAATTCCTTGTGTGTCCAATCACCCTTGGCCAATAAAGGATTCCTATTCTATTCTATTCTATTCTATTCTATTCTATTCTATTCTATTCTATTCCATTCCATTCCATTCCAGTCCAGTCCAGTCCAGTCCAGTCCAGTCTAGTCTATTCTAGTCTATTCTAGTCTAGGTCTAGTCTATTCCCATTCCAATTCCTATTTCCATTCCATTCCATTCCTATTCTATTTCTATTTCTATTATTTCTATTTCTATTTCTATTTCTATTTCTATTTCTTATTCTATTCTATTCTAGTCTATTCTATTCTAGTCTAGTTTAGTCTAGTCTATTCCCTTTCCTATTCCCCTTCCATTCCATTCCTATTCCTATTCCTATTCTATTTCTATTATTTCTATTTCTATTCTATTCTTCTATTCTATCCTATTCTTCATTCCTCTATTCTATTCCTCCAGGCACCCAGTTCCTGCCTCCTGTCTTTCAAACTTCCCCCCATGACGCTTTCCCCTTTCAAACCGTCACGGCTTTCTTTCTGGGTCCAAAGGCTGACCCCCTCCCCTCCGGGGCCACGGAGGCCCTGCGTGGAGGCAAGGGAGGGAGGGAGAGAGAGACCCCCCCTCCATCCAACCGCTGGGAACGTACCACTTTGCCGAGGAAGAGGGTGCTCCCGCAGGCGAGTGTGCAGGTCAGCCCCACGACTTTGGCCCCAAAGTTCTCTATGGCCAAGTACTCCTCCAGGATGACTCCCGTCAGGATGGTCTTGAGTTCGGGGATGCCAGAGCCTGGGAGAGAGGGCAGAACGATCTCTCCACCGCTTCTGGCAGGAGTCCCTGCCCAGAGGCGTCTCAAACCCTAACTAAGGAGCCAGGCCAGACACGGTGTGTGAAGGAGGCCCTGGCCCAGGTTGCCCTTCCTTCAGCCACCTTCCTTTCAGGGAGAAGAACAAGGCAGCAGATGGAAGGAAACCTTCATGCTTCCCAACGGGAACAGGCTGGACATTTTTTTCTCCCCTCTCCTCTCACCCAGACCCCGGGGAGAAGAGAAGAAAGCCGCTTCCATGGTCCAAGGGCTGGAACTGGGCATAAAACGACCCACTGGGGGGGGGCTGACCCCAGCCTCCATCCCACCTCACCTCCAGCGTGCTGGGTAATGCTTTGGACAAAGCCCGTGGAAAAAGCGGAGAGCGCGACTGGGTACATGGTCCAGGAGAGGAACTTCAGCACCGGGTAGTCTCCGACCTCTTGGTAAAGCCACAGGTGCGCTGGAGGATCCAAAGGGAGAGTTTGGAAGCCGGCTAGGAACTGAACCGACCCAGGACGGCTCTGAAGGGATGGAGAGCCTAACCCCACTCCCCTCCTCTTGAAACGGGCCTCTCTTGGGGCACGGGGTCTCCACAAGCTGCACCGAAAGACGCTCTTTCCTTCTGCTTGTCCCCCAAATGTCCAGCTTGAGGAAGGCGGTGGGTTTTGGTGGGGCAAAAGCTCACCGCTGGCAACCCTGGAGACCGTGAAGTCCATGGCGAAGCTGACCAGCGCCATGATGACGCCCAGGGCGAAGAGGTAATACCAATCGTCCCCAACTCGGAAGAGCTGCCGCTTGAGGCACTCCAGGCAACCTGCAGAGGGCAGCAGAGGCTGGGAATTACGGGTCTGCCATTGTAATGGAACCTCCTCCAAGGATGGGTGAAGAGCCCCAAAGGGTCAGCGCCTCTGGACAACATCGGGAACGCCTCAAGCCTCGGTGCCACCCACGTGGAAGCCACTTTTGTGGCTGGGTGGGATCTCCCAGGCTCCTACCGTGCACCTTGCGCCGGGCTTTTGGCCAGGGTCTCCAGTTGTCTTCCCAGGGCAGGAACACATTTGCCGCCTCCTCCTCCTCCTCCTCTTTGTTCTCGTCTCTTTCTTTCTCCCCGCTGACTCTCTGTGGCCTCTCGGCAGCCATGCCCCGAGGAGGCTGGGAGTGGGAACGCTGGACCAAGCCCAAGAGGAGGAGGAGGATGCAAGCTGTCTGTTTGCAAGCATCAAGGTGGACGGGGTCCCCAGAGGCCTCCTGCTACAGCTTGTAGGGCTCTTGGCCACAGGACGGAACCCAGGAGGCACCGTTCCCTGAAACGCAAAGGCTCTGGAAAGGTCGAAGGAAGAGGAACACGCGCACCCAGATCCCCCACCCCCAACGACACGGTCCTGGCCACCCTGCAAAGGGAAGATGCTCCACGGGCAGCAGCCGCAAAAGGGACGAAGCTCCAACAGGATCCACCTGCCTGGTTCCAGGGCAAGGGCACTCTAGGAAGGCGGCATTTCTATTGCCTGAGGGAGCCTCGGATACTAAAGGAAATCCAGACAACAATGCACACTCTTCCCTCCCACCCACCCACCCCGCTCAAACACAGCCAGGGTCCCCTCAATGGCCTCAACTGTGCAAAGGAGACTCACCCCACCTCAGCCGGCTCAGCTAAGCGCGTCTGTCCAAGACTCCTGCTGCTCCTGGGTCAGGGCGACTTCTCTGGAGCCAGTTCCCTCTGCCTTTGCCCTGACCTGATCCAGGGCACATGCACACACCTGCCTCCCGGGCCCTCCCTCTTTTCTCTCCCACACCTCCCTCCCTCCCTGACCTCTAACTATCCGGAACTCTCTCTGGGACCCACAGGAAAGGCCCTCCAGCCAGCCCACTCCAGCTCAAGCCAGCCTTCACCACAAGCAGCACAAGGAAGGTGGGGCGGGCGGGCGGGCAGGGAGGCAGCTGGCAACCGGCCCCATTTGGCTGGCTGCCCCACACCTTGCCCCCCCCCCCCGAGGGTCATTAGTTTCGGTCAATAGAGCTCACTCACCGTCCCAGTTTATGCTCACCTCCCAAGGTCCAGGTGAGCCGTGCGTGGGGTGTGTGTGTGTGTGTGCAGAACCAAGACCAGGAGGGCCAATTGCTGAACAGTGCCAGCCTTTCATGATCCTTGCCATCCCATCAGGCAAGCCCCTAAAATGGACAGGCAGCTACTCACACAGTCCCTGGGGAGGGGGACAGACAATGTGAGGGGGGCACGGAGGGCACTGCTTGCTACAGGTCAAGAGAACTGGCTTATCTTGTAAACAATTGGCAAATCAAATAAATAAATAAATAAAATAAATAAACTCATAGGGAGAGGCCGAGAGCAGAGGCTGCAGGGCAGGATGAGCTCAGGGGGGCCATTCCAGCAGCAAGGGAAACAAAAGGCATGGAACAAAACTGCCCCCCCCGCAAGAAAAAAGCAACCGCTGTCACCCCCCACCCCCCCCCCCCCCCCTCCCACTTCTACATCAGGCACGGTTTCTGAACTCTTGAGTGAGTTCCAGGATGATTTACGGTCCCTGGGCCCCTCTCCTCCTGCCAGCACCCCAGAAGTGGAGCCTAAGGGCCAGAAGAGCTGCAATGCAACGGGCAACGGATGAAGCCGAGTTAGGGAGGACATCCTGCCCTCTGGGGCTGGTTCTGTGGGGAGGGGAAGAGGGCACGGGAGGCCCCAGGCCCAATGACTCAGCCTGCCCTGAGAGGAGGGTGACTAAGCAGCTGTGTTTAGCTACAAGCTGCCCCCAGACAGTTTCCGCCAGACAGGCTGCGTGATGCTTTCCATCTCCATCTTCTGCAGGGAGGCCGATGCCAGGCCCTCTGAACTGCCAGGGAAATAAAGCCCCCCCCCCCGGGGAAACGACAAGCCCTCTTCAGGAATTGGGGGGAGGGGGGGGGTTAGAGGGAGCAGGGTTCCTCTTCTTTCGGGGTGCTTGCCGGCTGGGTCTTTCCGTGCCAGGCTCTCCCCTTCCTTGTGGAAGGCCAATCAGGCGGACGACCCCTGGGTGGAATGCTGATGGCCAGCCTCCCCTCCCGCCTCTCTCTGTTGGTGCCTATGGGACGCTTTCCAGAGGCATCGGCCCTGTCCTGCAGAACACTCTAAATTTAGACTCTGTGGCAAGACCCCTGGAAGGCAGCCGAGCGGCTCCAAGGCTTTTAAAGGCTCCACAGCTGCCGCCCGGGTGGCTCTGTCGGGTGAGACTTCCGGAGGAGGCAGCTCTCCCAGCATCGATCCCCTTGGATAGCCACCCTCTCGGGGCTCACTGCTTCGGCACCCTCCACCATCTTCTTGGCAGGACACGACCAAGCGGGCGCGGCTGTCCCATGGAGAAGGCCCACGGAATATTCGACAGTACGTTGGGGAGCTTCCTAAGGCCCCATCCGGATCCCCGAAGCTTCTCAGGCAAGTGGGGAGAGAGGGCTGACCCCCGACTGTCTGGGTCTCTTCCCTGGGCTCTTGTCTAGCCAGTCCCACAGCCAAGGCTCCCGCTTTAAGCGGCGTGATCGCGGAGGGGAGATGCCACCGTTTCCGCTTGTTTAGGGTAAACCCTTTTTCGTTTACACCAACCATTCTTGGAAGAATGGGCCCCACACAGGCTCCACCATCCTGCTCCAGGATATCCTCCCTGCACCTGTGGCCTGGCTGCACTTGTGAAAGGCAGAGGAGCCACAAAGGGGTTTTTCGCACAAGCTGCCCAGCATCTGACTCGGTGCATCCCAAGCCACAAAGGCAAGCAAGGGCAGCCTGGCCTTCTCCCTTCTTAGCGGTCGGCCACAAGGCCGTGTCCTGAACAGGACCTAGCAAAGACACCAGAGATCACAGGGAGGAGGGGGAAAGGGGCACTTGGCAGGGCAGAGAGAGGCGGTTTGAAATGCGATGGTGTCCAGCCCCTGTCATTTAGGAAGCCTGTTGGCCACAGAGTCCTTGGGCTACTTCTTCAGCTCCAGGCTGGTCTGTGGTCTCTTGGGAGGGAGCACCCCCTCAACCAGGTGGGATTTTCAGGACCTAGCTCAGTAGCCCAGCCATTCCTTTTCGCCCTGCAGCACCTCAAATAGCTGCTGCAAGCGGAGCCACCTGGGAGGCCCAGCGGAGGCACAGATGGCGCATCCTGCTCGCCCCAGGATCCCACCCCAGAATTTTCCTTTTCCCAGCGAATTATGTCCCAGTGCTGGGATCAAGAAATCCAGAGAGCTTCTCTTCTCTCAGCAGGCCGGGCTGGCGGGATGGGAAACATCAAAACCTTGGGGGATACATACCAGTTTGCGGTGGATGTCAGCGACTTCTCCCCCGAAGACATTATCATTACCACATCCAAAAACCAGATTGAAGTGAGGGCTGAGAAGGTGAGTGGCTACCGCTGAGCTGCCTGCCGTCTTGGAGACCATTGGAGCCATTTTTAAAGCAGAGCTGAGCCGTTCGGCTGGGACTGAGGGCTGGTGGGGGGGTAGCCCCAAGATGCTTGGCTGAGAAAAGCTGAGGCAGGTGACTCCTTCGATCCACGGCAGTGGGGGAGTAGCTTTTTCTGGCCTTCAGGTTCTCTGCCTATCCGAGCATCGCAATATCGTCCCGCTGTGGAAATCAACAAGGGAGTTATAGGAGCTGAACCTTTTTTTCTTGGGTTTGCTTGGGAAAAAAAAAAGATGAACGTGCCAGAGCTCCCCCCTCCCTGCCCAAAAGGACCTGGATGGACCCCCCTGCGATGTAAGGGAGCAAAGCCTGCAGGCAAGAGACCGCAGTGGCATTGCTGTCTTAAGAGGCTCTGGGGACCGGAGGCGCCCTGCCCCCACCCGGGTGCCCTTCTGACTAGGCTAGGGATGTGCACATGGTGACGGGAACATTCCCCGACTGGCCGGTCCGTGTTGACCCAAACGCTGCCAAGGAAGCCTTTCTCCTGATGCCAGCTGCCTCTCTGGGGGGCCAGCCTGGCAAAAGAAGAGGCCTTTTTGGGTTGAGTCGTTCCGGCTTAACTTTTGGCAGCATCGTCAGCATTCCCCCCCCCCCCCCTTTCATAGAGATTCGGGATGGGCTTGCTCCTTATTTTAGCAAAAGCAAGCCACTGAAGTTTGGGAAGAGCAATTCACAACAACTTTCGGGATTCAGACTCTAACTGCTGTCTCTTTGTTCTCCTCCCCATGGGCAGCTAGCAGCTGATGGGACCATCGTCAACACATTCACCCACAAATGCCAGCTCCCTGAAGATGTGGACCCTACATCGGTCACCTCCACCCTAGGGGCAGACGGCTGCCTGACCGTCAAGGCAAGGCGACGTCCAACCAAGCCATCGGAGCCAGTGCAGCAAACCTACAGGACTGAGATTAAGATCTGAGCTCCAGGAGCAGTTCGGGAGAGCGGGCAGGGAGCCAGGCTGGGGCTGGGCTGGGTGGGGGGGTGGAAAGTAGATCTGTCCTTGTGTTGCCCGTCAATAAGAGATGTTTTGGTTTGTCATCCACGACTGAAGGTTAAAGGGATGCCGGCAAAGAGCCTAAGCGGGCCAAAGCTGCCCTTCCCCCACTCCCCCTTTGAAAGGGGGAAAGAACACCCATCGCTTTTCGCCAGCAGGAACAGCAAAGCTGGAAGGCAGCTGGAGCTGAATTTTCCACTTCTGCAGCCAGCAATTTAATGTTTTGAAGCGTTGAAGGGACGTGTTGCTAACAAAAAAAAAAAAAAAGAGAGGATGCAATATGAAATGTATACAATAGGAAGTCAATCGCAAAGCGGAGTTTACCTCTGGTGAACTTATTTAGGATCACTGCATACCTCTTGAGGCATTCAAGTTAAAATGTTATGATATTATATTATAAAATATGCTAGATCCAGGGTTCCCCCCACCTCCCCCTCCCCTGTCTTTGTACCCTACCTCCAAATCCAGCTACACCCACAAGTGAAAGTTGAGGGGAATGAAATGATGTAAAACGAAAAGTAAAACGTTTTAATTATAGGAAAATACTTTCTTGCAAGTCACGCGCTGACTTTGGCTGTGTGAATGTGTATGATTTGGGGGGGTGGGGGAAGGAAAGGAAGAAGGGAGCAAGGAAGGAGGGAGCTTTTGTCCTTGTGTTGCATCCAACACACACACACACACACAACACACAGTTTTTAAAGGCCAAAGAGGTAGGCCGGGGAAGAAGTGAGTCATGGTCTGGAAATAGAGCCAGTCTGACAAAGGCCCTCCAAGTGGGCTCCTCGCCCGGGTGGGCTGAGGGTGGGAAGGGGGGGGGCAAAGGGGACCATTCCAGGCCCGGCCCAGCCACCCTGCCCTGGAAGAGAGGCTCACCAAGCCGCCTGAATAGAGACCACCGTCCTCTTCCTCTTTCCCCCCCCCCTCGGATCCCCCCC
>NW_020716836.1:735533-799471 GCF_900518725.1 Notechis scutatus
GGGGGGGGTGGAGGGAGGGCGAGGCGGCCGAGGTCTCCGGGGGAGCCGAGAAGGCGGATGGTTTCCCGGAGGCTTCAGGCCGAGCCGCGCTTTTGTTGTCATGGCGACGGGACCTGCGCAGCGGCTCGGTTCGAGGCGGGCCGCGAGGCTAATGCGCCTGCGCGGGGAGGAAGGCGGGCGGGAGGAAACGGGTCTAGCCCGCGGCGCGCCGTAGAAAGAGGGCACCCTCCGTTCTAGCGCCGCTTCCGCCCGGGCGCAAAATGGCGGCGCCCTTTGTCTGTTCCGTGTCACCATGATCGCCGCCGCCGTCGGGATGATGTGACGCTCGTGGGATGGCAGGTGCGGGGCCGAGAGTGAGGGGAGCGCCCCCGGGCTCCCTACGACCGCCCAGCGCCGGGGTCGGGGCCTGAGAGCGGGGCCGCCCGTCCGCCGCCCGTCCGCAGGCGGAGATCGGGCGAAGAAGCCGCGGCGCGGACAGCTCCTCGGGGTGCGGGAAGGGTTGGGGCGCGACCGCGGTCTCCTTTCCGACGATCGCCGGGAAGGCAGGCAGGCGGGAAGGCAGGCAGGCAGGGCGGGCGGCGGAAACCTCGCGCGGGGATGCGGGAGGGGATGCGATGCAAGCCTTTCGCGCGGGCCCTTCCTTCCCCGCGACACAACAGCCTTCCGGGGTAGGCCAGGCTAAGAGGCCGGCCAAGGGGCTCCGGGCTTGGCCTGATCGCTCGGCGGGGATGCGGCGGCGGAGCAGCATCGGTGAGCCGCGCCGGACGCCCCTGATGCCTCTCTCCGCAGCCATGGACTTCCCGCAGCACAGCCACCAAGTCCTGGAGCAGCTGAACCAGCAGCGGCAGCTGGGCCTGCTGTGCGACTGCACCTTCGTGGTGGATGGCATCGACTTCAAGGCCCATAAGGCGGTGCTGGCGGCCTGCAGCGAATACTTCAGGATGCTCTTCGTGGACCAGAAGGACGTGGTGCACCTGGACATCAGCAATGCGGCAGGTAGGAGCTCCCTAACCAGGGCAATCAGACTGGAGGCTGGCAGCCTTGAAGCCTCCCTGCTTTATTAGGCTTTTAAGCCCCCCCCCCCAGCACCTTTCAGTGGGTGCAAAAGTCCCCCAGTCTCCCCCAGATATGAGATTTGGGAGCGTCCTGGTGCTGGGAGGGGAGATCAGAGTGAGGGGCCAGCTGGAGGAGTTGGCCTGGGTGAGGAGCAGGATGCCAGCCTTGAGTCCTCCCCGATCCCTTCTCCTCCAGGCTTACAGCAGCCTTGATTAAAGCAGGCCTTAGAAGTGGTGCCTGTGCTTTGGGAGCATCCTGAGGCTGGCAGGGGGATGGAGGGGGGTGGAAATGGGCAGTATGCTGCCAGCACTCAACTTCTGGCTGTTGGGTGTCCTATGCAGGTCTGGAGCAAGTGCTGGAATTCATGTACACGGCCAAGCTGACCCTCAGCCCGGAGAACGTGGAGGACGTCATGGCCGTGGGCAGCTTCCTTCAGATGCAGGAGGTCGTCCACGCCTGCAGCACATTGAGGGCCCTCTCGCCCCCAGTTGGCCTGGAGATCCCCACAGTGGCTGGTAGGGCGCTTTCCTGTCCTTGGGTTCGGTTCCCTTTCTTGCCCCCAGGACCACCCCAACCCCTGGGCCTGTCGGAGAGGAAGCACTGACAAATCTTGGTGCCCCCTTCCTTTGTACATACTGCACGAACGGAGCCATATTCTCAACTTTGTGGTGCCCTCTTTGAGCCTGCTTAGTCTGCTTAACAGTTAATACACCACTGCCCCCAATTTCCTAGCTTGAGGCTGGGTCTTTGGGGGCGGGGGGTGGGGGGGAGCAAGATTGATTTCACTCTCCTGGTCTCAAAGCACCATTGAGTTGGTTCTGTTGGAAGCGTGGCGGGGATGCGATGCGTCCAAGACTGTTCTGGCCACTCTGGTTTTCTTAAAATGTACTGGAAATTTGGGGCCAATTATTAAGACGAGCAGCTAGGTTGAGCCAGAAACGTTAGCTTTTATGATGAACAGGTAGGGCCATCCTAGACTGACAACCTGCTGATGCCCACTTTCTGTAGGTGTAGTGGAAATGGGAAGGTTGGGCTCTTGCTGATCTTGAGTGGGGAAAAAAGCATGGTCAGCTGGACCAGATCTTTGGACTGGTCTCCAACACGGGGAGGTTGCCACCGGTTGTCGGGCTTGCTGGGTTTCTGGCTGGAGAGGCCTCAATGGTCAGTCGCCTTCGCTTCCTCTCTCTCTCTCTCCCCACCCCCCCCATCCCAGGGCAGGAGAAAACAACCAACAGCAGGCACAAAATGGAGTTGGAAGCCCCCAGGGAGCAGGAGGAGCAAACCTCCTCTGGCAGCCTCCAGCCAGCTGAAGTGGCCCATCCTGCAGAGGACCTGAAAGACGAGGCAATAGTGGCGGAAGGGAGCGAGGCTGGTCCAAGGCCAGGTAGAAGCACAGTTGCAGGGTTATTGGGGAAAAAGCGCTGGAGAAAAGCAACCTTTTTCTCTTTTCTCTTCTTCCTGGTTTCTCCCAAATCTCAAGAGAACTTAAAAAATCTCAAATGATGTCTCGCTTCTTCTTTACCCGTGGCAAGTGGAAAATTATGTCAGGGAGAATTCCACAGTGGTAACTCTGCCCCGACCGAATTCCCCATCGCCCAGCTTGAGTGGGCAGTTCTGTTGCCATAAAGGGAAGCCTTTGGCCATAACTTTTAAACACCTTTATTTCCCATTTCCCTGCGAGCTAAACCTCTCCAACGCTTGGGTTTCCCGCTCTGCCCCCGAAAGCAACCTCCTCTTCTGGCCCCCTTCCTGCTCCCTGACTCCTCTGGCCTGCTGACGCCTCGCAAAATGTTGCCAACTTGGTGCTTCTTTCCAGATGCAGGCACAGCGTTCCCCGCCGGGACTGAGGGACCGCCGGAGGAGCTGCAGTTCGGCCTCTCCCCCCACGAAGAGAGCAGACCCGTCTCCACTTTCCCCGCTCAGGCCAGGGAGGCTGGTGAGCACCAAGGCAGGGATGGAAGGTTACTGAGAGAGAGAGAGAGAAATCCATCACGCTTAAGGCGCCCAAGGGCGGTGTGCAAAACGCAAATCTTGTGCCAAGCATCCAAAAGCACAGCTGCTGACAACCTTGGCAGGCAGCCCCGCGGTTGACTTACGTTCTGAGGGAGTTGTGGTGAATCCGTCACATTCTGGCTGCTTCTTTTTCCTTTCTGGGGCTGGTCTTTTGAGACCTTCTTAGCAGAGAAGAGGCTGTCAGGCTCCCGAGTGGCCCTTAGGGCAGCCTCGGGGGGAAAAACCCGCTGCCACTTTTTCTCTTTGAGCCCCGTCTTGCCTCCTTGCTCCCGCAGACCTTCCAATGCTGAAAGTCCCCGTGGAGATGGAGGTGGAGCTGGAAGGACGCGAAGAGGAGGAAGACCCGCCTTCCGAGGCGGAGGGCAATGGCAAGACGGCCGAGGAGCCCGAACCGACCCTGCTGACCAACGGCAGCGTCCCCGAGGACTTTGAGTCTGGAGGCACCGACTCTGGGCAGGAGAACGCGGGAGAGGCCAGGCTGCTGCGTTCGGGGACATACAGTGACAGGACAGAATCCAAAACGTACGGCTCCGTGACCCACAAGTGTGAGGTGAGCTGCAGGCCTGTGAACTGCCCCAGGAGAGCCGTTCCCAAAGCATCAGGCACGTGCGATCCTTGCTGTGGTGGGTGGGAGCAAAGCCCCTCGGGTGGGAGCTGCGGGGCGAAAGTTGGCGAGAGCAGACGGCAGCGGCACCTTTGCTGCCAACAGCCGCCGGCCCAGCAAGAAGGGAGTGAGCCCAGCAGGTTGGAGGCCCTTGGCCTCCAATGCAGGTGGAGGCACCTGGCCAGGTCTTCTCCTCTCTCTTCCTGCAGTAGAGGCAACAACCGCTCGGCCAAGGGTGGAAACAGGCGTGGAGACCCTGAGCTTGGCTGGGTTGGTAGAGGGGCAGCTGGGCAGGCAGGGAAGGGAAGGGCTCAAGTCAGGGCTACTGGGTGAGCGCTCGCGGGCAGGCCACTGTGGGCTGGGCAGCAGCGTGCTGGAGGCGAGGGTGGCCAACGGTGCCTTTGCTTCCTCCAAAGGACTGTGGAAAGGCGTTCACCCACACGGGCAACTTCAAGCGCCATATCCGCATCCACACGGGAGAGAAGCCCTTCTCCTGCCGGGAATGCAGCAAGGCCTTTTCGGACCCCGCGGCCTGCAAAGCGCACGAGAAGACCCACAGGTGGGAGGGCGGACAGGGAAGGAGGGCGAGGGGAGGGCATCCCAAAGAGGGAGACCAGGGGCAGGAGGCTCCAACTCTGGCACTGTCTCGGGGATGGTCGTCTGTAGGATCTCGGGGTGGTCGTGCTTGCAAAGGCTGTCCGATGGCAGCGCCTCTTCCGCCCTGCAGCCCCCTCAAGCCCTACAGCTGCGAGGAATGCGGCAAGAGTTACCGCCTTCTCAGCCTGCTGAACCTGCACAAGAAGCGCCACACAGGGGAGGCCAGGTACCGCTGCGAGGACTGTGGGAAGCTCTTCACCACCTCGGGCAACCTGAAGCGCCACCAGCTGGTGCACAGCGGGGAGAAGCCCTACCAGTGCGACTACTGCGGACGCTCCTTCTCCGACCCCACCTCCAAAATGCGGCATCTCGAGACGCACGACACCGACAAGGAGCACCAGTGCCCTCACTGCGAGAAGATGTTCAACCAGGTGAGGAGAAGGCAAGGGACACCACCTTCCCTGGTCTGGGGCAGCTGCTTTGGAGTGGGGGCAAGGTGATACGGCCGCCTACCTCTCACCACCAGCTTCTCACAACTGCCGGTTAGGTGGGGAACCTCAAAGCCCACTTGAAGATCCACATTGCGGATGGACCGCTGAAGTGCCGCGAGTGCGGAAAGCAGTTCACGACCTCAGGTACGAGGGTGCTCAGACAAGGGCCAGCTGCCCGGGAGGCCTGAGCCCAAATGGGGGCGGTGGCAGCAGTGGGTTCCCCACCGTAGTCAACCTCGAGCGGCTTTGCCTTTCCTCCTCCGAAGGTAACTTGAAGCGGCATCTCCGCATCCACAGTGGAGAGAAACCGTACATCTGTGTGCACTGCCAGCGCCAGTTTGCCGACCCGGGGGCTCTCCAGCGGCACGTCCGTATCCACACAGGTGAGTCTGGGGCCTGGCAGTATGGGCGGACTCCAGTTGCAGCGACAGCTGAGGCTGCAGAAGGGCCCTCTCTGCCACAGAGAGGCTGGGGCTTCAGGGCATGTGCCCCCCTGTTCCCACCCACCCCCAGCACCTTGAGCTGTTCCTTCAGGACTTCAGTCTCGGCAGGAGGAGCTCCCCAATGGGACCCCACTTGTCTCTGGAGGGAGGCGGGCCAGGAAAAGGCAGGAGAGCCCTGGTGCATAGATGGCCCGTCTGCAGCCAAGACTAGTACTTAAGTCAAGGGATTTCTTCAGGATCCACAAAGGGTATGTGTGTGTGTGTGTGTATCTGTAGCCAGGTTGTTAAATGAATGCTTTACATTTTTGTGGTACAACATTGAAAACAGAAAAGAGCTTTGTTCTCTGGATCTGGCTCGTCTCTCAGACATTCAGTAAAACAGGAAATAGGTTTGATTTTGGGGTTTGACTGATTTTTTAATATATATATGTGTGTGTGTGTGTGTGTGTGTGTGTGTGTCATTTTGATCTTTGTTGCTTTGTGATGCTGTAATACTGAAAAATTCAACCAGCAAAAGCCCTCTGCCTGCATCCCAAATTATCTTACGGTTGTGAACTTTTCCGAAAATGCAGAAATCCACCACTTTTAGCCTCCAAAACTGGCACACATCTGTGTAGTGACAAAGCGCGCTTCCGCGTGGTGAGCGCTGGGTCCTTGTTCTGCCAGGCTGACCCACGACTCGCGGGGGTGAGAGGGCACCCGTGGCCCAAGAACAGGGGTTGCACTCTCTCTTCTCTCTCTCTCTCTCCCCCACGCAGGCGAGAAGCCCTGCCAGTGCATCATTTGTGGGAAAGCCTTCACCCAGGCCAGCTCTCTAATAGCCCACGTGCGCCAACACACTGGGGAGAAACCCTACGTTTGCGAACGTTGCGGCAAAAGGTGAGGGGGCTCTCTTGCAAGCTTGGCTTCTCCCCCCCCCCCATCCCTCTTGGATCTGCCCTGTCAGCTCTTACTTCCAGGGGATCTTGACTTGAAGATCCGGTGACCTTCCCTTGCAGATTTGTCCAGTCCAGCCAACTGGCCAATCACATCCGCCACCACGACAACATCCGCCCTCACAAGTGCAGCGTCTGCAGCAAAGCTTTCGTCAACGTGGGCGACCTGTCCAAGCACTTCATCATCCACACAGGTGAGTGGGGGAGGAGCCAGCCAGCCGCCCGGCAGCGTCAGGTGCGCACCTGGCCCCCTCTCAGCCCCTCCCTCATGACGCAGCCCCCTCTCCGTCCCTGCCCCCTTCCACGCAGGGGAAAAGCCATTCCTGTGCGACAAGTGCGGCCGCGGCTTCAACCGGGTGGATAATCTCCGCTCCCACGTCAAGACCGTCCACCAAGGCAAAGCGGGGATGAAGCTCCTGGAGCCCAGCGAAGGCGACGATCTCAACATCGTCACCGTGGCCTCGGAGGAGATGGTGACGCTGGCCACGGAAGCTCTAGCCGCCACGGCAGTCACCCAGCTCACCGGTGTGTAAAGGCAGCCCCTCCCTTTTTTTGCACTCATCTGGCTGGCCTTGGCCTTTGCGCCACATCCCTGCCCAAGGAAACATCCACGCCCAAATTGATTCTCGGCTTGTAGAAGGGGGAGGCGGGATGGTGGTGTGATTTGTATCCTGCCTCGCCCCACCACTTCCCAGACCAGGGGCTGAGCGGTTGTGTGTGTGTGTGTGTGTGTGTGTGTGTGTGAGTGAGAGAGAGAGAGAGAGAGAGAAGCCAGCCCTGCCTTCTTACCTGGGAGCAATGCTGACTGGGACATCCTCTCCTTTAGTTGTTCCCGTCGCAGCTCCTGTCACAGCGGACGAGACGGAAGCGCTCAAGGCCGAGATCACCAAGGCTGTGAAACAGGTCCAAGAAGCAGGTGCGTTGGCCGCTCTCCCTTTTGGGGGCCAGGCAGCCTCTCCCAAGCAAATTAAAACTGCCACAGGGGTGGGGGGCAGCACCCTACCAGGCAAAAAGTCCAGGGATCCGCTTCTGAAACAGAGAAGGCTTTTAGTCCCGGGGGGGAGGAGAGGATGCTGGCTTCCTGGGTGGACCTTCTTGATGGAGGAAGGGGAAGTGAGGGGCGGATGAGGGGCTCCGAAACTAAATCCTGCCATGTGCCTACCGTTCTAGACCCCAACACCCAAATCCTCTACGCCTGCGATTCCTGCGGAGAGAAGTTCCTGGATGCCAACAGCCTGGCTCAGCACGTGCGCATTCACACAGCCCAAGCCCTGGTCATGTTTCAGGCGGACACAGACTTTTACCAACAGTACAATGCTACCACCGCTTGGCACGGCGAGCAGGTTATCCCGTCGGGAGAGCTACTCTTCCGGGCACGGGATGGCAGCGAAGTGTCGCCAGCCTTGCCAGAGGCCCCACCGGCTGGAGAGTGATGGCAGGTGCTGCCCCGCCAACAAGACTGATGCCCAAAGGAGGCAGCTTGGGGGTGGTGGGTGGTGGAAGTGCTCCTCGTACCCCGAGAGAGAATGCTCCTCCCATCGCCTGAACATTCCGGCATCGCTCCCAAACCGCTATTTAAAGGCCACGAATGCTACATGGAAACTGATGTAAAAAAAAAAAAATATTATTTCTGTATTGGAGAGACTACATCTGTGTTAATACTGAGAAGAAGAAGAAATAAAAAAAGGCTGTTATTTTCTATGTTTAAAAGGAAAACTTGCTTTGGCCGGGTTCCGTTTCTCCAGCCAAGGCTTTTCCTAGCTTTGCTTCTTCGGTCGAGTCTCCCAGAAGAACGCAGGAGGCTTTTGTTCCGTCAACCAGATCCTGAAAACCAGCCCGAAAAGGCTCCTGGCGGCCTCGGGAGGGCGAAGTCACGGCTGCTTCTTCATAGGGAGAAAGAGGTGAACGGCGCCTTACCGAAAGCAGCCTTAGACACCCCAATTTCCTGCAGAGAACCGTTAACACCAGGGTGTTTTGTCTTTTTTAATAAAAGTCTGTATTCCAATGGACACACAAAACAAAACTGCGCTGAGAAAACAGTTCCATAAATTAAGTCTTAGGAGTAGAAGGACCAGAGAGAAGGCAGATTAAAAAGTCTGTACAGTGGGTGAAACCTTCCATGGGCGGAGCGGAGGCCGGGGGGGGGGGGGGGGAGGCCCAGGACTAAATGAAGCGCACTTACAAATGAGTGACAAATACAAAGTCGGAGTATGAAAATAAGATTTTCTTTGAAAACACATCTTTTTTTGGCACAGATTAAAAAAAAAGTATGTTGTGGGGATCAGATTTCTTTAGAGTTTTTTTTTTAAATATTTTATAGAATATAATTATATATTTTATAATTATATTTTATAAAATATTATATATATCTCTCTCTATATATATTTATATATACACACACCCACGGAGTCCTGCATAATACCACCAAGAAGGGAAAACAGCTCTCCTTTTTAGGCTTGGTTTTGCTTTCAGTGTAAACTGTACATCCAGGAGGAAGGAGGGAAACCGCAGGGATGAGGGACGGGGGAAGGCAGCAGGAAGTAAGGGGTGGGGGGGTTTCCCGGAGAGCGTGAAATGCTCCTTGACCCACAGACTGGAGCGGAAGGTCCTGCAGTCCAGAGTCCACGCCGCCAGCTGCTGTGTGTGTATTGAGACATCCATCTAGCATACCACAACAACTCTTCAACTGTGCAAAGGTCCAAAGTCGCAAATTTAGTGCAAAGGCAGTTCCGGTTCCTCCTCTTCCTCATTTTTTTTTCCCTCGTAGTTAGCGGTCAAAAAAAGCAGGCCCAGGAGGAGACCACCACCTGGGCTCAGCCTGCCCCCGGGGTGCCTCCAAGGTCCATCTTCATCGAAGCCCATCTGTAAACATTCCAGGCCGTGGGAACCAACCCCGACTTCCGCCTGCCTGCCACGAGGGTTCGACGGAGGCCCGGCAGGATGGCAGGATCCGGTCCCTTCTTCCTTTGTTCACTTTCTCTCTCTCCTCCTGCCGCAGGGCCAAGGGAGGGCAACTGTCCGTTTCCCGCTGAGTCATTCAAACCGCCGCAATGACAATCATCAGGTGGGGAGAGATGTTGGAGATACTGGCCAGGAGGTCCGGGGCCAGGCGGGAGAGGTGGCTCTCGGAGAAGTCACATGGCGGGAAGATCTGGAGAACGTAAGCAGGCTGGAAGAGAGAGAACCAGAGACGAAACCGTCAAACTCCCCGAAGCCTGGACGTAGCCCCTGGAAAGAGCAACCCGGGAGGGAGGAAGCAAGCACAAGAGGCACCGTTGACTGTGCTCTAGCAGGACACCGAGGGCCGGCGTGGGCCACCGTCCTGGCCAAGTTATCCCACGGCATGGAGTGACTCTTTCCCAGCGGGCAGTTCAGCTCCACTGCCTCCTGGTGGGCACCTGCTCGCCCAGCTGAGTTCTGGGAATCCCCGTCTTTTGAGAAGGCGCCTTATTGGGAATGGTGGCTGGCTCAGAGAAAAGGCCGAGAACCGGAGCTCCCCAAAAGACCTGCCATCCTGGACGAACCACGTCTGGCTCCGTTCGGCCTGCCTAGACGGCCATGTTTCAAGGAACCGTCTTCCGCTTCGCCCATCCCTTTCCCGGGATGCCCTAGCAGGCCAGGGCCACACATCTTTTCCCATTGATGCAGGAGCCGAAGGGTGTCGTCTTCCCACCCACCCACTTTTCCTCCTCTCCCTACCTGGTTGGAGCCGGGGTTGGGAACATTGATGATGCCGGCGGCTTGCTTGGCCTGAAGGTAGCTAATAAAGGCTGCCTTGAGCGACTCGGTCTGGTTCACCACGTCCTCTTGGTCTCGGCCACAAGGCAGAGCCAGCAGCAGGCAGTAGTCACTTTCCACCTGAAAGACACCACGCAGGCCCAGGGCCACTGAGGAGCACATCCCTCGGGCAACCCCGGAAACCCCCTCAAGACGACCAGAATCCGAGAACCATTCTGACCCCAAAACGAGCAACCTCAGGACGGTCAGGGAAAGAGGCGTTTCGTTTTCCTATCGCTGTCCCTTTTTGAGCCAGGGACACATACCCTGCCACCCTGACTGACCTTGCAAACCCAGGGGAAACCAAGGCCGAGGCTAAGAGCCTGAAAGCTGAACTTCCTCCAGTGTTTCCAGCTTTCGTTCAAGAGTCCCACGTCTCCAGGTGGAGGCTCTGGACTCTCCTGATATCCACCCAGGTGGATGTGGTCATGGTAGAGCGACGAGTTTATGGGGGCGGTTTTCGCGCCCTCCTTTCGGAAAGTACAGGGCTGGGCACATATTCCTTCCACCGAAACCCGCCCGGCGTTAACTACTAGCCTAGAAAGGTGCCTAAAGACTTGGCCAAACAGAGAGAGCATGAAGGCAGGCTTCAGCCCCGGGGCTCGATTCTTACCATCATCCGGCGGGTCACCCCTTCCAGCTGCGGGGCTTCTAGCCTCATCCGCTGGGCGATCCTCAAGGGAGGGCCGCCCTCCGGGGCTGGCAAGGAGCGGTGTGCCAGGACGTTGTTCCCGGAAACAAAGTGCAGCTGAACAGCTGCGGTGTCGTTCTTCAAGGCCAGCAGCCCCTGCCACACAATGGGGTACTTCTGCCAACCCAAAGGAAGAGCACAGGAAGGTTAATCCCCCGTGGTTGAGCTGAAAAAGCCCAATCTCATCCACCCCCCTCTCCCGGCCCCTGATTCTCCCCACAAAACTCTTTGGGATGGAGTCCCTCTCCCCTTCCAGAGATGGATGGCAAGGCTCACCGTCAGCAGCTGGACCATGTCCACTGGTCTTTGGGCAACTGGGTGACCAGCAGAGTCCTGCTTCAAGGCCGACTGCGATTCGGACCGGGCTAAGGTCAGTCCCGGAGTTGCCCCGGGCCCAGCCGTGGTTGGAAAAAGGGCCAGCTTCGGAAGTTGAGCCTGATGGGAAGAGGGGAGCTCCTGCTTCACGGATGTGGCGACGGGAGAAGGGTAGGAGGAGGTCTGGCTCGGGAGCAAGTGGGGCTCCATCTGTTGGACATGCCTATTGACCGCTGGATGGAGGGAAGGGTCTGGCCCTGTGGCCTGGGCTCCTTTAGGCTCTTGGGAGATCTGAGGAGTTTTGCTGTGAGCTGGCTGGTTGGGGTGCGAATGTTCCCCTTCAGGCAGACCCTGAGAGATAGGAGCAAAAGGAGTTGCGTTAGACAGAAGCCCCCCCACGCACAGGCTGGCCCTTCCAGCTCTTAGGCGGGACCAGATTCAAGACGACCTTACTCCCCTTAACCAGAAGCCCAAGGTCCACCCGCCAAGTCCCCAAGGCAGCTCCCTGCCCACTCCTCCCTTCGGCCCAGGCTAAGCTGGGGATGGCCTCTTAGGGATGCCCTAGGCAAGGGGCAGGGGACGCCTGGTCCTTCTTGGAGCAACTTGTGCACAAGGACTGAACAGGAAGCCAACCCGCTCGCCTTCTCTGGCTGTTGGGCTGTTCACTCTAGCTGCTCTGGGGGTGTGTGTGTGTGTGCTTGCCTTACGCTTGAATTCTTGAGCTGCAGCCCCGTGAGCTGCAGCAGTGACTATCCTGGGACAGCAGGATCTTGCTTTGGCCGTTGACCGAGGGCAACCCTTCCTACCCACGAGGGCCTTGGACTGAAGCAGGAAACTCCGCCCCTGGGCTTACCTGGGAGGGGGTCATGCTCCGGGAAGGAAGCCCGATCGGTGATCCCCCAGAAAACGGAGGGTGGCCAAGCTGAGCTGCTGGGTGGTAGCTTCGCATGTCCCCGTACACCGGCCGATAATCGTGGAAGGTGGTCCCGCTGGGGTGCATCATCTGCACCCCGTGAGGCACGACCACCGGCTGGCTCAAGGTCAGTCCCGGGAGCTGGCCACTGAGGAGGCGGGATTCGCTGTGGGGTGAGTGGGCCATCTTGACTTCGGAGGCCTTGGGCGTCTCTTTGCCTGCCTTGGTGGACGGAGGCGTTTTCACGGACCTTCCTTCCGGCGTCCTGGACTGCCGAGGCTCTGGGTGATGCTCGCTGCCCACTCCGGCCATGTGCGGGTGCATCATGACTCTCACATCGCGAGGAACGTTGTACTGGTCGAGCCGGATGCCCGCTGGATGCACACGGTAGTCCGGCTGCATGACCAGCACGTCAGACTGCACGGGGGCCGAGCCCCGGCACGCCGGGTGGTGGTAGTGCATCTCTTCCTCGGAGGCGTGCTGGGAAGACAGAGGCGGCATGACCATCTCCCTGATGGGGGCCGGCTGGGGAGTGCTGGAGCGCTGCGGCTGCAGAGGGGCCCTGGGCGAGTGCAGGGCCTCGGGGCGGAGGCTGTAGGAAAGGCCAGGCAGCGGAGGGGTGTTCATGCGCACTTCGCCCTGGGAGAGGTGCCCCAGGGACACCGTCTGGGTCACGCTGTGTGGGGGCATGATGACGGACTGCTCTGGGTGCATGCTGGAGATGTACTGGGGCATGGGGATCCCTGGACAAGGGGAGCCTTGAAGGCCCAGCATGGAGTTGTTCCCTGACAACGCTGGGGAAGCAGGGCCCCCGGGGTGACAAGCTCTCGGGAAGGGAGATGGTGAGTGGCCGCTGGTGCGGGGGGAGAGCGGCTCCTGCTTGGCCACCCCCAAGTGAGACACGGCTCTGTCGGCAGGACCTCCCGGCCCGCTGCTCACATGGTTGGCTTCAGGGTACAACTTGCCAGACAAGGAAGGATGGTGAGGACCCACCCCGGGGCTCAGGTTGGAGGGCTGAAGGGGTTTGCTCTCCCCTTTCAGAGACGTAGGATCCGGAAGCTTCTTGGTGGAAGAGGCGATGGTTTGAGAGAGGACCATCTGGTTATGCACCAGGATGGAGGGAGTGTTGGCCGACTGAGAGGAAAGCACTTTCACTGGGCAGGACTGAGCAGCAGCTGCCTGGACAGAATCTGACTTTTCCGAGCTGCTGCTGCTGCTGCCGCGCTCTGGCTTGACGGAGGGAAGCACAGGGGAAGGGTTGTACTGCTGGCCCCCCAGGACCAAGGCCGGGGTAGAGGAGCTCCCGTACCCCACAGGTGCCGGGGAGCCCTTTGGCATCGACTGAGAGGGAACGAGGGACTCCTGCTTAATCTGGGACTTGGACACAGACTGCTGAAATTCAATGTCCACTGCACTGGCTGGGGGAATCTGGCTAATTTTTGCAATGATCCTCTGGGAGCCTTCCGTCTTCTGTCCCGAGTAGCTCAGGAGCACCACACCTTCGGAAGTGTTGACGCGAAGGCCTGGGCTGGAGCCCGTTTCCACCGGCCGGTCCTCAATCACAGCCATGGAGCCCGGGTGGAACCTGCTGTTGTCGTTGGGACTGGGCCTCTGCTTGTATTTGGGGGAAACGGCGGTGACCAGGCACGTCTGGGGCTGGGAGGCCTGTTTCACCAGGGTGATCCTGGGAGTCTCCTCAAGGTCAATGTTGTGGGGCATCCTGCTGATCACGGAAGTCGCCTTGGGGGTCAGGACAGCAACCGTCTTCTCTTTCTCGGCCAAAATGGGGGCCTCTGCAACTGGCAGTTCCACGTTGTTTGCAGTAGGAACGGGGGACTTCTCTCCGAGACCCGGCCTGGAAACGTCTGCCGGAGGGCGAGGGGGCGTTTCCTCCACACGAGGGGCGCTCACGGGTTCAACTATAGCTGTGGTGACATGCGTGGAGGCGCCCACACCGGTGGCAGGCACGTACTTGGGCTCCATCAGGATCTTGCGCAAAGTGCTGGAATTGGGGTCTATGTCCGATGCTTTCGTGTCAGGGGGAAGAGCTGGCGGTGGGGTGGAGCGGGACCGAGCCTCTTCGTGCTTCACAATCCACTCGGTCACCTTGGTGGTGCTGGGATGCAGAGGGACCACGCCAGCCTGGACCACGGGGGGAAGCTTCACTGCTGACGCAGCGGGAACTGTGGGCAAAGGTGCGCTTGGGGGGCCATCCGGAGGGGGAACGGGAAGGCTTTCGGCTGCCGGCTTCAGTCGGAATCTGCACTGACTTCCCTCGTCCACGGGAACCGAGGGGAGCAACCCATCTGAGGGACTGGGCCCCCTCTCAGTAAGGGGGTCCTGCGAAGCTGCCTCTGGGGATCCAGCCATGCTTGCCTGGGGAATTACCAGGCGGGAGGGGGCTGCCGGTGGGAAGGCTTTTCCCTGGCTGTCATCTGACATGGCCCCTTCGGGGGTCCCCGTTGCTTCTGGGACACTGGGGGATTTGCTCTGGGCTCTTTCAGGCTCAAGCGTCCTAAATTCCGCCAGTTCTTTCTTGCTGGTGCTCCGCTTGCGCCTGAGCCGTGTGGACTTCTGGCGTCCGCGCTCCTTCCGAGAGCCTTCCGCCTCCTGGGAGGTTTCTGCCTCCTGAGCAGAATTGGAGGATTCACTTAGGCTGACTTCGGCTTCTTTGCTTTCCGTCCCTGCAGCTGAGCCGGGGCCTGGCGTTTCTCCTGAGGCAGCTTCTGCTTCTAAGATATTGCTGACTGCCTGGTCTGTCTCGGGCTCCATGTCCTCTCGAGCAGAAGGCAACACCAAGGGTTCGCTGGGCAGGTCTGCCTCGGGCTCAGGAGGGTATGTCGGTGGAGCGGCAAAGCCTTCTCCCTCGGCACCGATGTCATTCATGATGGACCCTATGGCAGCCGCCAGCTCCGTTTCGCTGGCCTGGTGGGCGGGCTTATCACCTTCTTCCTCCTGGCGAACTTCGGACACCTCAGCCGCCTGTTGTTCCTTGTAGGCCGCAATCGCTGGGCCTTCCGTCAGCTTGGCGATGTTCTGCACGGCCTGCTCAAGTTCAATCTGCTTGGCCAGCTGGTCAGCCTCGGGAGGCTGGGCCGATTCGCCGGCGGCTTCTTTCCTGGTGTCCTGGAGAGGGTCTTCGGCCTCGTTCTTTGGGAGCTGTGGAGAGAGTTTGTCTTCTTTTAGGGGGCTTTTGCTTTTGGCTGGGAAGGGGGGCAAGAGCTCCCCTTCCTCCTCGCTGGGCCGTAGCGCCCCTTTCACTTCATCCACGTTAAGACGGATCTCGATGTTTTTTAGGCTTTTAATCAGAGATGCTTTATCGACAGCCTTGATGCTCCTGGACCGTCCCCTTTTGGCCTTGGTAGCTTTATCTGGAATAAATTTCCTTTCAACAATTTCAACAGGGCAGCCTTCGGAGGTATTTTTAGACATCTCCACTTCCTTCCGCTCTCGCTTTGGCTCTTGTGGGATCGTCTCCTTCTCTGCCTTGAGCTTGCCACAGTTCTCGCTGATGTGTGGCCCTTGGCTGGGCGGATCAAGGGACTCCTCGGGCTCCGGGGACGCCTCTACCTTAGGCTCGTTCTTCCCCTTTTTAGCCACCAGTGTCTGGCTGTGGAGCAGTTTCTGCGATCTGGGTGAGCGCCACCCCTCCACCGGCTTCGGGATGTCTACTGTCTCTTTCCCTTCGACTTCTTCTGCCTCCTGTGACTGCGCTGGTTCAACCTTGACAGGAGACACTTCTTCCTCGGGTTTGCGCCTTGCCTTGGGAGGTCGGCCTCTTCTGGGGGGAGTGGGAATAGTTGTCGGGTCTGGGGGTTCTCGTTCAATCCTTTTCCTGGTTGGCCTGGTGACTTCCACGGCCTCTTTAATCGACGATGGCAGGTCGTGATCTCCCATGGTTGCATAGACAGACCTCACATTTCTGCGCCTGGTTCGGCCCACTGGCAAACTGGGCTCCGGGTTTTCTGGTTCTGCCACCACCGCAGCACTTGGAGACTTAGTGGCGTTTCTTGAGCCCTTCTCCGTTTCCACCTTCAGTTCCAGCAGCTTCACAGTTTCCCCCCGGGGGGAGGCGGAACGTTTCAGCTTCTCTCGATCGATTCTTTCACTCTTCCTTGTGGCCGGTTTCTCTGCCACACTGGCCACTATAGACTGAACAGGGGTTTTCGAACGTCTGTTTTTATACAACTTTTTGTCTTTCGCTACCACGGGGGGCTCGGCTTCCATCTCTGTATCAGAAACGGTAGGCAGGACCTCAGCCAGGGCTTCCGCTTTCTGGCCTGCTCCAGACTCCACGATAATGGCTGGGGGGGAAAGGTCTTCTTTAGGTTCAGGCAGCACCTCAGATTTAGCTGTCAATTTGTGCGGCAGCGAGCCCAGTTCAGCTTCTGGGTCTGTCCCGAGAGGCGCTTGGGAGAAGGAAGAGCCGGGGGTGGGCGGTTTAGTGTCCAAACAGGAATGGTTTTCGAGGGCTCTGGAGTCTTCCTCGGGAGCTGCCACGGAAAGGGCACTGTCTTTGCTGTGATCCGCCAAGGGAGGGACTTCGAGGTACTCAAGAGAGTCAATTTTAACAGGCAGAAGCTCCTCCGGAAGGGCCTTGAACCCTTCAGGGAGCACCGCAGGCCCAGGCTCTAGGGACTTTTCCGCCCTCAAAGGAAGAGGCCCCTCCACGAGAGGCTTCTCACTCCCGGCTTTCTCTGGACAAAGAGGCAGGGGTTCGGGGGGAATGTGGGAAACTGGCAAGGGTCCCACACAAATGGGCGATTTATGCTCTGGCTCGTGATGCTCAGACCCGGCTTCAGGAGTCTTGGGCCTGTTTTCCTTGTCTTCCTGTTTTTCGGCTTCTTTGGGCTTCTGGTCTTTTTCCTTTTCCTTCTGCTGCATTCGGGTGAGCTCCATGAACCTGCTGTGGAAGAGAACCACGGGTTCCGGCATGAAGTCTGAGATGCTGTTGGTCCCATCCAGAGATGCTTGTCTGCTATACAATCTGCCCGAAAGGAAGTCAAGCTCTTCGTCTCTCTTTTCTAAGTGCTGCAGGCGCTTAGAATCCTGTTCAAAAATTGAGCTGTGCAAAAAACGGGAAGCAAAGAGCTCCTGCCTTTCCTGTTCTTCTTCTTTATGATCCTCCTTCTTATCATCCAACTTCCCTTCTGAGTCTGGTCTGATTTTTTTCTTTTTCATATACCATGAAGGGATCGGCCTCGGCGCAGAGTCCACTTTCTCTTTATCCTTATTGTTTCTAAAACTAGCAAATCTTGAATCCCAGTCGAGGAAAGACCAATTTTCCTCTCTTGACGAAGAGAGGGACTTGGCTCTCTCGAGCAAGGCTTTTGTATCTGGTGTGATTGTCTTGTCCAAAGCGAAAGAGTAAAATTTATTCCTCTCTAAGGAAGTCGGCAACCGCTCCTCTCGGTCACGTAGTTTCTCTTCCCTGTCTCGTAATAAAAAAGACAACCTGGAGCCCTCCAGGAAAGACGACGGCCTAGGAGAGTGGGGCTTCGAGTCGCCCTCTTCCTCTGAGTCGGAGGGCACCTCCCCCGGTTCCAGATCCCGGATGGATCGCTTTCGGATACTGTCCCGTTTGACGATGCTACTTGGGAAGCTAATGTCCACCCGCCCGGGTTCTTGCTTCACGTGAGAGTCCCATCGGGTTGATTCCTCCTCTGAAGTCAAGGCGGAGAGCTTCAGTTTAGCAATCTCGACCATCTGCTCCCTCCTGCTAGAGTCATAAGGGTTAAATTTCAAGGCATCTTCCGTCATGGGCACATTTGAATACGGAGGCCCCTTTTCTTCCATTCTAGGGGATTCTTTAGCGTCTTTGAAAGGAATCAGCCTTGGGGAATCCAACACTTCCTCCTCCTCGTGGAACGGGAAAGGTCTCAGGCCAGGAGAAATGGCAGTTCTCTCAGAGTCTTCACTCACCTGGCGGGAGCTTCGGTAATTTCTCTCCCTCTTGGTGCTGATCTCAAACTCAAAGGCCTCGCAGGATTTCTTCCGCTTACTTGGAGGGGAGTCGTCCGTCACATCTTGTGGGGGCTTCCCCACTTCATGCACCAGACTGCGCCGCTCAAAGTCATCCAGGTCCCTTTTGGGACTGCCAAACTTCTCGTGTTTGGCAGACTCCATTTCCATTTGCTGCTTTAGCCGCCGGCTTAGCTCCATTTGTTTTCGGTAGCTCTGGGTGTGATCAATGTCAATGGGAATTTTCTCTTCGACGTCTGAGGAATGAGGCTTTTCCTGGGCCCCTTTACGGTCACACACTTCTTCGGGAAGACTGCAGTAGTTTCTCCAAATCTCATCCCTCTCCGCTCCCTGGTCATCTAAAAGCTGTGCATGTTTGTGGTGCAGTTTTATGGAATTTATCTTTTTGGAGGAGATCTCAAGGGCCTCAGCTGCCTCCCCCAGCCTAACCTGGAGCTCTAGAACAGGCCGGGAAGCAAGGCCTACTGAAAGGCTGGCAGGCTCTGTAGTGTCTTTGGGACTGGCCATGCTAATAAGTCTTTCCAGCTTGATTTTCCTAGTTTCCCTTTTAATGGCCTCTTTTCTCAGGGGCTTCCTTTCAGTTTCCACCACATCAATCTGCTTCTTCAAAAAGACCCGGCCTTCCTCCTCCTCCTGAATGCTTCTTTTGATTTCCATTTTTTGCTTGTCAGATTTTAGGTTTGCCTCAGCAAAACGTCTTTTGCGAGCCTCCAGCTTTTCTAGGTCCACCGGATAGGCCACTTCACTGGATGGATCTGCCTTCAGGTGCTTCTTAGGCTTCAGTTTCCCATCTTTCTCCACCACCTCAATATGGCTGGCCAGGACCTTCTCTTTGGGCACTTTGGTTCTGATGGAGTCGAGCTTCAGCGGGTCCGACTTGGTCTGATCCACCTGGGAAATCTGCATTTTCTGATCAGGCAAGAGGGCCTTGATGGGGTCGCTCTCCAGCTTCCCTCTTACTTTGTCCAGCTGAAGCTGGTCGAGGACCTTCCCTTCCTTTTCTCTCACTCGGGTCAGTACCACGCACGGCATGAGATCCAGGCGGTTCTTAGCAGCCCCCTCCCTCTCGGCTCTTTCCCGGCTCTGCTTGCTGCTGCCTTTCGGTTTCTCAGGGCTGGGGTCCCTTTCGTTTTCCGGGTCGGTTTCCGAAGACGGAGAGCTGGGAGAATGCACTTTGGCCTTGCGCTTCTGCTTCTCCGTCTTCTCTTTTTCAAGCTTCTCCGTCTTCTCTTTCCTCACCAGGCGCTTGTCTTTCTCCGGCCGCTCTTGTTCAAAAGCACGCTCTTTTTCGGGTTTTTCGTTTTTGGCGTATCGCTCGAGGCGTCCTTTGTCCAGTTTGTCATAGCGGGGCGGAGAAAGGGAGCTGCAGCTGCCACTGTGCTCAGAAGAGCGACTGTAGATCCGCCTCTCGGAGTCGCTCTGCAGCCGCTCGGACTGCGAAGGTGAGGCGCTGGGGCTCTGTGGCCGACGGGAATGAGCGGGGCTTTGGCTCCTTTCCAAGGGCCTCCTTTCGTGCTCTCGGTCAGAGTCAAACCGCTTGCGCTCACGCTGACGGTAGCTGTACTCCCTGATGTCTTGCTCGTAAGGGTCTCCCCTGTAGTCTCGGTATTCCCGGGGGTCGTCGTAATACCGTGGGTCATAATAGTCTCCTTGGTAAGGCTCCCAATCGGCGTAAAAGTCCCTGCCTCGAGCCGGATATTCCCTCCGAGGGTCTTCTGTATACGTCCCCGGTGTCCGGACAGCCTCGTAATAGGTACGATCCGCAGCATAGTCATAGGAGCCTCTCCTTTCATCCCTGCCAAAGCCAGGAAGGGGGAAAAAAAGGGTTAGTTGAAACTTCACAGGATGTCATGTGCAAATTGACTGAGGTTCGCATAGATTCAAAAGAAGGCAGCTTAAAAGAGCAAGCTTTTAAAGAAGAGCTCATCCCATTCTTGAACTGAAGCCAGGTATGAAGAGTCCACCTAGTCCAATCCCCTAAGCACTGCTGGATCTATCATGGCATCCCTGAAAGAGGGACCCCCCCCCCACCATGTTGTTTTTTACACTCTCTGGTAGAGATGTTACTGCTGAATAGGGCAGCCTATTCGTCTAAAGGCTTGTCCGGTCAGGACACTCTTCCTGACTAGCAACCTAAACTCATTTCCTTGCAATTTTAACCTCCTGGTTATCTGGGGTGAGAGAGAAGAAGAGCCTACTTCACCATGTCTTTCAAAGTTGCCTTCAGAAGTTGTTAAGTATTTCATCACTGGAGGTTTTTAAGGAAAGACTGTACAACCACCTGTCTGAAACGGTGTAGTGTCTCCTGCTTGAGCAGGAGGTTGGACTAGAAGACCTCCAAGGTCCCGTCTCTATTCTATCCATCTCTATTCTGATTTGATGAATAAAATTGTCAGTCTCCCCTGCCAACTCCCCCACTCCCCTGAAATTAAATACAATATGGCAGGGGTGGGAGATTAATGCTATATATCCATGGCAAACCTATGGCACGCGTGAGCCGTTGGTGCGGGCACGCAAGCCCCAGGCAAACCTATCTGTAATACACATGCGCACGCTTCCCAGCTGATTTTCAGCCTGTTTGAGGCTGTTTTCGCCCCCCCGGAGGCTCGAGGGAAGCCTCTTCAGCCTCAGGAGGCTGAAAAATGGGCCTTCCGGAAATACTGGAATTGCTGAAACGGGCCCATTTTCAGCCTGCCGAGGCTTCCCTTGAGCCTCCAGGAGGGCGAAAATGGCCTCAAACTGGCCGAAAATAAGTTGGGAGGTGCGCGCATGCACAGTGCAGGTAAGGGAGTGGGGCGGGGGTGTTGCGTACGCATGCGCAGGGGAGGGGGCTGTATTGCATTGTGGGTGCCGGCACATGCGCGTGCAAACAGGTTTGCCATCACTGCTATATATAAACAGAAAGAAAAGGCTGGATTTAAAGTTGATAGATAACTCTTCTGAACTGACCAATATTTTATTTTAGGTTATTAGTTTCCTCTTCAACAACAAGAATGCTATGTGACACAAATTAAAAATTCTGCAAAGCAGACACTTTCCCACAGAGAAGAAAAGTACGTCCCTGTTCAGTCGAGAATTGTTTTCCCTTTCCAAAATGGTGGAGAAAGGCCACAATGTGTGACGAGGAAGAATTACCTTCTTTCTGCAAGCATTTCGTAGAAGTCTCGAATGTCCTGACCCGTTTTCTCCATAGACTGATAGAATGACATCTGGCTCTCGCGGTTCGCAAAATCCACCTGAAAGGTAAGAAGAGCTCAGCTAGTCCGTTCTCCTTCTATTTTGGCTAATTGCCAGATGGTGAAATGTGAAAATATTCCCACACAGGTTTACTCCCCCCAAAACAACTATGAAAATAATGAGGAAAAGCCAAATGCAGGGGTGGGGGGAACAGGCCCCACCCCAAACTGTTCTCATTAGTAAAATAGAACGTCTGTTGTTCTGGAGAAGATAGAAGCTTGTCGGTTAATGGAAGCCTCACAGTTCCATCCAGGACTGCTTCATTGCAACCACAGGGGCGCCATCCCCTGTGGCCCACTGAAACAGACAGAATCTGCTCACCAGGTGTTTGTTTGGTTATCAAGCTCTGTATGTCCCCCAGGGGCAACTTCTGAAAATGATCTCCGTGTGCCAAAGCTAAAGAAGCCCAGGAGCCCTCCGATTCATAGAAAACCAAGGGGCAGCTCTCAAAGGCCCATGGCTAAAAAGGCCGAAGGCAAAAACACTGAAGACAATAATCCCACAATACTTCCTAGCTTTCCCACGACCGTTGTTCGAAGAAAGCCGCAGGGCAGGTTCAAACTACTGGAGCTGCTAGGTACAAGGAGGCTCACAGGACCATCCCTGATTCACTGGCAGGTTCAGCTCCCGATTGGAGATGAGACATTACAAGGACCACCTTGGTTCCCATTCATCTGGCAGCAGAGAAAAGGCAGCACACAGCCCTTCGTCCACCAATTCCAAAATTGAGGCAAAAAACAAGGCCCAAGATTAATCTTTCCTTAAGAAGGTTGCCCCATAAGCACAGTCCATAAAAGGAAGGGAAGGGACAAGGGACAAGGAAGGGAAGCGGGGAAGGAACTAAGGGGAAGGGAGGAAAGGGGGAAGGGAGGGAAAGGAAACCTGAGCAAAGCAATAGCAGATTAGAACTCAGCTGTAGGACTGCTGTAAATAATGATCACTCTGGCTGGGATTATTTTGTGCTGGATGGCTAGGAGAAAATATTCTGTGCCACACAGAAATTCCCTTACATATTTTTTTTAAAATGGATCTTGAAGAAGCTAATTTTGCAGACCTTAATTTTATTTCCACTGATTTTCCTCCCCTTGGTCTCTTTGACAGCCGCCTGTGCGTATTCTATCTCATTGTAGAGAACCAGAGCCATGCCTTTTAAACGATCAAACGCCACCTGTAAAAATAAAATAAAAACTAAATAAGAGGGAAGAAAGGGAAGGAATCATCAAAGCAGCTGAAGTCAAAAGAGTTTTCAACTGTTTCAGAGGCGAGGGTGACAAGAACTTTGAACATTCTCTGGGGTATCATCGTTTTGCTTTTTAATTCCTTATCTTCCACAGTTGTCTTAATGGACTTTAGTTTTTAAACAGTACTTTGCATTTGGAGCGTTTATCCAAAAAAAAAAGCACAAAGCTGGGAATCATCGTGGCAATTCCACCAATGTTCCTGAATGTTCTGATTCTGTTTCAATCCAACAGGCTCGTTCAAGAGGCTTTTCTAGCCTGAGCTGGGCCCGATAGCAATGTTACAGGAGCCGCTGGGCGGAAGGCAAGATGAACTTGAGTAGAACTTAGAAAGGAACCTCTAACAAAAACCTGCTGACGGAACCACAGACCAGCGTCCAAAAAGGACATGAAAACAGAACTCAGGGTGGTACTCAATGCCCAAACAGACTAGATGACAGAACACTTTGAGGCAGGGGTCCCCAACCCCTGATCTGTGGACCGCCAGAAACCGGTCCATGCAAACAAGCAAAGCCCCATCCACGGGATGTAGGCAGCACACAAAACGACGGACCCTCCGATCCACAGAAAAATCTCTCTCCATGGAACAGGTCCTTTGTGCCCAAAAGGTTGGGGGCCTCTGCTTTGAGGGACAGGCGAAAGCCCGAGAGAGAAGGAGAGAAAAAAAAAAACAGGTCCCACGTTGGGGTTCAGAAAAGCAGGCAAACTCATGCAGCGGAAGACCGGCCCACCTACCTTCACTACAGGGCCATAGCGGCAGAAATGTCGCGTCAAATACTGATCCGTGAGGCTTGTTGCTAGTCCGTCCAGCCACACGCAGTTGGTAGGCATGCTCTTCCCAAAGCCCAGCTGGACACCCAAGTGGAAAAGAGCCGGTCAGACAAGAAACACACGATTAAACTCATTTCGACAAAACCATTATGGAAATAATCATGCTTCCGAGGCGAGCGTCAACAAGTCCGACCGTACTCTCTTTGATGCCATTTGGGCAAGCTCACTCCCAAGCAAGTCGATTAAGGATAAGCTTCCCCTGTGCGGTGCCGTGAAACAAAGCAATTAAAGGGGGAAAAATGGGAAATGCCCCTTGCCATCCAGCCAGTGTTTAACCTCTAGGCCAAGCCTGCCAACAAGGTGGCCCAGAAATGCCATCAAGAGGAGAGAAAAAGGAACCGGGAAAAGTGAGGCTCACTGTTTCATTCCATCTGGATGCAGCGGAATCTACACCAATGGTAACAATAGCAGAGGCACATAAGGCAACTCACAAAACTAATAAAAGAGTTAATATTATAAACAATTGGACAGTGTGCCTTGATGGAGCCATGACTGAAGAATGAACACTAAACAAAGGTGACAAGGCATTACCTTCCAAATGTCTAGGGAGAATCTCAGTCATCCAGGTCACGGTTGTCCCAAAAGTGCTTTTTTTTCAAGAGGCAACCAAGTTGAAAAACTTGGTTTTTCTTTTGAAAACGTTTTGCTTCTCATCCAAGAAACTGAAGAAGAGCTGAAGAATATTCTTGGATGAGAAGTGAAACGTCTTCAAAAGAAAAAAACAAGAAAGCCCAGCTGCCTCTTGGAAAAAAAAAAAAAGGCACCTTTGAGAGATTACCTACCGAACACCCTCCAGAAGAACTCTAATCTAACCACTGGAGTCCAAGAGTCTGACGTGAGCAGCAAGGTCTCTAAGTGAGAGGCAGGGTCAATCGATCCGGGGCACCGCCCAGAGCCGTGCCCTAGAAGGGCCTCCACGTACCTTGAGGCGATTGTTTCCGAGATATTCTCCATCCATCTTTTTGATGGCTTTGCAGACACTGGCAATATCGCAGAACTGCAGGAAGGCATACTGAGGAATCCCATTCACTTTCTTAATGTCGATATCCTGGTGGGGAAGGAAAGCGTTAAGGGAGGCTCTAGTCCAGCAGCACCGTGGGGGAAGCTGGATCAGGCAGGGCGCTCCCTCAACACACACACACACACACACACACACACACACACACACACACACACACCAGGGCTGCCCTATCAGTGAACACTCCCTTTCTTTTCTATGCCTGAATGCCCAGGAGGTCTGCTTCCTCCTCATGTCTTTCTACCGCTGGTGGAAGCAGCACTGAAGGCAGTGCCGAAAGGAGGCTCCTAGCACCAACAACTGGAGGCTCTTTGCTCCTGTGCTCAACAGCCCACCCAGCTCTCATTATGGAAAAGGAAAAATTCCGTCCAGTCTGCACTTTTAACAGAATAACAGAGTTGGAAGGGACCTTGGAGGTCTTCTAGTCCAACCCCCCAGTTCAAGCAGAAAACCCCATACCACTTCAGACAAATGGTTGTCCAATCTCTTCTTCAAAACCTTCAACTTCCGGAGGCAACTTGTTCCACTGATTGTTCTCACTGTCGGGAAATTCCTCCTTAGTTTTAGATTGCTTCTCTTCTTGATTAGTTCCCATCCGTTGCGTCTTGTCCTGCCTTCAGGTGCTCTGAAGAGCAGGCTGACCCCCTTCTTCTTTGGGGCAGCCCCTAGGCCTAAGTCCTCTCCGTGTTCTGCTCCCTTGTCCTGATTTGGGCCAAGTGGCTTCTTGTGACCAATGAATACTTTAAATTGTGGAGTTAGGATACTCTCACCAATCTTCGAGATGGGAGCCGCCGAGACCCAAGACGTTACAGAGTTGGATTGTTGGCTTACTTATTCTTCCTTGAACTGAAAGCAGAGGGGGAAAAGGACCAGCACACTCCTTCCCTCAAGTGGAGAAGATTGGGCCCAAACTCCAGAGGCTGCCTCTGAGCCTTCCTCTCCAGGAGTCAACAATGCCTCCCTATGGACCAGTTTGTTTTGTGCAGGCTGTGTGCAGATCGCTGGCGGTTTTTTGAGAAAAGACTGGACTGCCACCTGTCTGAAATGGCACAGGGGCTCCTGCTTGAGCAGGGGGGTTGACTAGAAGACCTTCAAGGTCCCTTCCAGCTCTATTCCGATTCAATTTGATCCACTGCTGAGCAAGTCCAAAGTTCTAACCTTCCGCTCCTTTGCAATTCACAGCTCTAAAGACAGTAAGTGATTACTAAAAATAATGGCCTCTTTTTTTTCTTCACTAACCTGGTGGCTTTTTATCAGAAACTGAAGGGGCACTGAGTATACTCCACATATTTTATATATGGACAGAGAGAGCATACAAAATCTAATGGAACAACCACCAGTATCCAGTACAGGAGAAAAACCAAATATTTTGCCTTGAAACTAGGTAACCTGGTTAGCAAACAGAGGTGAGTGAGAAGAGACATGACTCAGGTGTTACAAAATTATGCTTTGTGTAAACAAAGGGCATAAAGAGAAAACATTTCCCTCTTCCCCAAATATTAGAAGTTATCTAATGAAATTTAATTCTGAAAGATTCAGGCCAGACAAATGGATTTTTTATTTTTTTGCACAATGCTGGAATTCACCCCCACGAAACATGTTGGCTACCAGCTTGGTTGGCTTCAAACAAAGGTTGGATTAAGCCATGGAAGACACAGGGATCTTGGCCCTGAGGACTGTGCGATGCCTCTGAAGGCCATCTGCTGAGCTCCTTTGTGTAGCCAATGGGCTACTGTGAGAAGAGAGTGCTGAGCTGAACTAGCCAGAGATCCGATCCAGCAGGGCATAGCTTGAGCTCTTATCCTTCCAGAAAATAACACAGGCACACCCTTGACTTTCAAGACAACACATTGCAAAAAGAGCCTCGTGCCAGCAAGGGAGGGAAGGTCTGAGGCAACAGCTGCTCACAGCAGAATACATGTTGCCTTTGATCAATTAGAGAAAAAGGGCGACGGATTTCCTAGAAAATTTGGTCTCAGCCAATTTTTCCATAAAAGTTCCCAGAGTTTTACAATGTCGTATCATCACAACATCTGCAAAGATTCTCTTCATCACAACAACAGCAAAGGTTCTGTTGCAACGCTACTTATTTGGCTGATGCCATTTTTCCTTTTCACATATATCGGAAACCTCTCTGGCCAAATCCAGCTGAGCTTCTACTGAGCTCGCCCTCTGCTGCTTCACCATGGAGGATGGTGACAGGAGGCAGGGCACGAGAGGAGCATTCTTTCTGGCAAAGCCACTGTCACCATTGTTTCTGGTAAGAAGTGCTGCCTGGGGTCACCTGGCACGTTTCTGGGCATGGGGTGGGCAGCACTTCAAGTCACTATCTTCAAAAGACTGCATGTAGATGGTTAAGACATGGGCCCACTTTCAGGGTTGGAATGTTGTGATTTCTGTGTTAAAGAAACAATAAAATCTAGTCCCGGGTTAGGTTTTTTCTAACATGATGCAGAAAGAGAGCTAAACTGCCTGTACATACCACTATTCCTCCAAAACGCTGAAAAATGTTACAAAGGTCATGATACGTGGTGGTTTTCTCAAGGTTACCAATGAAGAGAGTTCTAGTCGCTTTAGGGTGAAACTCATCAATCCTTTCATCCAGTGGCCGGAATTCGTTCTCACTTTCAGTTTCTGAGGGCAAAAGAAACAAAAAATAGTGTCTTCTGAGACATGTTTGCTTCCAAGAATCTTCTAGCTGTTACTTGAGTCAGTTAACCCCCTTCCCACTCCAAAGGTTTTTGCCCTCGGGGATGCCAGGAGATAAGTGGTTAGAGTAGCCTGCGTTTCCCCAAGAGACAATGAAAACGTGAAATAAAATTCATAGCAAAGAAATAAAACTCAGCAAACTAACCTGGAAAAATAGCTGATAGAACCACTTCAGAAATGATTTGGGCGTCGTTTTTGATCTTCTAATTATAGAAGGCCAATACAGAAATAAAACCAGCTAAGGCTGCACTTTGCTAAATAAAATGAAAGTGGGACCATAGGGAATCCTGAACGTGTAAAACACTCTGCGGTGTCTCGTTTTTCCCCCACCTCTGGAAGGGCAGGTCCCATGCCTGCTCACCTTCCCCAAACAAGCACCTGAGACTCGGGTCAAACTAAAAACATAACCAACCAAGCATCTGCTTCTGCTTCACAGAGCTAGCAGAAGCAGACAGAAGGTAGGGGCGATCCCTCCAGGGTTCTGGCATCCACATGAAGGACAAATTCTGACAATCTGACTGAAAAGCAACGTTTTAGACAGTTCAGGCCCTAAGCTGGCTTTGGAATGGCCTGGAATCTTCTCCATTCCACCCAAGATGTTCTGATATGCTACAGCCAGGCATCTTTGGGCTAGAGAAAGGCATGGGTAGTCAAGAAGGCCTTTCTAGTCTATATCTATAGACTTGAAACCAGAGATTTTTTTATTGGGAATTTTACCTGATACATACAATAAAGATTTAAAATATTTGATTGTAAATGTATTAACAGCGGCTAGGATTGTATTTGCTAAAAATTGGAAAAATGAGAAAATACCATTACAGGAGGAAATTATTAAGAAAATATTGGAATGTGCTGAAATGAGTAGATTGACATTTGAAATTAGAGAACAAGAGGATAAACAATTTTATAAAATTTGGGACCTTTTCTATCAATGGTTAGATAATAAAATACAATAATAGAATACTTAGAATTTCAGAAAATAATGAATATATAAAGATGTATTTCTTTTTTTGTTATATTTATAAAATGTTTTTAGGATAGATTTGGGGACGATTATATGAATTGTTATAAAATAAACTAAGTAAATTATAGTTATCTCGCAAAGTATGAATGAACAAAATTATAGTCAAATGACTGATTAATAGTGATACTAGGGTATTCAATTTTTGATTGATAATATGAGTTATTATGCAATGTAACTGTAATTGAGACTATGAAATGGATGCACAAAAAATTTGTAAACCAACCGACACACTGCTTGTATATTTATGAAAGAAAGTTGGATGTTTTTATGTTTTGTTTGTTTTTGTTTGTCTTTAAAAACCAATAAAACTTGTTTTTTTTTTTTTTAAAAAAAGAAGGCGTTTCTGAGGGGCTCACCTGGCCCTATCCAAGCAGTCACTTCAATCTGCATGCCAAAAAAGAGCTTTCCTTTGGAGGCGTTTAGGGCCTTCTCCTGATCCTCCTGCTGCCGGAAGAAGACCAGTCCGTATCGCTCTTCAGAGGCCCCGTGAATCTGGACAGAAGTCACCTTCCCGTACTTCTTGAATTCATGGAACAGCCCATCTTTGAGGCTGGTGTCTACACCACAAGGAGCAAATCAAAAGAAGGCACGGTCATCTCTGGAATCCACAGAGGTTCTTTAAGCTTGAAGCTTCTGTTGGCATTGTATCTTTTTACATCCATAATTAATATAGCAAGAACACAATGGACTCACACTCCTGGCTGGCATGGCTGCATCAAGCACCTACTCCCTGCTCCTCTCCTTTCTTGGAGCCCATACCTACTCTCTTCTGGCTGGGAGGCGTAGAAATGAAAAAGAAGGCACAGAGAACCCTCCCCATTCCCGGAAGGAAAGAAAGAAGCCAAAATATCTGTGTTGGTCAAAGGAAAGGCGTCCCTGTCTCATAGCCACAACTCCTTCTCTCTGATGAGCAAATAACGTGCCTGGGTTTCCTCGGGGCTAAAATCTCTATTACAATGTGCGGAGGGAGGAGCTAGTCTATCCAAGAGCCGTTTCAGTAAAAATAAAAAATTAAAATAACCTATTTTCAAAAATGTAGGTCAGAGGAACCAATAATGTAATTATAAAGGTGGTGTCTCATTCAACCGGCTTTACGTGTTCTGGCAGAGTGTTCTCGTCAGCCTCGGCACGGCTGGGTGGAACGGCCACTGCGGTGCAGGGAAGCTGCGTGGGACTTACCTGTAGAACGCACAGGAAGATTCTGGACCTTAATCCCGAAACTTTTGCGGGGTTCGTCTTTCTCCAGAGGTGGAAGCAACTGGGAGGTGGGGGCAGGAACAGCCGTTGACTGAACTGAACGGGCTGGAGATTCGTCACTGGAACTGCTACTAGAGTCGCTGCTACAGGGCACGAAAGGAGAAATGCAGTTAGGAACAGTTATGCAGAGGCTCCGAAGAAACAAGCAAGAGCAAACAAGAAGATCGGCTTACTCTCCTGCCCCATATATTGCAATATGTCATCTTCAAAGAAGCACAAAGGGGTGGGGTACAAGTGGGAAAGGATTTAGGGCAAATCATCATCCGAAATTTCTTTTTAACTCTTCAGTGAAGGGGAATACATCTTCCATTTTAATAGCAATAGCAACAGCACTGAGATTCATATGCCGCTTCACAGTGCTTGACAGCCCTCTCTAAGCTGTTTACAGTCAGCCTAATGCACCCCCCCCCCCACAACAATATGAGTCCTCATTTTACCGACCTCAGAAGGATGGAAGGCTGAATCAACCTTGAGCCAGTGAGAATCGAACTGCTGGCAGTGGGCAGAGTTAGCCTGCAATACTGCATTCTAACCACTTCACCATCACAGCATGCATCCATGCATCCATCCATCTATCACAATAGCATTTAGACTTCTATACCGCTTCACAGTGCTTTTACAGCCCTCTCTAAGCGGTTTACAGAGTCAGCCTCTTGCCCTCAACAATCTGGGTCCTCATTTTACCGACCTCGGAAAGATGGAAGTCTGAGTCGACCTTGAGCCGCAGTCAGCAGAAGTAGCTTGCAGTACTGCATTCTAACCACTGTGCCACCATGGCTCACATTTTAAGCATCTAATATCTAAAGAATGTAGACCAGAAGCCGGGAATTCTGATTAACCGAAACAGCCAGCGACACCTAATAAACAGTTTTGCACCAGAGACCTATGAGGCCTGGATCACGACAGGTGGCCGTGTTCATAAAAATAACTCAACCCCCACGCAAAGAACTCAGCCTCACTGAAAGCTTGCAAAATCCCCAAAGAAGCTGAACAAAACGCCATCCGGTACATTGGTGTAATGTAAATGCCCTTATGCTGACAACAGGGAAGTTAATTAAATCTTCAGTTTCAGCTTATCAGTAGTAAGACAGGAAGCCTGAAAAATTACACGGATTATTTTCTTCTTCTTCTTCAGAGAGTGTTTTGCCTTCTACCAAGAAACTAAGAAAAGTACAGGTTGCAAAACCACAGTAAACAACTTATTATTTGCAAATCTTAATTGGCTTTTCCCAACTTGGCCCCTCCCAGATATTCCGGAATGCAGTCACGTAATTCCTGATCAGGGTTCTGAGAGCTGTAATCCACGACAACCAAAAAGCACTTGGCTGTGGAGCGCCGATTTATAGAAGGTGCTACAGATAGTCCTCGACTTACAACAGCTTATTTAGCGACCGTTCCAAATTACAACGGGGTTGGAAAAAGTGACTTGTGGTCGTTTTTCACTTACGACTGTTGCAGCATCCCCATGGTCACGTGATCAAAATTCAGACACTTGGGAACGGACTCATATTTATGACGGTTGCGGTGTCACGCGATTCCCGCTTGCGAACTCCTGACAAGCGAAGTCAGCGAGGGAGCCAGATTCACTGAACAGCCATGCGTCTAACTTAGAACCTGCAGTGATTCCCTTAACAACTGGGGCAGGGAAGGTAGCAAAACGGGGCAAAACTCCCTGAACAAATGTTTCACTTAGCGACAGAACTTGTTGGCCTCAAGTGTGGTCGTAAGTCGAGGACTACCTCTAGAAAGGTTCAGTAAGGAAGGGAAAAACAAAGTTGTGTGGAAGTGGAAAACAAAAGCCTCAATAAAGCGTGGGAAAAGGAACCGAGCTGAAAATAAAAGCACCACGTTTACAACTTGTCTCAAACTCACTGCACACGTTCAAACTTTAAAACAAAACTTTTGTTAGCACCTGACAGCTTGGAGAGACACGTTAAGTTGGCAGAAAAGGCAGGGTCGTATAGAGAATTTGCACAGGATGTCTTGCACACCTGAGGCGCCTGTATGTACAAAGACTAAGGACTTCTCCCACTAGAGAACTGGAACGGCTTTCATTAGCGCCTCTGGGCAACACACGAGCAGAAGTTGCCTTCAGACGTGCAGGTGAAGAAGTGACGGTGCCAGTGGAAAAGGAAGTATTTGCCAACAATAGAAAAGCATTTATGGCAAATAAGAAGAGACTTAAGAAACCCCCAATACACCATGGTTACAGAACGCTTCTTGGCGCTGTCCTAGGTCAGGTGAGAAAGAGTTTGCGCCAGGTGATCAGTGCTCTTAGCCAAACGAGTCTGAACCCCCAGTTCGTGCCGACTGTCCCAAAAGGAGCTCCTGGCACAGATTCCAGTTCAAAGGGTGCAGAGTTGGGATCTACCAAGCTTTCCCCACAGCGGAAAAGCTCTCATGCCGCAACCTGCAGAAAAACCAAGCCTAAACTACCCTCCCTTCCTGGAATATTTGCCTGCCCCTGATTTTCAAGAGGAAAGGGAAAAGTGGGCTGGGGCAACAGGACTGCTCCACCACGTAAACTCTAAGGCTGTCCCGTGGGTTGGGCAGTTGCTCCTACTGACACAAACGTAGCAAGACAACTTCCTTTGTTTTGAGACAATGTATTTGTGACACAGAAGGACAAACATCTGTGTGAGAAAGACAGGCAAGGCCTCCCCCAAGACAGAATCTGCCACCTGCAAATGTCTACATCATCACCAGGAAGAGGGGCTTTCAATGGCTGTGGGGTTACGTAGTCCCCAGGACAAGCTCCTGAAGCAGCAATTGCAGATGACCAACGCTGAAGGGCAAAAAAAAAAAAAAAAAAAAAAATCTGCTTTTCTCTCCCAGCCAACTGGCAGGTGATAGGAAGTGCCAACATAAACCCCTGTTTGTCACCCTGCACAAAAATGCCACCCAATTTTCATTTGACTGAAGGATGTTTCAATCACTGTTCAGGGATACTGATCTTTACAAAAAAGAATACCGATTTGTTTCTCATCCTCCAAATATACTAAAATATCTTACAATGGTTTGGATTAAAAAAAAAACCAAGTTTATTTGCAAAGTTTTGCTTCTCTAGCACTCGGTCTTGCTCCCAAGATCCTTTTGAGGGCCAACAATGTTGCTGTCTCATAGACCTTCATTTCCATTCAGATTCTGCCATAAGGATGCAAAAACCTGGATGCAAACAGGGAAAGCCAACTTCAGCTCTTGGATCCAACACAGCTCCAGCGGCAATATTAATGTATCACCTAAGACTGGAGGCTGATCAAACAACAACTTCTCATTATCATAATTTCATTTAACAAGCTAAATGTATATGGTACTTGAAGCGACCTCAAGCAATATTCTGTTTTTGTTGGAAAGTAAACTAAGTGCATAAAGAAGTAGAAATGCAAACACACCAGGCATGTTCATGTTCTCTCTCTCTCTCTCTCTCTCTCTCTCTCTCTCTCTCTCTCTCTCTCACACACACACACACACACATCATGTATATTAGACACAGAGTTGTCAATGGTTTCAAACTGCCACACAGTTGCCCAGGAAGCCCAAAGAGAGCCATGGGCAATAGGTTTCTATTTGAGAAGACATTTGTCAATTCTTCCAATTCTTTAAGGGCTGCCCAAGATTCTGAACACAAAAAAAGAAAGAAAGAGTGAGGTTAGACATATCCCTGAGGTGGGCACAATGTATTCTCCACTCTAGCAGGGAGGGGGCTTGGCTTTTTATTAACCTGCGAGTCACAGAGAACAAACTGAATCTGCCAAAGGCTCTAGAAGGGCTGGGTAGAGAAAATATCTGGAGAGGCATCATGGATATTCCCTGTATTCATCCTGTTCTTCCTTTTTAATCAATCCTATAGCAAATGCAGGAAATTGGATTAAAAAGCACCACTTGACAAAGGGGAGGCATAATCAACTGTAAATCAGCTGAAGAACCCATAAAATGGTCACAGATACGAATGTAGATCTTAAACTTTTCTGAAGCTTTCATCTACACATGCCCTGGAGACAAAACTAAAGATTTCTTTTCGGCAGAGATGACAGGCGCTGAACTGGCTAAAAGCAACTCCGTGTGCATTTTCAACAGCGGCTCTGATCAAAGGAAAAAAAAAAATGCAGAGCTTGTAGTATTGCCCAAAGTTCCTCAAATCCAAGTTCCTTCGAACCCAGTTCTTGTTTTTGGAAAACAAGAGCTTTCGCCTGCTGTGTCCGAAACAAGACATAAGTCAGGTGAGAGGAGAAACACCCAGTGGCTGCAGAACAATTTCTTGCGTGTGGCTTTTTAATCAGTCCAGTCAAATAAGCCCACAAATGGTAGCAGAGCCATCTGAAATAGAAACGGAAGTGTGAACTCAGAAAACAAGGAAGCGCCAGAGTTTACGGGATTTAACACAGGCTGCCAAGGTGAACTTATTTTCTCCTACAACTCTGACCTACATAAGCCAAACGATCAGCTGGTGTCATGCCACACTAGTTAATGCTGGCATGCGACTTCACCTTGTGTGGATAAACTACCAGGCTTTTTTCCCCTCCAGCTAAAATTAAGCTTGTAAACAACCGTCCTGCACTCAAAGCAGAATCCAGAAATGTGACCAAGTCAACCAAGCATGGGTGTGTGTGTGTGTGTGTCCCCTTCAAGGTCATCCAATTTAAGAGAGATTTCTTAATTGCCCCTGACTGCTGTGCGTTAGCAGACTCAGGTAGTTTTATCTGAAGCGCCCTCTCTTCCTGCTTCCACTGCCCTTCGCTTTCATCTAAGAAAAGGGGGCTTGCATTTCACAGACTGTCCTCCAAGGAAGGATGGATTAGCTTATCGCAGCATTGCTGCAGCACATCCTTTCTTCTGCAGCTGAACTCTGGAAAAAACCCACAACCATGTTACACTTTGCCTCAGCATAAGGTAGACTCTGCAAAGCAGCCTCTAACGCAAATAAAACTATCCTATAAAAGGTCAACAATTTTTGCTCCAATTTATCCTGCAGCTGCAAACCCTTTTAAAATAGTTAAATAAAGAAAGCGAAGAAGGGCGCTCCTACAAGCCAGGTTGCTTGCTTCGTCCCCTCATCGTCTTTACAATAAAATTTTGTTGCTGATCGGGTTAATCAGTGAGAAAGAGGCATAAATCTGCTTCCTCTGCCTTGTGTTCTTTGTTCAAGACCAGGCAGATTCCCTCCTTTTTCCTAGTATTGCTCTTTAGGCCTCTCCACGGGCTGCTTCTTTCAACTGACATTTTATTTTTAGGCAAGTGCCCCACTTAAAACAATAGAATTCTAGAAAAAGATGGGTTTTGAAAATACTTTCATCCGAGCGTATCAAATTACAATGTTTGTTAAAGGTCAATGACAGAAAAGGGGAGTCATTTCGTAAGGCTGAGGAAAGGGCAAAAACTGAACGTTCGTGTCTAAATTAGACAATAATGAAGAAAAAAAATTGAAGCAGATGCTAGATCAAAGCAGTCATCAACACTAACGTATCAGAAATCATCCTATCATAACAAAATTGAAACATTTCCAAAAGCTCAAATTGTTCCTCAAGAATGTTTAGAACTTTGAAGTCTGTGGACAATCATCCCAAAGAAACAAAGGGTTTATAAATGCTAGGGGTCATTTCTAAACTAAGAGAAAAAAAGGAAAGCCCCCCCCCCCCCCCCCCAAACTGCAGCCCAAAATAAAGCAGCTCCTAGCTGATAACAACGTGGAAAGAGATGTAGGAAGGTGGACTTTGTCTTTGGGGATTCTCAGTCATCCAGGTCATGGTTGTCCCCAAAGTGCTATTTCAAGAGGCAACTGAAGAGGTTTTCGCTTCTCATCCAAGAAGCTTCTTCAGTTCTGACTGGATGGTGCGGAATGGAAGAATTTATATTCCTTGCGGAGTGCTGGTCATTTGCATCCTTTTAGAAAGTCGTTGAGGACCCTTGGAGGTTTATCTGTGTCCTCGGGGTCATCTGAGTGGCGCAAATGGGTGTGGACTAGAGGTAGGTAGGTGTCATGTCCCTCCCCTTCGGTTGAGAGAGGGCTGTTCAGTGTGGACATATAGATGGCCTCCCTGATTGGTCTTTCAAACCAGCGGTCCAAAATGTGGACTTGGCTGTCTTCACAAAGAGTGACCAAGAAGGCTCCACACCCATTGGCACTACTCAGGTGACCCTGAGGACGCAGATGCACTTCAAAGTGGCCTCAATGACTCCTCTAAAAGGATGCAAATGTCCAGCTGTCTGCAAGGAATATAAATCGTTCAAATCCTCACCATTCAGCCAGAACTGAAGAAGCTTCTTGGATGAGAAGCGAAAAGTCTTCAAAGAAAAAACAAAACCATATTCTTGAAAAAGCACCTTTGGGACAAGGTGGACTTTGACTTCACAGTAAATAGGGCTGACATTTGATACAGGTAGCCCTCGACTTATAACCACAATTGAGCCCCCCCCCCCCCAATTTCTTGTCACAGTTGTTAAGTGAATCACCGCAGTTGATAATTAGTAACCCGGTTGTTAAGTGGGTCTGTCTTCCCCGTTGGACTTTGCTGGTCAGAAGGTTGCAAAAAGGGGATCACGTGAGTTTGGGAGACAGCAACAGTCATAAGTACGAGTCAGTTGCCAAGCACCTGAATTTTGATCCCACGATCGTGGGAATGCTACAAAGGTCGTAAGTGTGAAAAACGGCCCCAAGTCCCTTTCTTCAGTGCCGTTGTAACTTTGAATGGTCACTAAATGAACTGTTGTAAGTCGAGGGCTACCTGTACACAGCAGTTGCTGGTATTCTTTTCGAGTGCTGTTTTCTTTTCCACAATAAATCTACTTGTCAGAAGTCCTTGTGCCACTGAGAGATGTTTTCAAGGCAGCCTTCTGGGAGAAGCCTCACATCAGAAAGGCCTTTGGAGTGGAAGAGTGAATCCAGAACTCACCCACAAAGACCCTTATCCAGGCTTACAACTGACCAGGAATGTAGAAGAGGGTTTAGCGCATTAACTCCGCTAGGCACTCCCAGAACACAGATCTGCATGTCTTAGTCCATATATGAAACAAAATGGGGGATTTAAGAGCATGATAAAGGCATGGATAACCGTGTTAGCTGAGAGAAAGCAGAGAAGGAGCTGAGGGAAGATGCTAGAAAACTAGAGAGAGGGGCTGGGAGTTGCTGGGAAAAGGACTCTGGGTAAAGCAGGGATACATACCAGACTCGTCATACTTACCCTGTATAAAGTTTACTCAAGAATTCCTCCAGAGTTTGCTTTCCAGGCCCAAATCTGGAAAAACTAAAATTTCTGCTGATTTGCAGCCAATCTGAATAGTTTGGTAGAACTGCTGAAACACCACAGAGTTTGTTCCAGCTTTTGAACAAAACATCTTCACATCTTTTCTTTCAACTGACTGGATTTCAGAGGCTCCTGGAACATGCAGGAGAGTCTCCAGCAAGAGTCCTGACATATCTTTCGTTCAGTACACTGCAACATCGACCAAAAACAAAAAACAAAACCTGGTCTTCACAATTCCCCTTTTCTGCCTGACAAACCAACCAGGAAAACCCATCTTCCTGCAAGGAAGGCATGGAGAAAGGAATAAGGCTCTAATTTTACATATTTTGCAAAATGTGACTCACTACCGCAATCTGCTACTAATGAGATATCAAGTGATACACCAAAGGAAGTTATTCATGCTACATCTCTTTAGTACATTCTATTAAATGGTAATAGCTGATTGAATTTTCTTCCTTTCCATAGAAGAATGATAAAATTATGAAAGATATAAGAAAAATACAACTGGTATTGAAACAAAGAAAACATAAGCCCGCTGACCCTTTCTGTTGCTTTTTTCTGAAAGCTGCAGAAAAACCTATAACTTTGACATTTCACTTATCACTCTATGCCTGAAACAGAGCTAATGTTTTTTTATATATTTAATAATTACTATGTTTTCAAATTTGAAGCTATACAGTTGTCTAGAAATCCATAATCCAAGTTCCTAAACACTTCCAGATTGTGATAAATTTTAATTATTGCTTCTTGAAGAGGAGATAGAGATAGCCTTTATTTAGTTTTATATTTATGTAAGCTTATCACTTAAGTAACTTGTGTATGTTTAGTTCCTTGGTGTCCCATAAACATGATAAAATTAACGAATACATATAAATTCATCTTTCTTTCTTTCTTTTTTTCAAATGGGAGGCAAATGAATGTGAACAGAAGGCAGAACTTCTGCTGTGGTGTGACCCAAATCTTTTAATTTAGATCCTGGCTACTAATATTGTTAAAACTATTTACCAGTGGAATGTATTTCTTAATTTCAATAAGTGCAGTTTATTTGTTCCTTGAAAAACAATGCACCTCCAAAACTTGAGTGCTTTCTGAGAAAAGAATAACACAACAACAGATAACAATGTATCAAGTCTTCCCAATAGTATACTGTCCAGTATTATTTGCTTTTTAAAAATGTAAAAATTGTTACTTCATTGATGATTGTAAAGACTGTGCTAAAATTGGAACATATATATTAGAAAGTTTGAGTCTCAAGAGAAGCCTACAGGCTAAAACACAAGATTGGAAATCAGCAGGCTGGCTTTAGTTAACAGCTTGCATTGGAAAAGTTTGAGGAAAAAAGGTTCTGGAACAGTTTTGTGGAGACCAACCATCAAGGGTTCTCCAAGGATAATCTTGGGTTTTAATCATTCAAACTCCCAAAGGATATGTGTATTTTGCACACCCTCCGTGTCTATGGAGGCAACAAATAAAGACACTGCCTGCTCCCGGATAACCCAATGAGCACCAAAAACCAAATTGTTACTTAAACTGTCCAAACAACTGAGCCAGTCGTCTGGTGGATTCCCACGGCTTTAAAATCCACATTAAAACCCAAATAAAGTAAAAACCATCTATATAGTAAGGAAGGCCAATGCAACAATCAGCATAGAACCCAATATGAAGTAGCATAAAATCAATATAAAAACAACACTAAGTGAAGAAGAGAAGCAATTTCTTTGGAGGTCTAAAACACACCAAGTAGTACTTAAAAAAGACTTGGGAAAACAGGTCACCTGATACCTATTTTTAATGCAAGTTCTATAGAGGCAACCAAGAATCTCATAAATTCCTCTGCTCCTTCCTTGTCACTGCTGACTCCTGGAATCTATCTGGACTAGTCCCTGCAGAAGTGTGGCTTGCCATTGTCTATTTCCTAGGGTTGAGCATGTCTGACTAGCCCAAGATCATTCAAGCTGGCTTGGCACCCAAGGCAGGAGGACCTGAACATAGTCTCCTGGTTTCTATCCTGACGCCTTAACCACTTCGCCAAACTGGCTCTCCCGCCTCATTAAAGAGGGCATTTTTAAGTATCGGGTAGATATATTTGAGAGAGACTCTCTATCACACATTCAAGCTGCAGGCGTTTCTGTTTCAAAGTTAACCACAGTATTCTGAATTAGGCCTAAACACGGATTGAAAACTAGTGCAAACTTCTGACAGGCAAGCATTTAAGTTAAAATTGCCTTTAAGGTCACGATAGAGAGAGAGGAATATTTCTGCTTGCACAAAATACTGTACAACAAGGCTCACACCTTCCTTATGACCTGCCACCAGGATTATCAACACTGCAGAGTCCTATGTTTGGATGGTATTGTAACCAAGAGCTAGAGATAAAGAGAATGATAAAAGGTGGTCAGAGACCTTAGTCTTAACAAGCCAAATTACATTATTTTAGTTCTGCTGGCAGACAGTGGAAAATTTTTACTTTGTTCAAATGAATGACTCTGGACTAACAAATTTAAAAAATTCCAAGGAAGGGTGAACAAAGGGAAATAAAGTTTAATCACCTGCTGTATGCAGTAAAATCACAGAGGGGATGCTTAGAGAGCCAGCTCAGCTAAATCTGACTCACTTTACTCCCGCCTTAGTGGAACCATAATCCTACCTGCTGGGCTATTTAAATCGTTGTAGTAAAAACAAAAAAAAACCTCGATATCCATTTTGATTTACACATTTTTTTTCTTACACAGCTTTTCTGTCTTCTCCTAATGCTGTACTGAATAGAACAATCGGTATATAAGTTTCTTTGATACCGTTTTCCATAATACCCAAGTTTGACCCAGTTTAAATGGAAATATTTTCTGAATTTTGACAGTGCAAAGTGGGTGGGTTTTGGTGTAGTTTGTTGACACCCCTTCCAAAGGGGCAGAACCCAATTACATTCCTTTCAGCTCAACTTTCAAATAGGGGGGGGGCTTCTCTCCCCCCATTAACCCAGAGGCTCCTGCTTTGGAAAAATAAAAACAACACGCAGGCAGGGGCAGGGAGGACAGAGCCCACCAGGAGAGAGCAAGCAACCAAATCTGGCTGGAGGATTCCAGTTCAGACTAGTTTGGGAGACCCAAAAGAGGAATTCCTTGCATTGCCTGCAGAATTTGGACATCGCAACCCCTGCCAGAATATGCTGCCGTGTGCTTTGTTTACCAATAATGAAGCCTCGGAGCTCCCTTTGTCTTCTTTTGCACAGCCGCAGTTGTCTCTGAAAGGAAGGATTTTAAGATCCATGCAGATTTATTCAAGAGTGGGTAGGTGGGAGTGCAGCGGCCTCCATGTTAATTGATTGGATTTGTTTTTATTAAGTTTTTTTCACATTTTACAAGGCATGCTAGAAATTAGGTTGAAGGAACAAAATAAAATAAATTCCAAATATTACTGCTTTGCAATAAATGTGGCTTATGCATCTTGACCTCTCTCTCTCTCTCTCTCTCTCTCACACACATACACAAACACAAGAAGAAAGAAAATATATCAATATGCAGCCTTGAAAGGAAACACTGCTTTTTTTCCTCACAAATACATCTGACAACCACATTCCCTGTTACTACAGTAAGCAGTTGGGACAATCGAAGATAAAGCTGTATTAACAAAAGAAAAGTTTCTGACAAAGGACAGCTTTCCAAGTACAAGCAGAGGCTGAACCAAAACATCAGTTCTGCATCCAGTGCAAACCCACACCAATTTCATCACTAGGTATCCGACCTAAGGAAGCCGGTGTCCTCCTGAGAACTGTATGAAGGAAGAGGGGGAAAAAAAGGCAAACAAAGCTGTCTTCCTCTCAAGGGCTGCAGGGGAAAAATCTGTGCTCAGTTAACAAGGCATGAAATGGCATAGGATCCTAGGGGAAATATTTAAGACCCAGCTTGGGTGAGGGTGGCTTGGATCAGATGGGAAAGAGGCTTGTGCAACCTGTGAAAATGGCAAACAGCCACTGAACTGGGGACTGCGCAAAGCCGCCTGACAAGTCACCACTTGAGGAAATGTGTAGTAGCTGAGAGGATTGGAAACAGCACTGACCATCCATTTTACCCTAGGATTTTTCCTCGGTCAACAATCCTCCCCTCATTTTATGGAGAAACTGAGACTGGCACCATAGACCTTGTTGCTACAGCTCTAGAGGTGTTGCCTTCCCTGGACCACCGAGTCTGCATTCTGAAGCTTTTGTCCAAACCACAAAACTACACACACACACACACACACACACACACACACCACCTCTCTCATCAACATATCACTCTCTGCCAATGATTCATCCTTTGCTGGCAAATTCCTGAGGTAGAAAGAAAGGAAGGAAGGGGCAGGAGAAGGAAAAGACCCAGAGTTACATAATGAAATTAAGTTTGCCACTCTCTGTTTTCACTTGGGGAGTTGAGGATGACAAGACAGACAGAGAAATCAAATGAACTCGAGCTCACCAGCCAATTTTGAAAGCCTCGGTGTCTACTCATGCTACGCCCCCTGCCCCCCCCCCCCAGCATTTTCTATCATAGTACTTTTTATCTTGGGCCTAACCCTAACCCTACAGCTTTAAAAGCAGAATAGGTTATATTACTACTTCAGGAAAAGCTGGACTCGCAGTAAGGCCCTGCTTGGGGACAGTACAGAAAAACAGCCCAAAAGAACGGCAAGCATTCCAGGATCGAGTTTACATAAATCTTTTCATATTCAACAGCTTTTAAACTTTGAAGGAGGAAGCTGAGGAAGACCAGCTGAATTTGGATGAGCTCCACAGAGCATGCTCGGCAGCTGAGATTTAAAAATAAAACATGAAAGCAGGGATAAGATATTGCTTGGTAGGATTCAACTTGGCAAAAGTCTCCGTTGGACACTCCCTCCCGACGTGAACATTTTTCCCCCCCCCGTGTCTTTCTGGCATATTTCCTCAAGTGCTGACATGTTATGAAAGTACAAAATGCCTGGACTCCTCCTTGGCCTATAAACCACCTTCCAAAGTCTAATGAAGGTGAGAACTAGAATGGCTGCATTCCACCATACAAAAAGGACGGCTGGCCAGCTGCTTATTTCAGTGTGCTAAAGAGCACCTATTTACTGACGTTAATCCATGCCGACGGCAGGTTTTACGAATCTCCCTTTGAAGCAAGGGAAGACTTTTCCAAAGCCCGTTTTAATAGAAGAAAGGAGGGAAGAGTCAAAAACAGGGCCTGGGATGGGGAAAAGGCTATTCTCAGCCCCTGGAAGGCCACATGCTCAGAGTAAATTCCCAGCGTGCGCCAACAACACGGGGAGCTGCCCTGACAAAACAAAGCTGGAGAGGTATTATACAACAACACAACGGCCCCTTCCTATCTGCCTCCTTTAAAAGCAGTCTACGCATTTCAACATGGCAATGTTCAATCACTTATAGGTGTACTTCTACGGTCTGATTAGGAAGGCCCTTTCCTTGAAAATAGAAATGGGATAATATATTTCTGTTTCTCTTAACCCTTTTTTGTTTTTTTAACAGTGCCGCAGTTCTTTGCCCAGAACCAACAGAGAGAGCAGCAGAATGGCTTGACCAGCACAATTTCACGACTGCAAGCGATGTAGTAGCCACGGCAACAGTTGGAAACCCATAATTCACCTATCTATCAAATTTCATTCCGATAACTCAAGGCAATAAACAAAAGATGCCGTTAACAAAGAAGAAACAAGGAGAGTCCAGACAGTGGTCAGTACTGAATTATAAATGAAAATGCAGAAAGCTCTATCCCCAATCAATCAAAGGCTGCTTCTACAAAGTATAAGGGCACCCTTTCATAAACAAACAAAAGCAACAAAGAAGCTTCCACCCTAGAGTGGCTCAAAAGGGATCTATTTCGCAGGTGGGGCTTTTTTGTCTCCTGAGGGCAGCCTTCCGAATATGTTCCTGCCTCCACCCTGGGTTGGTGGTGGGGGATGGAGGCAGGGGGAGACCAGGAGATGGTGTTGGTTTGTTTCAGGAGGACCAGCTGAGAAAAGTGCAACATGGCAGCCGATGCACTGCGGTTTCCACTTGGGATCAATCCCAAGACCCAAAGCGAAACACGCCCGCAATACCTGTCGCTGCTGGTACTGCTGCTGCTGCTGATCGAATCGCTGCTTGAAGACCGGCTTCTAGAACCGCTTCCGCTGGGCGATCGAGTGGGTCTGGACGCTTGGCTGGCCAGCCTCTGGGGAGACTGGGTCCTGGACTGGGAGGAATGGGGGGACCGGCTCCTGCTGTGCTGGTAACTCCGTTCCGGCCTTCTACCTCGGACCTCCCTGGTGAGGTCATCCCGGTAGATATCCCTGTGTACCACGCTGGGCAACGTAAACTGCTCCCGGGCCCGAGGTTCGTAACGAGGGTCATGAGCATCGAAGCGGCTCGGGCTGCGACTCCGAGAACTGTAATAGAGTCCGTGTTGCAAAGTTCGTTCCCGAGGATCTCTGTAATAATCCTGATCGTAATGTCTCGTGCGATCAAATCCTCCTGTCCCACGTTCATGGTGTCCATAGGCACTAGGCTCATAAGCGCGCTCCCTGTTATCTGAAGCCCTGCATTTAGGAGGGGAAAAACAGGCACGTCAGATCGGAGAAGGAGAAACCACGACTCAACAACATGCAAGCATTTAATGCAGGGTTGGCTGTTACTGCAAGCCATCAAGAGGCCAACAACGTTCTTATTTAGCAGACTGAATGAGCTTGGTCCTTTTACGTGACTTCTCGCTCACGTCTGCAAGTAACGTAAGTCTGGCACTGACTTGGGTTTCACTGCTTAAACTGAGCCAGCTTGAGGCCTTCTGTTCTAGATTTCTACCCCATAATCCCCGCCTCGCAGGACAATGGCTAGGGATTATGGGAGAAGAAGGCTAACAAATCTGAAAGGCATCCAGTTGTGAGAAGTCTGAACTAAGTTTCTGTGGACAAAATTGTGCACCACAGTCCCAAATGAACTTGTGCAAAGTAATTTAATTTCAGCAGTTCTATTTATCTATTTCTGGGATGAAACAGAACTATTAACATGTTTCATTCCATGACTACCCTAGAATCCTATCATTAAGGTGTTGGCATTAGCCACAAAATTGTAGGGGGGGAAACCAATTTATCTCTTTTTAAAAGCTCATTTGAAATCTTTGCTTCTAAGAGTCCTAGGACAATGTATCAGCTTTAGCTAAAGTCAGACCTCTACTTATCTTTGTAATAATGCAGTCAACACACAAACAACTAAAAGTCACAGGCATTAAGCTCAAAAAAAAAGAGAAAAAGATAAACAATGTTTCTGTGTGCTGGTGAGAAGTGGTAGCGGTATTTTTTTAAAGTCACTTCGGACAATAACAGGATGGGATATTTTAATAGCCGATAAAACAAATTGTGTCCATTTCTGTATTTTACATACAGAATTTACGTTTGCTATGTCGTCAACTATGTAGAACTTAAAAAGAAAGTTATGTTGCTAAGACAACTAAGAATGTGGGCCAGCTGCTTAGGGCAAGAAAAGGCCTCCAATAATTTAGCATTCTAATCCAAAGGGGTCACTGAGTGGCCCATCTTGTAGGACACAGCTAGGAAAATAGATGAAATAATTCAGATCAAACATGCGCAGATCAAGCAATAAAGCCAGCGCTTATATTAGTTACAGAAGTTTCCTAAAAACCGTTCAAGGAAGGAGGAATTCAAATCGTTCCCCTTTTTTAATTCCAACCGCCTTCCTTGAAAAGTAATTTAGCGGGGACTGCAGTTTGAACAGCTTCTCCTCTTGACCGTCAGGTCAAAACGCATGGATCTGCTTTCTCCCACCCCTCACCCCACGCGCACACACCCCCAACAGTGAATTAGGTTCTCCTCCCTTTCCGCTTTATGCTCCTGCTGTAAGTGTAGTGCAGGCCTTAAGGCTACTTGTCCCTCATACAGAGGAGGAGGAGGAGGAGGAGGAGGTGGGCCTGGATGTACCTTAAGGTTTTTGTCTGAATTCTTGCCTCTCCAGCAAGTCAGAGCTGCCTCCCAAAAGAGTAAAAAAAACTATAAGGCAGACGTTTTCGTGGGTGTCACAAACGTTTGCAGCTCCATGCAAATAAGACCACATATTGTCTCAGCATGTATAAATATTTATTCAAAGAGCTCTCTCGCCCTGGCCTTTTGAAACAATAAGCAACATGCCTCCCCCCCACCTTGTCAATATTAGATCAGTGAGAGCTGATACAATAACGTAACGAAAAAAGCAAGATTTCTAGAAAAGTTAATGTATTAAGTGTAAGAGCCCTTTTATTTGTTAGGACACAGAAGACAGACAAAAGGACTAGCAAAGCTGAGAATCTAATGACTACAGCAGTGCTGGTTATCTATTAGTACTAATTACTACTGGAGTTAGTGGGGAAAAAAGGAACTGACTTGGGTTAGGAGAGGGGCTAATATACACAGGGCAGGACATACCAACCTTTTCCAAGTGTGGAAACACGACCTATATTCCCAATTAAATCTAGGGAGAGAATTGTGAACATAACTTCCCCAATTTGGCCCCTCTTAACGGGGTAATCCACCTTCTTAATGGGCAAGGGTGTCAAAGTGGCATTTTAGATGAGCGAGCAAGAAAAAAAATCCTAGGGACAAGAAGAAGAAGAAAAAAAAAACTCCACTGGAAGCCAGTAGTCCCAGATTGGCCAAAATGTGGCAGCCCCCAACTTCATTCTTCTGACAGCCAGCGCTTCTAAGTACATCCACCACAGACTTTTTGAACCAACCGGCTGGTAAAAAAAGGCACCAGGGGATGAACGAAGGCCTCACCCCAGGCTAGCAGACATCCTCTGTCCAACTTTGTAACCATCCAGCAGTCAATTTTTCTGTGACGTATCCACAAGCTGATCGACACCATGTCTTTAAAGCTAGAGTGCCTTTCATTGTACAGGCGCTTTTAGCAAGACTAAAGTAATCCACTCCCCTGGCCCACTGGGATCTTGGCTCGAACCATCCCACAAATCTGAGGTAGTAGCCATTATTCCAGCACCTCAACGGATGGCCTGTAATTTCCAAAACTGAGCAGCGTCCATCTCGTTCAGTTTGCCATGAGGATAGTAATCCCAAGATACATGGAAAGTGATGTAGATCCAACAGGGGGAAAGAAACGTCAACAGCGGCCTTCTCCTCTCTTCATTGTATGTATTCCCAGGGCTAAAGACGGTAGAATCCAAGACGAGGCAGCATTTTTATAAGTCTGCTAGAAAATTTGGATACCAATCCAATTGTATGCATAGACTATGTAAACCAGCACGACCCTGAAAGTAACTAAATGCGAAGCTTTGCCAAGGGACTGTGTAGGTCCTATAATGCTGAAGGTACTCCGTATCTGGGTTTGGAGACTTGCAGTATCCAATAAACTCCATTGGATAATAAGGATACATCCAAAGAAGGCCTTAAGGTTATCCAAGAATTGGGATCATCAAGCCCTAGAAGAATAGCTCCATAATCGAGGCTCGCCCATGAAGTCTTCCATCTTAGAATCGGGTCCTCCAACCAGCTGCAGGAAACATCTTCTACAGATCCACAAGATCCCAGCCAATGGGATGGGAATCACTTCCGCTTCCAACCCAAAATAGGAAATGCAGATAATTTCCCAAATTTTAAATCCATCTGGGGGCCCTATCAAGGAGTTTGTGTTTCTCACCACATCAATTATAAAATACCTGCCTAGTGAAACCTTGGAACTTACCCATCAAGTCTCCGCTCATAGCGTCCTTCCCGTGCATGAAGTGATGGCGGTGGGCCATACGTGGGCCCACCACCAGCTCTGAACCCAGAAACCTCTCTACTACGAGATGCTATGGAAACTGTATCATCCAATCCCCGAGCAGCACTAGGAATGGTTCCTGGTTCGTTATAATCCGTCCGAAGGTCTCTGTCTCCCATTTTGTTGACAGAATTGTGTGCCTTCTGTGCACTCTTAATGTCCACAAAATCCACAAAGGCCGCCACGCCGCCTTCCGATCCCCTTTTGGGGAGAATTTTGACACTTTCAACACGTCCATATCTAGGAGAAAGACAGAGAAAAATCACATACATTAAAGCTCACAGAAAATCAGCTTAGAAATTACATTTAGTACCTGGAAATTTCCGGACTCAGATTTAAAAAAAATTAAGTATTCATTTCAATAGATAAGCATAAACAGAGTTTCAGGTATGGCTGTTTCCTGGACTCGTACCAGAGCAAAGCTGAAAGACTATTTTATGGGAATATACATACATATATACATACTTCAAGCCTGTTAACATCTTTCATCGTATCATACCTTGAAAAAAAGCCAGGATACAAAAATTTGAACTAACTTAGATTTTGCCAACATCTGCAATAGGAGATTAGCACAAACAGAAAAGCCCTTATTCTGTGATTTTCAGATATGTTTCAAAGCAGTCAATGTTGAAATAATGAATCCGAGTGAAGAATTAATTTAATAAACATATTCATTTGTTGATCAGTCATTATTTAATGTTCAAGATATAAGTGTCTCATAGAACACAATGCCTGTTCATATCATTCTAATTACTGCTTAATCACAGTTCTACAGATAAAGCCAGTTCTACACGTTTACAATCTAAATGTTGTTGGAAGCTCTGCTTAAGCCACGGTTGGAAAATATTTGGCAATTCTTGAGATAAGCTTTTCATGGCTGCAGACATCAGCGGCAACAACAAATTACCAATGCAATTTATTTAGCTCACACTGTATATGCAAGCAGATTTGGGGTTAAGACGCAAAACACTTGCAAGTTTCTCCAGAAAGTTTTCAAATTATCCAGTCTGACCAAATGTCACTGACTTTCCAAGTGATTTAATAAAAAGGAATGGATTTCTTTTAAAAATTCAGACATCTATAAATGGTTCATGTTTACAGATCAACAAGATATGAAACATAAACTAAGAATTCTCTTTCATTAAAGAACCAATTCCGTCACATTCATCTGACAACCTTTATGCATTTTTAATTACACTGTTGGCGCTTTCTAAAGATAAAACAGATATTTCCTGGTTTGACAGACCAAATATAGTATTAGTGAATTTAAGCAGCAATTAAGTCAAGCCTCGGTCCCAGAGGCTTCTTTAGCAATTCAACCAACTAGCCTACCATTCAAGTCTGGCCAGGATGGAAAATGGAAATGTACACCAGTATGATCTAAGCTCATTCAAGTTTGAATTTATCCTTCTACGTTGCTCTCATTGCTGTTCTGCCCTCAAGCTTAACCATCAAAGATTCCCAACACTGATCTGTGAAATTTAGCACCATTAGCCACATCAATCCTCTACAAGAAGATTGTGCTGAACATGCCAAGGAAGGAGGGCTTGGTGTTTCTACCACACAGGGATTAGGGTCACTATTAAAAAAAAGGGGTGGTGGTGGTGGAATTCTTCACCAAAAACAGTGCCACTATTTAACAACGGATCAATCCATTACTTGTTCAAGATGTCTATGGCAGGCCAGCCTAGAATGCCAAAAGTGCCAGATAGCTCAACACCTACTTCCCATGTGCTGACAGGAAAAGCATGTGACCCAGAGATTGCAGAAAACGTCCCTAGTCACAGCTCAAAACATGAAGCTGTATGACAACTGATAAGAGGCAGGGAACAGAGCAACGGCTATGTGGCAGCTTCTGGAGGACAGAATCTGTATTCCAACATATTTCCAAGCAGGAATCTGGAGCAGAAATGGCGGAGACAAAACTCCAAGGGAAGAGATGTTGCTCTCCAAAATACGCAACAGCGCTGGAGAAGGAGTTGCGAGGTGTCATTTCCAAGGCAGATGGCTCGACACTCACTGACCCACACCAGAATGCTCGAGGGTGGTGGATGAGGATTTGCTGTAGATCGCTCACGCCTATGAGAAGCAGCTGGAATAAGCATAAAGGCTGCTTTCAAAGGAGGGCAAGGGACATAACCACCTATCGGGCTACTCCCCTTCCCCCAAGTGCTAAGATACGGAAGGCGGCATTCGGAAAGAATTATCTCTATGATCTGCACTCCCCAGATTGCTGTGTGCTTTATCCTAGAGTCCCTCTGCGTGAAGGCTAATCATCTGCCTGGCAATCCGACCCCAGCCCCACCCGTTGGGCCTTCTCCAATCCGTTCCTGTGTTGGCAGCTGCCACGGGGGAGGGGAGCTGTGTTGCTTCATGCTAGCCAATCTGGAGGGGAGGGGAGGGGGGAAAGACCCGCAGTGCTGCAGCGTGCAGGATCGATGCCCAGAAAGAAAAGGATCCGGGGGGGGGGGGGGGGGGGGGGGGGGGGGGGCGCTAAGGAACTAGCGTGTGGCTTCAGGGGGAGGTTGTTCAGGAACCGCTTAATGAAAGCGGAAGGCTGAGGAAGGCGGGCGCCCATGTGAAATGTGCCCTCCCCACCTCTGCCCAGCCGCAGCCTTTCCAAGAAGGCGGCAGCTCTTCCCCAACCCCCAGGGCAGAGAGCAAACAGGAGACGGGGCAAACTTTTTGGCTCCAAAGGTCTTGATATACAAGGTACACAGGAGGCTTTGCTGGGAGGTTTTCTAAAGGGCTTGCTGCTTGCATAATCCCTACCGATCAAAACATAACCACTTGCAACACGGGGGACATTTTTGCTTCCCACCAGCACTCAAGTGGGACATTTCTCCCAGAAGAATCCCTGATCTAGGCATTAAGTGCTACACTTCCAGTTTCCACACATACCTTTAATACTCCAAGGAACTTCGATCGGTTTCTTCTTAATATCTCAGTCACAGTGGCCAAAGTCCTCAGGCCATGCTAAAATAGTTCTTCAGAACTGTTTCTGATTTAAGCATGAGACTTTTATTCCTCTGGAGCAAACTGTGGGGGCCAGAGGGTCAAGGCTCCAACATGAGTCAGCCAGCCAGCCTGCCTGCCTTCCTTCCCTTGCCTTCCCTGCCTGCCTGTCTACTATAGGTATACTAGACAAAGAAACTCTCATAGTGATATGAAGGAAGCCGGAAAATAATTCTGACTCTTATAACATCACCTAATTGGACATGGGTAGATATTTTAATGTTGGTCACACAATAAACATTCCTGCAACTTTCCTCCTTATCTAAAGGAAGGGGATCGAAATATACTTCCCATGTCAGACAAGGAGCTCATTATAAATGAGAGAAAATTCAAAGGCATGTGAAGTTCACCCCAGGAGATGGTAAAATCTAGCCCAGTTAAGATGCGCTGCTGACAGGCCTAAAACAGGAGACCTTGACATTAATTTTCAGTTCCACTTCCATCCATGGATTATTAATTAGGCTCCACCATCTTTGGGCAATTGCAGTGTCTTCTTCCAGAGCTAGCCAACTGTTCCGAAAGGGAAAGCTACATATAGCAGCCATTTGCACAGTTGGGTGCTATTGTCTGGAAGTGATCCAAGGTGCCAAAAATGCTAGTAGTGTGAGGATTTTACTCTGATAACACTAAAGCGGGAAATGCTTCAGAAAGAAGTGCCAATAATATGTTTTGATAGTCCTCATGGTATGTTGTCCCTGGAGACTGCCTGGTTCTTCATTCAAAATTTATGCTTCATAGGTTTAGTCCTTGCAGAGGAGGGTGAAGTAAAAGCAGATATTTCTTTGAGCTCTCCAGCCCCTCCCAGCCATATAGGTATTGAAAACCAGTACAGGAAAACAAAGATGGTAGCTGCAAAAAGCAACTTCCACTCATACTGAGGTGGCTGAGCATACAGGGTGGATTCACATACTGCACCAAGAGCAAGAGAATTCTGTTACATTGGTAGGTCAAAGGCAAGCATTTATTTCTCCACACTGTGGATTGAATTCCGTCGAAAACAGCTTCTTCAGAATCAATTATGAAACCCAAAGTCTGCTGCTACTTTCAAGGCCCTGATTGGACAACCCGGTTGCCCACAAACCACAATGAAAGTCCCAGGGAACTACTTTTTTTTAAGCCTCAGTCACAAGTCACAAGTCATACATTTACAATGTCTTTGTGCCTTAAAGAAAAGGGGCTTCCGAAATTAAGGGTCTGGAAGCCAATTGCACCTAATGGTGAATTTTAATGCATGACCCATAACATCAAGGCAAAACAGACAGGTAACCTGACCAGAGATCTTAAAGGGATCCACAGGGGAAAAAATATCAACGCATCTGGGCCACGGGCAATTACTGGTTTAATAAGCACAAAGACTTTCTCAGCTATCAAGCTTCACTCCAAAATATCTTAGAAAAAATTGCAAGGCAGACTCTCTATAGCTTTGTAAATGTAAGCATCAAGATAAGGAAGTTCCTCAGTGCAGCTTTCCGCATTGCAAACCCCTCGTATACTACTAGACTACAACTTCTATGAGCTCCTAACCATCAGGCATAATGGTTGGAGCTGAGGTTTTGAATTGTTTTAGCTAAGTTTAACGGACTCCCTACTAGATATACCCAGATTCACACGAGCCAGCTAAGACTTCTGGAGCTAATAAACATTAAAACATTTGAAGAACACCTTATCCAAAGTCAGAATCTTAGGACAATGGTTAGAAATAAATCCCACTCAACTCAGTGAGACTTCTCTCTATGACTTACTTTGGGAAGATTATGCCTTTTTATGAATACCATTCTTAAGTAGCCAAGCTACTTGCAAAACAGTTAAAGGAGCATATTGTACAATGCCTAATGAAGTATAATGAAGCTGGCTTGCGGTGAGGAAGACCCAAAGCAAAGTCTCAGGTGGCAATGAAACCTATCAGAATGGGTTCGATCATTATTTCCCACCAATTAAAGTTATTGTGAGAATTGTGAGTAAATTATCTTGAGATCCATGAGAACAAAGCAAATACAGACGCAGTAAAAATAAAGAGATGCACATGATACAATTATGCAGTATCAAAAAGAGCTGGAAGGGGCTGCTATCAATGTGTGAATTCAGAAACACTGAATTGTGACCATGGTGGTCCTTCTCATAAAGCCATTTAAAGACAGAAATAGACCTTAGATGACATTTCACCAGTTATCAGAAACTTTCTAGGTTTGTGGGAGCTGTGGCCTTTATCTTTTCTGCAGCATTATTTATAGAATGCTATCAGGGCCCCAAGAATCCTGTGTGCTGTGAATGTTCTTCCATGCAGGAAATCCACAATGTAAAGTCATGACTACTACCTTTGCCTTAGCGGGTGCAAATTCTACTACAGGACAGACCTCCAAAGTCCATGCTTTCTAAATGCCACATGACCCGAAAGGCTATTCACAGGAGATAAGCACCTGAGAATTTCTCAGGAAAGTCACTGGCCACAATTATGTAACATTTAAGCCAGAAATTATAAGATGAGGGAGCAAACTAAAGGCCCGGATTCACACAGCACAACAGACAAGCCAAGGAGGGACAGAGCAGCCAGAATTTAGCCACTGGTGATGGCTGAAGAAGTCAAATGCGAGGGATACTTGCTCCTTTGCAGCAAACTGAAAGAATGAGCTGGACCCCCAATAGGTTTCACTCAGTAAAACCTCAGAGAAGGGAGATCTGAGGCCTTCTAGTTGTCAAAAGAGCCGAGTGATTCTACTTGCAATAGGCTGGAGTTTCTGCAGCCGTGTTGTGACACTTTCAAGGAGAAACAAAGGAGTGGGTAAATCTTAAAAGAAAAGGCTGCAATAACATGACGAAGCAAGCTCTAATGTTAAGCCCAATTATTCTACCACATGGGGATTTTGGTTCATGCTGGGAAGGAAAGCCTACTTTCTCCGCAACCATCTTTCCCTTCTGCACTAAATCCTTCTCTTGTCATTTATGCAGCAGGGCCTGCACCCTTACATAGAATGAACGGCTCTGGGAAAGGAACAGTACTTCTCTTAAGACAGCTAGGCATAAACCTCAGGCCCGTCCGACCACCACAACTTCAAGTGACCATGAAAAGACAGTCTGGTTATCAAAGAGAATGAGTAAATGGCTTTTGAACTGTGTACACCAGTGACTGGGAGAGACATTTGTGCCAGGAGTACACAGGTTGTATCAGCTCTGCCAGGTTCAGCTTGCCCTGGAAAAGGAAGAACAGATGCACCATGTAGCCATGAAATGGACCAGACTGGAAATAAAACAGGAAATTTACAAAAAGCCTTTTTTCCTAGGACTTGGAAGGCTATCAATTTTGTATTTAACTCTTATCACGTTAAGGCTCCCAAATAAGAACAACGATAAAGGACAAGGAAAACTGCCTTGGAAGCCCACCTTACTCTTGTAGTGCCTATTACTTTATTTCTTAAATGAAAAAAGGGAGAGTCAGAGAAAGAGATACCAACTTATTTGTTCTGCTTAAAACAGACTGCTGTTTTTCTCTAATTAATCAGGAGGGAACTGCTGGACATTTGGCATTTATGCAGAGGACAAACTTTGCTATATTTAGCCACCCTTTCTTACAAGCTGCTCTGTATCTCCTTCAAGAGTAGCACATGCGTTCAGTGTTTCAATTTTTACAGTAATTGAGACACAGGATTGTGTAATACTTTCACAACCAATCATTTTCTCAGATTTCTATCAAAAAGAAAGGACCATCTGAGAGGTTTTGGATTCCTGGAATGTTTTTCATAGAAACTCAGCCAAAAAAAAAAAAGCAAGCAGAAATGACCAATATGGATGGATTAAACGGGGTCTCTATTTTTAAATGTAGTGAATATGGATGGGGAAAAGTAAACATGCATCTAATGCACTGCATCATTTTTAAGAGCTTGAAAGAGAGGTTTTTATTTTAAGAGCTACATGTTAACTTCTCTTTCACCTTCATAAACATGACCCTTTGTCATTGGTTACTGGAAGTTTCTATGGGATGCAGGGCTATTTCCCACCCTAAACACTGTAAATTAATATGCACAAGCACAGTAGAAATCATATATTTACAAATTATTTTTCCTAACAAGTTTCCAAAACAGGGATAACCCAAATTATCACATCGGACTCTAAACAGCAGTTACTTATATGTTAAAGGTCATCTTAGAACTGTCCTTCATTGATCATTCCACTGATCGAAAGAGCCGTACAATTCAAGTGTTTGTGTAATTTCACATGACTCTTACTAATTCTCCTAAGTGCACCCTGCTTGGAACAACCAATTTTTTCACATACCAATATAAGCCATATTTTATTTATAATTTAAACATATATAAATATAGTTCTTCCAATTGATAGGACACATAACCAACATCACCCAGAATGACTGAAATTGACACAAAGGATAAATAGCGAGGTTGCCTCTATCTACATTCATAATCTTTAATATGTTAGAAGGCCATAGGTAGCTTTTAGATTGATTTTCTTATAAGGCTGTTCATGCTGCTTGCTCTTTGCAAATTCTTTGTCCTGTTCCCAGGCAGGGGGGGATGGGTGGGAATTTTCCCCCCAGAGACCAGTTAAAACTAAAAAGGGGACTTTTCTCTCCTTTGAGCTTCTCTTCTAGTAATTAAAATGCACAAGTTATAGACAACTGCAGGAGTCGTCTTCCAGTTGGTATATACACCCTGCAGCAATGCAATGCAATTGTTGTGCAACCTGTCCCCTCCTCCACGCAGGGTCTTACAAAGGAAGGGCTGCCCTATTGTACACAGGCAGCATTCATAGGCATCTCTTGACCACCAAAACACACAACTGAGTGAAAGCTCGAGGGCTGGTAACTCAAACGATGGGAAATATACCAAACACTGGCCAAATAAACTAGCTTTTTAAATCCAACCATGCTTGGGCTTATGTGAAAACTGGCACATTCTTGGGGGGTGGGGGGAGGGATAAGAAGCAGGACCTTCCGTCTTTTTGACTCATCTCTAAGCAACAGCACCATGGCAACTTTATCCAGCATTAGAAACCTTCTGTGGAAACAGGGTGGTAGGACAGGAGACAACATGCTGGAATGCCAATTTTAATTACCATTTAATTACCTCCAACAGTTGGGGCACAGGAAGCCCTTAGATTCATTCGCATAACAAACCAGCAGCCCCAAACCCAACCACACAACAATTCTCCTGGCTCTTGAGTGCCCAGGATCACCACTGGATCACCAGTGTTGCCCTTTCGCTAAAAGGAAAGTTGAGGCAACCCCTCCAGTTTTATATAGCACAACCACAATCTGCATGATACATTTTCCAGGACGGGAGCAAATTACATCTTTGCCCCTTATGCATACATGTGCTTCAGTTACAGCTGCTCTTTTCCAAGGAATCTTCTCCTTCTGCATATTCTGAGGAGAAGCTCTGCACTAAAGGTTGGCAGCTGTAAGCAGCAACCAGGGAGCCAGATGAAATCTCTCGTTACGCAGCTCTTCTGCTGCTGCTGCTTCACAAAGCCCCCCCCCCTCCTACCTCCCCTATGTGCAGCTTGAGATCAGCTCAATTCCTTCCGACATAAACTGGGACCCGGCCGCCATTTTAGAAAGGCATTCATACAAGCCAGCACTGCGCTAAACCCTCCAAGAGGCATGTTGTTCTCTCCTCTCTAGCAAAGGGAGGATCAAGGAACAGTTTTCTTTTTTTAAAAAAAAGCTGGGCTGCCAAACGATGAATCAGGCTCTATGTTGCTAATCACAGCAAGTACTACGAGACATTCTGCGTGTGCGCCTGTGTGGTACATGCATGCATTCCTCAGACACCAAGTCAAACACACAAGCAACAACAACAAAAAAACACAAAGGAAAACCGCTAGGAAAGGACCACCTCAGCTCCCACGCAAGGCTTATTTTGCATATGGGAACTTTAAAACCATTTTCCTATCTACTAGATAATAAGACCAGAATAAAAATCCACTTCTGATTTTGTAACCTGCATGCCCTAACTCTGAATTATAGGGGGGGGAGGGGGAAGAATAATGGGAAGCATCAGTTCTAATGTAGCATTAAATGACATCTTTGGCACAAAATAAAAATGTATCCTGATCATCAACAAACAAGCCGCCATAAAGGGTAATTTCACTGTCTCTTTCCCCAGATTCACCAATCAAGCTTGTTCCCCCATGAGGTAACCATGCAAGTCTATTTTTCCCATGATGACTCATTAGGTACGCTCCATAATCTTCCTAAACAGTAGGAAGAAAATTACAAGAAAACTTGCAATCCTCTTAAGTCTTTCACTGAAAATAACTTCAACTGGCCCAGATAGGGGTCAAGAATGATGCACGTCAGTATTCCTTGACAATGCCATAATAGGCAAGACCAGAAATAATTATTTAAGACAGATGTTTCTGCAACTGTATCTAGAATGTGTCCATCACCACACAAAAGCCATCTCATGTAAGCACCATGCTAGTGCTATTCGGCTACATGCATTTTGTCCAAAATGTTTCTCACTGGGTGATTTTTAAAAGGCAAAAAACATGTTTACAGCCAGAAAATATATCACGAATGCAAATAAGCTACGGTTTAGTATTAGGCCATCCCGGAAATGTTCCACAGCAACAGAACAAAAGGAAGTTGGATTCAAAAATGATTTCAAGTGCTCTAGTCGCTCAAAGTGGTGCCTAAATATCCATGTTCGTTATTTCTTTCATAATCCCTTAAGAATAAGAAAACAAAGAACCTCAAAATTGCAGAGCTCGATTGCCAGCTTGCGTGGGAAAAAAAAAAATTCAAGCAGTTAGTAGTCCGGGATCGAGAGTATGGAAAGAGGAAAAAAAAATAAAAATAAGAAATTTTGTCTAGCACAGCTTGGCGTAAAAGTGGTTTCCATCACAACAGGTTCTTTCAAAATTCCAGTTCACGACATGAAGGCCAGTGCAGCATCTCTCTCCCGTCCATCTGCAAAAGGTCTCTAGAGGTGAAGGCTGCACCCTGTGGAAGTTTTTTTGTCCACACTTCCCAAATGCTCAATGCAGAAAGAAGTCCAGCGGCCTTTCTGAAGAACAAAGCAGCAGCAAAACAAGCATTGTTGGGGCTTCTTCTCCAGAGGTGCAGTCGAAGTGGGGGGGGGGAGGGAGGGGGGGGGAGGCTGCAGAAGCCGCCAGATGGTCCTGATGACAGGTTGTCCAGACTGTCTCTTCTCCGGGCGGGCTCCCGAGAGGCCCTCTTAAAATCCTGGGCCTCGACCCCTTTCGCACACACAGCGGCCTCCTCCTCCTCCTCCTTTACCTGCCGCACCTCGGAATATCCCTTGGAGGGACGGCGTGGGCGCGGAGGGGCTGTCCGCCCTCCCGGAGGGTAAATCGCGGGTTCCCGCCGACCCGATGACGGACACCACCACCACCACCCCCTTTCCCCGGAGCAAAGGCCTCTGGGTCACCGGCCGCTTGGAAAGGCCTCCCCCGGCTTGCTCCAATCCCCCCCCCCCCACACCACTCTCCTTCCGCCCCCCCGGCGGCCCCGCTCACCGCTTGAAGTGCTCGATGATCTTCTCCTCGCGGACGTTCTCCGGCAGGTTGCCCACCCAGAGGTGCCTGGTCTCCCGGACCATGATGCTGCCCCCGGGAGACGGGGGGTCCTGGCGCCGCCCACCTGCCGCCGCCGCCGCCGCTTCGGCTCGGCTCAGCGCCGCGAGGGGGAGCCGCCGCGCCTCCGCCGCCGCCGCGCCCGGCCCGCTCTTCCTCCACCACCGCCGCCGCCGCCTCCCTCCGCGGCGCCGGTGGGAGACACCATCCCACCGGGCCCCGCCGCCGCCGCCGCCGCCTTCTCCGCCGCCACTCCCGCGCCACTTGGCCCCTCGCCGCCGCCGCCGCCTCCTGCCGCCGCTCCGGATGCTGCTGCTGCTGCGGGCGGCGATGCCGGTGATATTGAGGGGGCCGCCGCCGGCGCCGCCGCCTTGACCACCGTCGTTGTCGTCGTCGTCGTCGTCCTCGTCGTGCGCGCGTCCTGCTCGGCGGCGGCGCTGTCGCTGCTTCAGCCCAATTTCTCCTCAGCAGCCGCAGCAGCGCCGCGCGCGGCGTCGCTCTCTCGTTCGCTCGGCCACCCGCACGGCGCCTGCGCACTCGGCCGCCACCGTAGCCAATCCGTCGCCGAGCGCCCGCCTCGCGCCCCAGGGGCGCGCTGCCTATTGGGCGGAGGGAAGCGCGCGTCGGGCCGCGGGAAGAGGAGGGGGCAGCGAAAGGGAAGAGCGCGCGCAAGCGCTCTGGACACTTCTTTTTCTTCCAAGAGAACAGGACAGAAACTGCTCCAGAAGGCGGGGGGAGCCGTGAGAGAAACCTGTCCTCGATACGCCTCCCGGCGGCGAACGCGCACGCGCAGCACGCGTTCTCCGGCGGGTGCTTCCATCTGCGCGTGCGCGCACTGTGGCATTCCCGCCGCCTCTCCTCAGGCGTCGAGGGGGAGGAGGGTTATTGGGTGTCATTCACAAGTTGTGCGCACTCACGTGTGCGGAGTCCGCGTCCTCCATTATTACCTCGAAACTCAGCTCCGGCCCTCTTTTAAGCCCTTCGCGGCCACCACCCGATCTCAGCCGACCCGGGCGCTCATGCTCCTCAGCCCACTCCCCGGTCCCCTGCTCTTCCCGAACTGCCTCCGCGACTCTCTCCCTCTTGGGACCGAGGACCTGACAGGCCCAGGGAAAGCCCGAGCGACCTTTCCCCGGAAGGAAGTGGAGCACGCAGGCCCGACTGAGAAGATCCGCCGAGCGGCCTTGGCTCCGGGAAGGCCGCCCCGCCCTCGTGCTCGGGGGACGGCGCCATTTTGTCGCTCCTGCCTGCTCGGGCGGCCATTTTGTGACACCGGGGCGCCGCGGCTGCCCTTCTACGCGCGCCCAGCAGGGGCGCTGTGCAACCCCCCCCCGTCCCGCTCGGGGGCCCCCCTTGAACAAAAAGGGGGGGGGGGTTGTCGGGGCCCGCCGCCCCTCCCCCCCCCCCCGTCCAGCTGGCACCGCCCCCCCACGCCCCCCCCTCCCCCAGCGAGCCCCGGGGATTGTGTGGAAGCGGGGAGGGGGGGGAGAAGCCCCCGAAAAAAGGGGCCGTTGTGTAGTGAAGCTTCGGCGCTGGATGTCTTTTTTTTTTTTTTAATAAAAGCTTTTTATTTATTTCGGATCGGTTATTATTGCACGCCTCCTCCCGGATTCCCACCGGCGGGGACAGGTCGAGCCAAGAGGCCACACGGCCGGCCTCTGAATCCGAGAGATCTTGCGAGGAATTCCGCGGTCCTGCTCGGAGAACGTCGGGATGTCCGGAAAACACGCGTGGGGCTAAATCCACCCCCCCAAAGAAGGGCACCACCAAGGCCGGCCCTCCGCTTCAGACACGTCCCGGTTGTCCTCAAAAGGCGATCAGGATTTGGTTGTGTTTTTCCTCCTTGAAAGAAGTGTTTTCGCTTCTCCTCCGAGAGCTGAGGAAGCTTCTGGGATGAGCAGCGAAACGTTTTCAAGGAGGGAGGGGGAAGAAAACAAAAACAAAACAACAACCCAGGAAAAGTCCTTTTGCAAAAGCACCTTTGGGACCAAATGGCTTTAAGCTACATTCCTGTGTCTGGCAGGGTTCCTGGTCTGGTTGTCAGGGCCTCCTCGGAGTGGTGCCCAGCCCGGCTGGGATGGGGAGAGGCTGCCTTGGCACCCGAGTACCAAGGAAGGGGGGTAGGGGCTCCTAGGACTGGAGCATCTCCCCCTCCAGCTGTGGACAAAGGAAGCTGCCTTGCCTTGCGGTGGGGGGAGAAAGGGGGCAGCCAGCTAAAATGGGGAGTCAAGTTGGGGACCCCTCTTCCTCCTCCGTCGGCAGCCTTAACTCTTGGCCTGACTGGCCAGGACTGACCAAAGCAAAGGGAAAGGCCCAAGAGTCAAAAGAAAGAGCCCCCCACCATTGTCTGTGGGACTTTTCCCAGGACCCCCCTCCCTCCCTCCTCCAAGGGGGCAGAGCTCCTGAGGGCTCCCCTGTGTTTTAAGTCCTGTTTGCCAAAACAGCAGCAATGCCCATATCTTGCTTGGACTTTGGGGGGGGAGGTCCAGAGCTGGCCTGCCCCCTAGTGGAGGAGACCAGTACTAATGGGAACTGAAGTCCACTGAAAACCACCCAGAAAGAGCCTTTTTCCTGGTCTCCTTGGCTGCTGGGCTTGACTCAAAGGCGGGCTTCTTTGGGGGGCACGGAGAGCAGGATGAGGGGCTGCGGGCTCAAAGCCCTCTTGGCTCCCTCCCACCCAACCCCCCAGCAGCTGAACGGCCCACAACTACGCAGGTGCCACCTGGAAATGTGCAGCATTGGAGTTGGGTGGGCTCCCTCTCCAGATCTTCTCTGTTGCCTTAGGTCAGGTGGTCCTGGAAGCCTGGGCTGCCCCTTGCCCCCCCCTTCGTCGGAGACAGAGCTTGGGGGAAGCGGGGAGGGGACTTGCCGGCCAAACGCGGCTTCCCTCCTGAACTCGCTCTCTTCCCCTCTCCTTGCCTGGGAAAGCCGCTTTCCCGCAGGCCGAATCCCAGCGGCGCCTCCAGTGGCAAGAAGAGCCGAGTGCTCTCCCTAGCCGGACATAAGAAGGGGGGGTGGAAGGAGCAGGGCGTCTTTGGTCTGGTGTGGAAGAGTGGCAAAGCTCGTTCCAACAAGGAGGGGGTTGCTCTCAGTCTACTCCCCCCCCCCCGGGGGAGAGAAACGTGGCAAAAAGGTTCACAGACACAAGGTGGGGGGGAAGGGGCAAGCTGGAACACCGGGACTAGCCTTCCTGGCCCCACTTCCGGGAGCGATCAGCATCTGTTGTCTCCTCCCGGCGGGGACTGGATCTGCCAGGCGTGGCAGGCTTGGCAAAGGAGGCGGCTGCCGAGAGGGTAACACCCGTCCTCCGTGGGCTCCAGGGAGAGCAAGACCTGGCACTTCTAGGGGCCAAAAGAAACGAGCGTCAGGAGCAGCGCTACCTCCTCCAGTCCCCCCCCGCAGGGGATTGCTTTGAAACCCCCATCTCCACTGCGGGGGGGGGGGGGGGGGGGCAGGGGTCCCGGGGAGGGGGAGCACACCTTCCCAGTCGCCGAAAACCCAGCTTGGAAGGTCTCCACAATTAGGAGCGGGAAGGGGGGGCGGTTCTCGAAGCAAGAGAACCGACCTAGCCTCCACGAGTCACGTGACCACGCTGGCTCCCTTGCTCGGGCCTCCTTCCAAGGAAGGCCTCTAAGACCCCCTCCTCAGCCCAGACCCACCTCACACCGATAGCAGTCCTCGTGGAAGCTCCTGCCCAGGCACTCGATCCTGTAGGCGTCCCTCCCTTCCTGCGGGATGATGGGCTCCTCGCAGACCCCGCAGACGGGAGCAAACCTCCTGGAAGGCAGGCAAGGCAGGTCGGTCACGCGGCAGCTCCCACTTTTAACTTCCACCCCCTGCCTTCTGTGCAAAGCAATCCCCCCTCCCCCCCCAAAGGCGACGGTGCCGTACCGGTAAAAGTCCGGAAGGCAAAGCGCCCGCTGCTCGTCGTCCACAGCGAAGGCGTCGCTGCCAATCTGGCGGCTGCAGTCCACGCAGGTGAAGCATTCCGGGTGGTATCCCTTCCCCACTGCCCACACAATCTCGCTGAGGATGGAGGCTTGGCAGGCATCGCATTTCTCCAGGGTGGTCTGGGATGGCAAACGAGACCCAGGAAGGCGAGAGGTAGGCATGAGCTAAATCGGGGGTCTCCAACCATGGCAACTTTAAGCCTGGAGGACTTCAACTCCCAGAATTCCTCAGCCAGCAAAGACCTGTGGACTTCAACTCCTAGAATTCCTCAGCCAGCTGGCTGGGGAATTCTGGGAGTTGAAGTCCACCAGGCTTAAAGTTGACTTTCTCCTCCTTTCTTCCTCCCGATTGCCCAGGCCTTACCTGATAGCAGGCTACGCACAGCGGCCGGCCTTCTTTTTGGTAGTAGCGCTCCCCTGCAAGGCTGCTGTGACACCCCCGGCAAGTGAAGCATCTGACGTGGTACTGCTTCCTCATGGCTTCCAGAGCGAGAGCACCGGGCGAAATGCCCTTATGGCAGAAAGCGCAGATACCTAGGAAAGGAAGCAGGCGGGCGGGCAGGGGGGGTCAGCTAAGGTCAAGCCGCCTCCCTGGAACCCCGAGCCCAGAGACCTCTCGGTGGGGACAGGGAGCAGCTTCCTCACCTGGCGCTGCGGCCTCCTCCTCTTCCTCCTCCTGTCCATCTGTCCAGCCGAGAGGCCAGGCCGGATGAGGCTCTCCCGCTTCAGGCGCCTGGAAAAGAGAAACGAGGAGGCCCGGGTTAAGCCAAGCGCTTCGGAAAGCGGTCAAAAGAGTAGGAGACGCAGCGAAGGATGGGGAGAGCTCTTTAATTAAAAGATTCCTTCCCCTTCTAGACTCAAGAAGTTTTTCTTGAGGGTTCTGTTTGCTTTTTCTGAAGTTGCACAGGGTGTGTGTGCGCGTGTGTGTAAGCTGAAACGCAGCCTTGAGCCTCTCTCAATCACCCCAAGGCCACTTCTTGTCATTTTAAAAAGCCAGGCCAGATGTCTTTGGACGGCGCGTGATTAAAGAGGAGGTTTCTGGTGAAGGCTCCAAGGTATCTGCCAGGTGGCCATTACGTTACATTAAAGAGTTTTACCTCTACAGCCAGGCCTGTGTTTTAATGCTGCTCCCACAGCCCAGCTGCCTGCTTCTCTTGCACTCCCGCTGAGGGGGAAAGGGCTTCGTCCCACGGAAGAGGATTACCTGCAGGGAGGAGGGCAAGGCGGCGGCTCCCGTCGGCAGATCGGGGCCCAGGGTCTTCACCTGGAGGGGCGTGGGCTGCAGGGACCCCTGGACAGCCTCTACTGAGGGCTGAGGAGGGTCACCTGGAGGCGGCTGCAGGGCAGGAGGGTCTGCGGGGGAGAGAAGGAGCTTAGCGGGATCTGGGTTCTTCCCGCTTCTGCCCCCACCTCTGGGCGAGGGGAGCCCATCCAAAGGACGGCAGGGGCCTCACCTGCACCCGGAGCGCAGCCGGGCCCCCTCCCCTCTTTACGAGGGACCGGCTTCTCGGCGGGAAGGTACAGTGGGGCCTTGGCGGGACCAGCGCAGCCCCTCCGGGGCGGCGCCAGGATGATGAAGATGGAAGAGACCATGCGCTTCTTCTCCGTCTTGTCCGAGAGCATCCCTGCCTGAGAACAAGGGAAGAAGAGGCCACTTGGGGGGGGGGGGCTCCCCCCCCAACCCCCCCCCCCCCAAAAAAAAATCCCAGCAGGGAAAGCCACAAAAGGGGTGGAGGGAAACATAAACGTTGCAAAAAAAAGCCCCCTCCCCCCCACAGCTGATTCCCAGGCCTCAACCCCCTCCCCTTTTTCCTTCTGTGTCCAAAGCTTTTTATTGGGGGGGGGGGGCGGTCCCCCCCGGAGGGGGGGGGCCCCCGGGGGGGGGGAGACCCCCCCCCGGGGAACACGGGGCGCAAAGACCCCCCCCAGCCCCACCTTGCACCCGCCCCTCTCCCCAAACGCCCCTTCCCGATCGGGGCCCCCTAGACGCCCCCCAAATGCGCTCCCCGCTCGGCTGCCGGGGAAAAGGCGAGGCGGGACTTTTCGGGGGGACCGCGCGGGGGTCCCCTTGCAAGAAGCGCTGCCCGGCCACTCCGCCCTTCTCCCGGGGAAGGGAAGTGGGGTGGCTTCCCCCGGGAAAGGCTTTCCCGGAGCATCCCGTCCCCCGAAGCGAGGCCCGGGACGAGGGGAAGGAAGAGGTCCAGGCGCCCAGGCAAAGCAGCAGCGGCGGGTCGATCATCCCTGCCCACCGCCCTCCACCTCACCTGGAAACGGGCAGCCAAGGCGGGCAGGCTGCTTCTCCTCCCTCCGGCCGTCGCTCGCTCAGCACCTTCGCCTGCCTGCCTGCCGGGGGTCGAGCAGCCGCGCCCCGCCCCGCCGCCGCCGCCGTTGTGGCCGTAAAAGGCGAGAGGGGCGTCTGCCAAAAGCGGCGCTTTCCTGTACCTGCCCGGCCCTCCCGCGCCCCGTCTCGAACTCGCCGCGCCTTCCTTCCCTCTTCCCGTGGCTGGTGGGGCCGAGGCAGCCTATGCTTCCCACCCACCCCCAAAAAAACACAGCTGGATCGGCGGACCCAGCATCCCCAGCCTTGGGCCGGAAGCAACCATTCCCATCTGGACTCATTCCCTGGCTCAGCTGGGGGGATCGGATCCCCCCCCTCCCCACCTTCCTTTGAGAGACAGGCGGGATGTCTTCCCTTGGCCGCAGCCTGGGAAACCCCCCCCCCAGCTTCCCAATAAAGAAGCCATTCAATCCGAGGAGCCCCCTCCCCTCCCTTAGGCCCCAGTCAGACAAACATCAAGGACACGTGAACCCCGCCAAGGACCCAAACTGGAGGAAATCAACTCAAGCCAAGCTCCTTCCTAATTTACGGGAGGGAAGGAAACCAGCAAGTTACTCTGACAGTCAAAAGCCCCCTCCCCCGGGGTGGGGGGTGGGCTTACTTTTGTCCCGGTTTTTTTGTATGGGTCTACAGTGGTCGGATTCCAACAATTTCACTACCGGTTCTGTGGGCGTGGCTTGGCTTGGTGGGCGTGGCAGGGAAGGATATTGCAAAATCCCCCTTGCCTCCCCACCCCCGCTAACCTGCTTTCCAGCTCCGTTCTCCCGGGCAGGGCAACCCAAGGAGACCCAGCCGATCAGCTGGGACTCAATGGGAGGCAGGGAATAGAGGGGGTTGGCGGGGGGTGGGGGGCAGTCAGAGGTGGGATTGGCCGGTTCTCCAAACGACTCCAAACTTTCTGCTACTGGCCAGAACCGGCTGAAGACCCACCTCTGGG
>NW_020716836.1:822385-841167 GCF_900518725.1 Notechis scutatus
CCCCCCCCCCCCCCCCCCAAGTGAGACAAGGCTGATGCATCCCTCGGAGGGAAGGCTGCCTGGAGTGGCTATGGCACGTAGTGTCAAGCCCAAAATTGACCTATGTGAATTTTGGATTCTGGTATTTTCAGGGGGAAAGTTACAATATTTAATTTATTGGAAAGGCTATCCAATTTCCCAAGCGACTTGGGTAAATAGCTGGAAAGTAAAGGCTGATCGATTGGTGGGGAAATTCCATGAAATAATATCCACACAAGGCCAAGCCGAATTCTGCGGGTGGCAAAGGAGAAGGTTAAAATGTGCATTGTATGATTGTGTTTAACCTAATTTCAATCTTTAGTGTATTTTATGTCGTTGCAGGGGTTTCTTTTCAAATGAGGGAGGGCAGCCTGTCAAGCCCGAAATTGACATATGGGTAGTCATTTTAGTTCAGCTTAGAATATATTCTAAGCACGTAGGTCTCCTCTGCACTCTAAAGGTGCTTTTTTTTTTTTTTCAAGAGGCAACTGGACTTTCTGGTTTTTCTTTGAAAAGGTTTCGCTTCCTGTCCAAGAAGCATCTTCAGCTCCGACTATGGTGGGGGAAAGGAAGGATTTTGCAGACAGCTGCTCATTTGGGGAAACAAAACCACCGCTTCATAAACACAGGGCTCAACATCGGAGAACAAACCCATCAGGCCTAGATTCATCAGCCCACCTGCACTGAAAAGATAAATCCTTCCCTTCCCCACCATCATCCAGTCAGAGCGGAAGAAGCTTCTTGGATGAGAAGCAAAATGTCTTCGAAGAAAAACCAGAAAAGTCCAGATGGCCAGAATATTCATGAACTGGCAGAGACATGGTTAACAAGGTTAGTCAACGGGAGTTGAATTGGAGGCAGAGACTGGAACCGGAGTGGTTTATCTCTGCTTTTTGCTCAGCTCTGGAGGAATGAAACTTTATCTCAGTTGTTTAAGGTGAAACTACTCTCTGCTCTGAGTTCTGAAGCTGCTACTTGTGTTTTTGCTTGTAACTTTACCGCCTGGAAGAATCTACTATTGGTATTGTAAACTTCACTTCATGTGTTATTATGTATATAAAGAAGTTAATGAATCCTGCTGAATCAGTCATCTGGGCGTTTTCCGGATTTGAATTTCCGCTGCAAAACCTGACACGGTTGCCTCTCGAAAAAGGAAGCACCTTTAAGGACAACCACAACCTGGAGGACTGAGAATCTCCACGGACACCTCCTCTGCGCTTCGAAGGGAGGAAGGGCAGGAGAAAGACGCACCTCTTGCTTAGATTCCTGAGCCACAAATTTGGCCAGCGCCAGTTTTTCCATGGTGGCGTCAGTCAGGATACTGGGGTACGGTGGCTCACGGCAGCCTTTGATCATGGCGGACTTCAGACAGGTCAGGAAGAACCTTCGAGGAGAGGGGAATTAGGGGACCCGTGACAAACTACCACAGGAGGGGGGCTGGATCGAGCACAGGGTTTAGATGAATTGATTGCATTAACTGGAGGGGGGGGGAGACATCCAATTATGAAAATTATTCCCCCCTACAAAGAACAACACTACTTATTGTTGGGGTGGGGGGTTATTATTTTATTATTGTTCTTTTTATTTATTTTTTTAATTTTTTTGTATAGTGTTTTTATATCCTTGTAAGTCGAGTAGGTGGCTATATAAAATTTTCTCAATAAATAGCAATAGCACTTAGACTTATATACCGCTTCACAGTGCTTTACGCCCATCTCTCTAAGCAGTTTACAGAGTCAGCCTCTTGCCCCCAACAATCTGGGTCCTCATTTTACCCACCTCGGAAGGATGGAAGGCTGAGTCAACCTGGAGCCAATGAGAATTGAACTGCTGGCAGTGAGCAGTTAGCCTGAAATACTGCATTCTAATAACTGCGCCACCATGGCTCTTGTAGCAATAGCACTTAAATTTATATTACCACTTCACAGTGCTTCGCAGCCCTCTCTAAGTGGTTTACAGAGTCGGCCTTTTGCCCCCAAACAATCTGGGTCCTCCTTTTAACCACCTCAGCAGGACGGTAGGCTGAGTCAACCTTGAGCCTGGTGAGATTTGAACTGCCAAATTACAGGCAGCTGGCAGTCAGCAGAAGTAGCCTGCAGTACTGCCCTCTAACCACGGCGCCACCTCGGCATACAAGTCAGCCTTCTCTGGGCAGCATCCTTCTCCATCCCAGCAGCTGTTACCAAGGGAGACGAAGCCCACCCACAGCCCTTACTCAGTCAGGGTAGCGTCCGCCGTGTCCAGCAGGAACTGCTTCCGACGGTTGGTGCAGACCAAAGTAACCGTTTGCTGATCCAGACCCACCTGCCGGGGAAAGCAAAGGCCATTTGGAGGGGACCGTAACCCCTTGGCCTCTGGAAGGGGAAGGCTCAGCCCCTGCCAAGATAGGGGCGAGCCTCCCCACCTTCCCGCCCGGGCCTGGGAATTTAAGGCCGCTGGCCTTGCCCGGGGAAGAAGCCTTCCAAAGGGATGCCCCCCCCCCCTGTGCCCGCAGAGCCCACTCACCCACCCAGCAGTCCTCCGCAACTCACAGAGATGTAGTCCAGCTCATTATAAGACACAGCCTCCTCCACCAAGTAGGGCTTCTCAGCGGCTCCTGGCGATGGGGAAAGCAAGGCGCAGAGTCAGTTGCACAGCCAGGGGCCCAGGCCTTGCCCCAAGGGGGTTCTTCCGTTCTGGGCGAGGCTCAAGGCGGTGCTCGGAGGCAGGCAGCGATCGAGGGGGCCTTCCACGGGGGGTGGGTGGGTTACCTTTTCGGATGAGGTACATGTAACAGTCGGTCAGCAGCAGGTAAAGGAGCTGGAGGTTCCCTTCCATGTGCCCTGTGCTCATCCGGATCATCTGTTGGGGAGAGAGGCCGCCGCTACTACTCCGTGACTTCCCGCGTCCGCAGCAGAGAGGCGAGAAGAGCGTCTCCTTAGATCTGAAGAGCTCTGGTTCCCTCCCGAAGCCGCTAACCCTCCCCAGGAGCGTGGGGCGGAGGAGGGGGGGGGGAAAGGTGCTCACAAAGGGGCTCCCTTCTGGGCACGTAGACCTACCCGGAAGAGTTGCTCCTCGTTCTCGCGAAAGACGTGGATCATCAAGAGAAGCAAGTGATTGTTGTCTACCCTGCAGGGAGAAGAAGGCCCAGCTGAGGGTCAGGAGGGAGAGCCAGCCGGCCGGCCCCCCTGCCCTCCCCCATCGTGAGGGGGCTTTCTCCGAGGAAGAAGACATGGAACTGCAGGAATCGCCAGGAAGGAGAAAGCAGGGTCAATTTTGGACATCCCTTTACGTTCATGAAATGCAAGGAGGAATAAAGGAGAATATTGGTAGCTCAGGGTTGAAATCAGGGGGGTCCTTGGTGTTGCTGTCTAAGCTCAGTGGTTGTCTGGCAGAGGTTTCATTACCCAAAGTAGCAATAACCCTTAGACTTATATACCGCTTCACGGTGCTTTTACAGCCCTCTCTAAGCTGTTTCAGAGTCAGCGTCTTGCCCCCAACAATCTGGGTCCTTGTTTTACTGACCTCAGAAGGATGGAAGGCTGAGTCAACCTTGAGCCAGTCGGTCAGGATTAAACTGGTGGCAGTGGGCAGAGTTAGCCTGCAATACTGCATTGTAACCACAGGGAGGGAGGGAGGGAAGATAGCAATAGCTCTTAGACTTATATACCGCTTCACAGTGCTTTTTACAGCCCTGTCTAAGCAGGTTACAGAGTCAGCCTATTGTTACTCAAACGATCTGGGTCCTCATTTTACCGATCTCAGAAAGACGGGAGGCTGAGTCAACCTTGAGCCTGGTGAGACTCAAACGGCCCAATTGCAGCCAGCAGAAGTAGCCTGCAGGACGGCACTCTAACCAACCGCGCCACCACGGCTCATAAGCTACATCATCGGTATCAGACGGATACCGGTATCAGCACCGGTGATGTTCCCTGATTTGGGTAATGAAACGTCTGCAAGAAAACCACCGAGCTCAGAAAGCATCTCAAGACGAGGACTTGGCAAGTGATGGGTGAGGAAGACGGGAGGAGGAGGAGGAGGAGGGGGGAGCAGACAGGAGGGACTGTCCAAGGTAGGATTGCCCTGAAAAGCCTAACAGTTTCTCGACATACGCCGGTCGAGATGCCGCCACCATTAGTGCAGAGTCCCAACCTCTGCTGCCAACTGGATGCCAGGGGCAGGCTGTCAACCCTGAAGCTGACCTGGGGGAAGCCATCTTGGAACGTCAAGTGTTACCCCACCGGAGCGAAGGACGGGGGGTGGGGGAGTGGGATTAGAGATAGCTGGGGTTTTGCAGCCAAAATAAAACACTTTCTCGAGACTTTCTCCCGGGGGCCAAGGACGTCCTCACACACCTGGCCGAGAGGAGTGATGTCACCAGACCAGCGGACGCTGGCAGCGATTGGGCCACGGGACTGATTGTTTGGGAGTGGAGGGGAAAACTTCTTACTTTGAATTGGGTGAAAAAAAATCAAAGGGGCCCTTCGGAGTCGGTTTTTCGCCAGACAGGGGCCACGATATGATATTTCCAATAAGGCTGTTCTTTGAGGAATTCATCCGCCTCAGGGTTATTGCTGGCGTCGGATCTATTACTCGGTACCCGGACACAGGCTGCGATTCCCACCCCCCCCCGCTCACCTGGGAAGAGGGGTGGCTGAGCACCGCCACCTCTCAGTGGGAGGAACCAGCCCTTACCTGAACTCGGAGGGATGGGAAGCCTCCGACGGGCTGCCCTGCCCCTCCTCCACTCCAGAGTCCTCGGCGCTGCTCGGGGAAGGGCTCGCCCGATCCTCCTTCAGCCTGCTGAGGGCCGCCACACTGGCCGTCGCCACGGCTTCTCCCGGCGAGCCGGCTACGGCTGGCCCAGCAGCCTCCCCGCCTCCTCCTCCTTCTTCCGCTTGTCCAGGAGCTTCAGGGCCACCAGGAACATGTGGCGGTTCACCATGCCCTGCAGGGTCATGGTGGCCACCACCTGTTGCAGGAGCGTTTGGACTCTCGACGGTAAAGCGGTAGAAGTCCATGGGGGCCGGCAGACCCTGACCAAAGCCGCCAAGGGATGGCCCTTCCGAAGGGGGCTCCCCTGGCAAGCCGGTCCGAAAGGACTGGTCCGGGGGCTCCAGGGGGCGGCTCCACCCGTCCGTCGCTTCCAGCGAGTCGATCACCTTGCTGAGGGCCTGCCCCACCCGCTCCATGGCCGTGTCCTTCATTTCGGGGATCTGGAGCCCCAGTTGGCAGAGGGCTGGCGCCTCAGTGCTGACCGCAAGGCCGGACTCTGGGGTGGTCCACGGCCGCCCGGCCTCCTTGCCCACAGCCTGGTCCCCAGCGGGAGCAGGGAGGGAGGGGACAGCGGCCTCTTCCGCCTTCACTTTCTTCTTCTTGCTTGTTTTCTTCTTTTTAGCCAGCCTGTCAAGAGAGGACAAGGGGGGCAAGTGGCGCAGCAGGGAACAGCTGTAAGCCGGGCAGCTGGCAGGCTTGCTTGGGGCTCAAGGACAGGTGGACGTCTGGCCCCACTCAGGGGTCTCGAGCTGGATGGGGTCCGGGAGGCCAATGAGCCCAGACTTCTTGCAACTTCAATGGCAGGCTGTTCTGAGCCAGCTCCCCAAATACAACAAACCCCCTGACACGAACTCAAAAAGATTCCTTTTATTAGGAGTGCCAGCAGCTCCGCAAAAAGTTTCTCTTGCAGGCTTACAAGTCTGTCTGGCTGGAAGATGAATACTTGTCTGCACACTTATTCATCTCTGCCCCCTGCTTTTTTATTCCCAGAGCTAGGGTGGGGCTTCGCTAGTGGCGGTAGCTATTCCTTCCCAAGGACCGGCTCATAGATTTCCACTGCTCTCCTCTCCTCTGCCTTCTGCACATCCACAGTCAGGTACTGGACCCAGCTGTTCCTCCTCTTCCTCAGCAGCCACCTCCAGACCTGGGGGCTGTGGACTCTCTATCTGAGGGCTGACGGATGACCCAGGCTGTGTCTCTCTCTCTCTCTTTCTCTCTCTCTCTTTGCCAGCTCCATTCCCTCTTCCCCCTCAGAGCTCCCAGGTTGCCCTGATGCTGATCCTGACTGCCACGCCTCCTCCTCCTCCTCCTCCTCCTCCTATTTGGCTCTTAGAGGGGCCGGTGGCCGAAAGGCCACAACACAGGCAAGCTGCTTTGGCCACTGGGAAGCAAAGGAGGGCTCCCCGATGCCCAGATGCAGGGAAACAATTCCTGGCACATCTCCCACAGCAGAGGGGAGTGGTCCACAAGAGCCCCAGGCAGAAGCAAGAGACAGACGGGGCCAAGCAATCGGGGAAGGTTTCCTTCCTTCCCTGCACCAACCTGATGACCTCCAGCTCCGTGCAGCTCTCAGACTGATCGGTGCCTTCGGGCACGAGGTCGGCCTTTAGTGAGGCAGCGTGCACTGGGGTGCTCTCGGCAGACGATGGCCCTTCCGCCTTCCCGTCGAAAGGGTTGTAGCGCTGGGTGGGGCTCTTGGCTGAAGCGCGGCTGCTGTTCACCTCGGAGGCCACGGAACGTGGGCAGCTGAGCGTATCGGTCAGGTCTCCTTCTGGAAGGAAGGAAGGGAGGGAGGGAGGAAAGAAGGGAGGGAGGGAGGGAGGGGAATGAATGAATAAAAGAGGGAGAGAGGAAAGGAAGGGATAGGATGGATGGATGGATGGATGGATGGAAGGAAGGAGAGAGAGGGAGGGAAGGAAGGAAAGAAAGGAAGGAGAATGGAGGGAGGGAAGGATTTGATGGATGGGTGGGAGGAAGGAAGGAAGGGATATGATGGATGGATGGAAGGAAGGAAAGAGAGAAGGAAAGAAAGCAGGGAGGGAGGGAAGGAAGTCAGCTGTCTCTCCCTGTTCCCAAGAGCAGCAGTGTCCCCCTTCAGAAGATGTGCTGCACATGCAACTCTTTGGCACACTTTGCTCAAGAAATTCAAGGATTCTCACAGCTGGCAGAGGAGAAGGAAGACCAGTTCCTTCAGGTCCTCACAGAATTCCGACCCCTACAATCCTTGCAGCCTGCACAGAGCTGCAACTTAACAGCTACTGGGCTGGGAATTCTACCCTGGCTTCACACACTGTGACATCTTGGCACTTTGTTCCACAGGCTGTGCCCGAAGAAGAGGACGACATCCTCCCCACCCGGACCCATTGGGGGAGGGGGGCGCTCCTGATCTCTGTTGAACCCCAGAGCCCCTGATGTAGCCCTGCAGACAAGCAGCAGGTCGCCCACCTCCGGAGCAGCCCCTTTCGGCTGCATGGAGACTGGGAAACGGGCGGTGGTGCATCTTGGTCACTTTTACAAGTGGGGAAGCATCTGGGGTGGCGGGGGGAGGGGGGGAGAGTCAAGAGGCAGGCTGAGCTAATTCTTCAATTATTCCATTACAAAATGTCTCTCTCTCCAACCAGGAAGCCTGCCTTCAACCAGGAATTGCAGGAGACGGCACAACCACTTTAAGTCTCCATGGAGATTTTCAGTCATCCAAGTTCATGGTTGTCCCAAAGCAGAGCGGAAGGAGCGAAAGCGAGACGTCTTCAAAGAAAAACCAGCAAGTCCAGTTGTCTCCTGAAAAAGCAGCTTTGGGACAACCACGACCTGCACGACGGAGAATCTCCATAGACCTTTTGCTCTGCACTTTGGGATCAATGCCCTCCGAATGGGGTGGGGGGGTAGGAACGGATTTCCAGAAGAATAATTGCAGACTACAGGAACCACTTGCACCACTCAGGGGATTCCTGAGGACGCAGATAAACCTCCAAGTGGCCTCGTCGCCTCTCTAAAAGGATGCAAACGATCAGCTATCTGCAAGGAACGTAAATCTTTCCCTTCCCCACCATCCAGTCAGAGCTGAAGAAGCTTTTTGGGTGAGAAGCAAAACATCTTCAAAGACTGAATAGAAGAAAGCCGAGTGGCCTCTTGAGGGAAAAAAAGGACCTTTGGGACAACTAGTTTCACTTACCCCCGCTTTCATTTGCTGGCCGCTCTCCAAGTTTCCCTTTGCAGGCGGAGGGAGCAGGACAGCGGTGGGTTTCAAATTTTTTTTACCACCGGTTCTGTGGGTGTGGCTTGGTTGGCACCCTTTGCGCATGTATGCGCAGTGGGTTTGCTACTGACTTTCTCCTGCAATCCTGCACTGTGTCTTCAACAGCTGGCGCGAAGCTGCTGAGCTTCAAAACCAGGAAATAAAGGTCAGTATAGAGCTGGGGTGGGAGGGGGGGGGGCAGCAGCTGATCGTCAGAGTGAACCGGTTCGCTCACAGATGATCGTCGAAGCCACCAGTTTGCTCACAGATGATCGTCGGAGTTACCACTCACAGATGATTATCGGAGCTACCGGTTCGATAGAACCGACCCGAACCAGTACAATACCACCACTGGAGCAGGAACTTATTTTAACAGTGAAAGGAGCAGCAGACAGAGTTAGAAGCCCAGAGGCCCCACCCCCCACCCCCCATCTTAAGGGGCATGGCAGGGCAAGAGCTGAGGGAGGTAAGGACAGAGAAAGGGCTGCAGCAGCTGCCACCATCACTAGCACGACCCTGCTTGGAAAGAGAAGCTGCTGGCAGAAGCATCGGTGGCCACAAAATCAGGTGGCTTAATGTCCGTTGCCTGATAACATCTCCCCCCCCCCCCCCCATGCACTGATAGGAGAGAGAAAGAGGTTAGGAGGAGACTGCTGGCACCAACACAGAAGCGCTCCTCGGAAGCTTGTTAATGTGCAAACCAGAAAGACTGATGCTTCATGCTGGGAGATGGAAGCCACAGAAGTACAGGAGGTGGTTAGGCACCCAGAAGGGCCCGGAGAACAGCTTAGGCTGTGGAAGTGGGCAGCAGATGCCCCGGGTTCAGGAGCCCATTTAAGCTGGCAAGAGCCTGCCACCGAAACGCCTGGTGGTCTGGCTGCTGGGCCCCTCAGGCACCGGGCCGGTGTTAAGAGACCTGTGGCCCAGCATGCAGGAAGCTCTGGGGCAGAGAGGGCGGGGGGCGGGAAAGGAGGAGGGGGGCTGGAAAACCAGGCGAGCTGGTCCCACCTTCCCATGCTGTGGTAGGCATGGACGGCACTGCAGGAAAGACTTCTCCAAAATCATAATCTATAAAACGAGGGATAAAAAGGAGGGTTAGAAATGAAAGGGATCTGGAGGGAAGGAGGGTGGGTGGAACGGAGACACGGAATACCCTCTCGGAGATCATGATCGATGGGGAAAGGTGGGGAGGGGGGAAATGGAGCAGGACAAGGGCAGGGCAGGGACCCTTTCTCAGCTCAGGCTGCAGGCAGGGGTGGCCTTCAAAAATTTCAGCAACGGGTTTTCTCTGCCCGGTTGCTGGGTAGGCATGGCCTCCTGCACCAAGTTGGGGGGGGGGATGTTTTCATCCTCCCCAGACTCCTGAGGCTTTCCTCGAGCCTCTGGGAGGGCAAAAACGGCCTCCCCCCCCCCGGGATCCGGAGGCTCTCCAGAGGCCGGAAACGGGCCTGTTTGGGAGGCCCATTTTTCGCCCTCCCTGAGGGGAGGGATGGGCGGGACCAGCCAGGGGTGGGATTTATGGGTCTGCCGAACTCTGCAGGCTCTTAGGATCGCCCGAACCCGTGCAAACTTGTAGCAGCCCACCGCTGGCTGGGCTCAGTTCTGGATCCTTGCTGAGGGACCCCGTTATCTTGGAAGTTGTTTTGTTTTTTTAAAAAACCCAGGGACTTATCAGGAAGGTGCCAGCCTGCCACAGGGCCTTCCTCTTTTATGGCTGTGCTGGCTTTCCGTTTACGGGGATTCCTTTTGAGAAGCGGTGTCAGCGTCAGACTGCGGCCGGGGAAGGGAAGGGCCAATCCAGGCCGAGCGGCCCTCGAGGACAATCAAAAAATCCCGCTGAGGGTATGGAACAAGGGAGGCAAGATCTGCAATGGGGCAGCCCAGGTGCATCTCCAAATACTGGCCCACCACACAGGTGTCGGAGGGCTGCTCAGCACCCCCAGGCCTTGCCCCAGGTTCCCTGAAGGGCGTTGGAGAGGCTGCGGACGGGAGTTTGAGGCTTGACGGGGCGCTCCACCGGCCAATGAAGAACTGCCCCTCGGCTCCACCCAGACCCTCCGTTCCTTTAGCCTTGCCCACAGGCAGGCAGGGTAGCCTGATCAGAACCCCCAGCCCCAGGCGGCGCCCTGTGGAGTCAGGACGTTCGTATGCCATCCTGTGCCTCCTGCCCACGGCCCCCCACCCTGGCCCCTTACCCTCGCTGGAGGGGGCGATGGCACTGTCATCCCACTCCAGGTTGGTGGACGTCACCGAGTTGAAGGAGTTGAGGGAGAGGCTGTCTGACCCGTGGACGGAGCTGGGCAGGCGGTCCTCGAAGTCCAGCAGGTACTGGGGCTTGTAGTAATCTGGCATGTAGGGGGCCAAGTCCAGGTAAGGGGCGTCCTGGAAAAGCAGGAGGGGTTGAGGTGGAACTGCTGCTCGCCCACCCAGCAATCCCTTTCCCCACCGTTCTTTTGCTTCAGGAGTTTTGACCGTCGGTTGGGAAAAATTAGGAAAAAAAAAAAAAGCTGCTGCCTTTGGACATAAGTGGGAAATCCACCAGAAGGGCCGGCAGGTGGGCGTGGGATGTGCCCCAGCCCAATGGGAGGAGGAAGTGGGAAGGCTGGCTGCTCCAGGAGGCCAGAGTCTCCTCACCAAGTCCAGGTCAAATCGAATAAACTCCAGGCCGGCCACCAAGGTGAGGAAGAGTGTCAGGTGGTCGTGGCTGCAGACCAGGGCATTTCTGTGGGATGGAAAAGCCGGAGCTCAGGATTCACCCGGGGCCTTCCTGGCGAAGGCAGCAACCCGGAATGGCTCCTCCCAAACTGTTGCCTCACTGCTGGGAAGAGGCCGGCCCCTTTGACGGGTGCCTGGTCCAGAGGGACCTTCCCCCCACTCATACCCTGGAGGCAGGAGCTGTTGCACCGAGCTGCAGCCTTCGGAACTAACTGCTGCCTTTGGACTCCTTGCAGCGTGAGGAATGCCCCAACAGTGCAATTTGGGAAGAGGCAACCGAGAGGGAGGGAGAGAAAGAGACAGAGGGAGGAAAAGAGAGAGAGGGAGAGAGGGAGGGGGAGAGGGAGAGAAAGAGAGGGAGAGGAAGAGAGGGAGGGAGGGAGGGAAGGAGAGAAAGAGAGCTAGAGAGAGAGGGAGGGAGAGAAAGAGACAGAGGGAGGAAAAGAGAGAGAGGGAGGGGGAGAGAGGGAGGGAGAGAGACAGGCTGAGAAAGAGAGAGGAGGGAGGGAAAAAAGAGAGGGAGACAGGGAGAGAGAGAGTGAGAGAAAGAGAGGGAGGGAGGGAGGGAGGGAAGGAGAGAAAGAGAGCTAGAGAGGGAGAGGGAGATGGAGGGAGAAAGAGATGGAGGGAGAGAGAGAAAGGGAGAGGGAGAGGGAGGGAGAGAAAGAGACAGTGGGAGGAAAAGAGAGAGAGGGAGAGAGGGAGGGGGAGAGATGGAAGGAGAAAGAGATGGAGGGAGAGAGAGAAAGGGAGAGGGAGGGAGAGAAAGAGACAGGGCGAGAAAGAGAGAGGAGGGAAAAAAGAGAGGGAGAGAAGGAGGGAGAGAGACAGAGAGGGAGAGGGCGGGGGAGACAGAGAAAGAGAGCTAGAGAGAGAGGGAGAGGGAGGGAGGGAGATCCTTTCCCTCCCCCTCCACTTCCCACGGGGCCAGCCCAGCTGACTCACCTGACATAATGCTTCTGCAGCAGCGGCAGGTTCTCCTGGAAGAGGCGGAGGTAGCTCTCCAGAGAGTTCTCGTTCAGGGCCAGGTACAGCCATGCTCGGCCTGCGAGAGGGAGAGATGGCCTTGCAGAACCTGCTGGCTGTCAGGGACCCACCCAAAGGAAGGCTGCCCTGACGCCCAAGGCCCCAGGTAGTCGGAGGGGCCTCGCAACCCCCTCGGGGGCCAGGCTGATTCTCCTGGGGGCTTGTCCAGCTATCAGCCCAAAGCAGGGAGCCATCGACTGTTTCCATGAAAATAAGCCCCAACTGGAAAATAAGCCCTAAGCATGATTTTCCAGGATGCTCATAATATAAGCCCTGTCCCGAAAATAAGGCCCAGTTAAGATTGTCAGCCAGATGGATGCATTTGGGACCTTATTTCTCCAAAATTAAGACCTGACCAGAAAATAAGCCCCAATCTTTTGGAGCAACAATTAATATAAGACCTGGTCTTATTTTGGGGGGGGGAAACACAGTAGCTCCCAGCCTTCTCACTGGAAGGACTGGGAGCTCAGAAACCTCACTAAGAAGCAAGTCGCAGATCCTCAGGGCCAATACCCCATGGGTCCTGGTGCCCTCCGGTGACATGGGCTGCCCAAACCGGGCTGGCCAAAGCTGCATGGTTGAGACTTACTGCGCCCCAAATTGGTGGTCACGTGCTCCAGCAGTTCAATCTGTTCAATGGCCTCTCGGCGGGTAAAGTGGACCACCAAGACCCAGTAGCCCGAAGGAAGGTCTTGCAGCCTGTCGAAGAGAAGGAAAATGGCGGAGCGGGTTCCTTCAGAGCAAAAGCTGCCTACCCAACCACCCCCTCCCCCCTTGCAGGCTCCCCAGCACGACACCTCCAGGCCCCTCGTCCAGCTCATGAAGAGTCTGCCTCTGCAGCCTGGGGAGGGGGAGGGAAGGAGGAAGGGCACGCTTCCTGCCCCATCCCTGTTCACAAGTGGGCCCAACTGTGCCATACAAGGGGACCCCATCAGGCTCTCTTCTCATGGGCCGCTGCTTCTAGGCACCCCGCAAGGGCAGCACTGTAGGAAAGAGCCAGCTGCTGGCCTAAAGGGAGGGAGGGGAGAAAGGGCCCGAATCTGAGCCCCTGCCATGGCTTCCTCCAGGGGGCAGACTCGGACAGGGAGGAGGTTGGGGAGGAACCTGGGCCTGTCCTGGAGTCTGGGGAAGGCTCTGACGAGGGCTCTGTGTTGGAGGCAGAGATGGGGCCAGGGCCGTCCGACAGTTATCAGCTGCCTTCGGAGTTGGACAAGAGTGGGGCAGAAGAACAGCTGGAGCCTGTTCCCAGTGTGCACATGCACAGAGCTGCCAGGAGAAGGGAAGTTAAGGAACAAGGGTCGACTCGGGAGTAAAGGCACAGGTGGACGATGAATGACCCCTCCCATAGGGAATAAAAGAGGAGTGAAAGGGGAGTGGAGTTTGCAGGAGACAATTAGTTCCATTCATTAGGGTCAAGATTTGTCCCTGACTTCTTGTCTGCTACAGAATGGCGTTTGGAAGATATCAGCCTGGCAACTCTCCCAGCCTGATAAAGGTCTGCTTAATTGTGAAATCTCATGAACGATGGTTTGCTGGAACTTTGCTGGAGAGGAATTCCCTTTAACCTAAATAAAAGGGGCTTTATCAGGACAAGGGGTCTGCTTCATGATCTTGGGAACAAGCGAGCCCCACGCCGAGGCCCCTTACCCGTAAAGCAAGGCGTGGTCCAGGTGTTCGCAGAGACGCTGCAGGACCGTGTCGTGGTTCCTGATGGCGGGGGTCTCGTCCTCGCAGGCGGCAAAGTAGCTCTGCAGCTGGAGAGATGAGCACATCCGGTGAGGGAGCCACCAACCACACACTGCCTGGCTGCGATCTACGCAACCCCCACTTTTCAGGGTTTTTAGGAGTGATCAGCTGAAAAAGTCGTTTCCCGTCGCCTCTCTGCTTAGGGTTGTTTAAGAGAAGTCCGCCTACCTTCGGTTCTGGCTGCAAGGCCCAATAAAAGGCCTAGTTCACCTCGGCCAAAGCAGAACCGATGCCCACGGGATGCTACAGGTAGTCCTCGACTTACAACAGTTCATTTAGTGACCATTCAAAGTTACAACGGCACTGGAAAAAGTAACTTACGACCGGGTTTTCACACTGATGACCGTTGTAGCATCCCCACGGTCATGAGATTAAAATCCAGATGCTTGGCAACTGACTCATATTTATGACAGTCGTAGTGTCCCCAGGTCACAGGATCTCCTTCTGACAAGCAACGGGGAAGCCAGATTCGCTTAACAACAGTTTGACTAATTTAACAACTTAATAACTGTGGCAAAAAAAGGGGGAGAAAAATCACTTAACAAATGTTTCATTTAGCAACGGACATTTTGGGCTCCGTTGTGGTCATAAATCGAGGAGTCCCTGTGATTTTGTGCCAGCGCATGTAATGGAACAACTCTCTCAAAAGCCACGGCGGGTTTTTGTCCTAAAATGCAGGGGGTACAAGCAAGTAGGATTTCTATGGGTCAGGATTGGGAGGAATGGCAGCGAAACAGTCGAAGGGCTGAATGAACCGACAGGGCTGGGCCTCCGCTTCTTCTGAAGACCGGCTGCGTTTGTCTCTTAACCTCGATTCTGATCTCTTGCAGGCACCTGAAGCGGCTCCTGGATGGAAAGCAGAGACGCTTTCCGCTTCCAGCCATCCCTGGGCAGGTGGGCTTGGGGAGGCGTGGACATTTTGGGAGGGGGGTAGCAAGAAGTGAAGTGCATTTCAGAACGAGGGTGGCTTTTCTGGAAGAAAAGCAGGACCGTGTCGTCTTTTCACTTTAAGGCTGGTCTTCTAAATGGATTGGAAGAAGGAGAAGTCACCGATTTCGAGAATGGGAACGGAGCCTCCAATCCTGCTTAGATTAGTCATCTGCTGCTGCACTGGGTGCATTTTCTCTGGCCAGAACAAGAGAAAGTCGGGCCCACTTTCCAAAGCCCTGACTATTAGGTACACAGCCAACCCCGTGAAAGCAACAGCAACAGCACTTAAGACTTAGGTAGCACTGCACAGCGCTTCACAACCCTCTCTAAGCAGTTTTACAGAGTCAGCCTCTTGCCCCCAACAATCTGGGTCCTTGTTTTACCGACCTGGGAAGGATGGAAGGCTGAATTGTCCTTGAACTGGTCAGGATCGAACTGATGGCAGTGGGCAGAGTTAGCCTGCAATACCACATTCTAACCACTGGGAGGGAGGAAGCAATAGCCCTTAGACTTATATACCGCTTCACAGGGCTTCACAACCCTCTCTAAGAGGTTTCACAGAGTCAGCCTCTTGCCCACGACAATCTGGGTCTTCATTTTACCGACCTCGGGAGGATGGAAGCCTGAATCAACCTTGACTCAATCAGGATCGAACTGCCGAATTGCTGGCAGCCGGCAGTCAGCAGAAGTAGCCTGCAGTACTGCACTCTAACCACTGCACCACCGTGTCAGATTCAGATCCATCTTAGCATCAGCAGAACCGGCTCTAGGACCAACGACTCAGTGGCTGCCCAAGGATAAGGCTGCACGACAGACTGACCCCACAACTAGGAAAGGAAGGAGAAACCCCCAAAGCCAAGCCCGGCTCATTAGCCTCCCCAGCAAAAAAAAGACCCGCTTGAGGAGACGAGGAAGAGAACGCACAACTCACTGACCCTACGCAACGCCACTTTCGGAGCAGGTAAACATTGCTTGCAGAAGTGCAAGCGCCCACCCTGAAGAGGAGACCTCTCCTCCTGCTCAGCCAGGATAGGGGAATCTTGAGGGCCCTCCTGAGGTTGTCCATAAGGACCCCCCTGCTTGGATGCTGCTGCCTCCAGACAGCTCCTCCTCCTTCCAGCTGAACTCCACCTTGCTCAGGGGAACAAGGAGAGCTGCTTCCCAGGGCCACGATTCCCAGCCACACCTTTATATGTCTTGGCTGGGCCCGAGAGGGAGCGGCAGCCAAGCCTGATGGTGCCTCAGCTCCGGAGAGAATCACAGGGGTGCCCGGGGGGCAGAAGAGCAGACGGGTTCTCCAAAAGAAGGCACACCTCAAATGGCACTGGCACAAAGGGCTCAGCCACCCACATCACCCTCTAGCTGCTGGGGGAGGGGGGCGGACTCTGCTCCTGCCTGTCAAACAGCATCTCTGGGGCTGCAAGGCTGACAGGGCGAGAGAGGCAGCGCCTTCCGAGACAACAGCCCGGAAGCCAGGAGCGGCACACGTCTCCCGCTAGTCCTCGCAACAGAAAGCAATCCAGAGGTTGCAGAACTTAAACACGCAACGACGAACATCCTCTTCATTGAGGAAACTCCAGGAAGATCATCCGTTTGCTGCTATCTGTGGCTCTCGCCCATGTCTGACAGTGATTGTGTTGTTGTTAGTTGTGATGTCGTGTCCGACCCATTGCGACCCCCATAGACAACGTTCTTCCAGGCCTACCTCTGGAGTCCACTGAAGCTCACCCCAACTGTTTCAGTGACTCCGTCTAGCCACATCCTTCTCTGCCGTCCCCTTCTTCTTCTATTGCCCTCAATCGTTCCCAGCATTCGGCTCTTCTCCAGGGAGTCCTTCCTTCTCATGAGGTGGCCAAAGTCTTTTGAGTTTCCTCTTCAGGATCTGGCCTTCTCAAAAGCAGACAGGGTTGATCTCCTCTAGGACTGACCGGTTGGATGGCCTCGCCGTCCAAGGGACTCGCAGGAGTCTTCTCCAGCACTATAGTTCAAAGGCCTCCACTCTTTGGCGCTCAGCCTTCCTTCTGATCCAACAACTCGGTGGATGCCCAAGGATAAGGATGCACAACAGGCCGGCCCCACAACCAGCAATAAAAGTGTCTTACCAGGCATCTCCCTGGTTCACCTTGGCTGACAGACTGGATTCTGGCCACCCGATTGAGGCTATCAGGAAAAGTGGCTTAGCAGACGAAGCCAGAGATCACTCACCCGCTCTACGAAGCCGGCTGTATGAAATCTCTTTATGAGGGGCAAAACAAACAGGCAAAGGCCCAAATTTATCTGCTATGGGACAAGCGCAGTTGGGAATGGGCTCCCAAGGGGGAGGGGAGGAGTCTAATTGGATTTTACGCCACAGAATACCCAGAGCCTCCCTTCTCCCTGTGATTTTGTGGGAACCCCCTTGCAGCGATTTGGCAGCTGGAGAAATGTGGGTTTATACCCCAGACAGAAGGACTGGAAAAGGTGGCAGAAGGGGGGTAGATTCTGCTACAGGGATTCCAGCATCGGCTGATTCTGCTGGTGGTCTCCTTACCATCCACTGACCACTGCTGGTCCAGGAAGAAGATAAAAATAAAGGTATCAGCCTAATATGTTATCTGTTCTGAGTTTTTACTTTTCAGAGGGTTTCCCCACCACCACCAATTTTACCTGCCGGTGGATTATTTCTTTCAGCCTTCTGCTACGATTGGTTTCGGTTGCCGAAGGGTCAAATTTATGCAATCGTTTCAAAACCTGCATCGTGAACTGCTAAGAGGAGGCTAAACACTGAACACATCAAATAAATGAACATAAATTAGCAGTAACCGCCGTTAATGCAGTCGGTCAAAGAAATCTATCCACTTGGGGAAACATGATTAGCTGCACTGCTGAAGCTGGATTGGGAGAAACACAACACAACCCATTTTTGGAGGGCTCCAGATGGGGGCAGACCTTGACTTACAACAGTTCACTTAGTGACCATTTGAAGTTACAACAGCCCTGAAAAAAGAGACCTATGACCATTTTTCACACTTATGACCGTTGCAGCATCCACAAGGTCACGTGATTTACATTCAGATGCTTGACAACCGGTTCATTTTTTATGACGGTCACAGTGTTCCTTGGATCACGTGATCATATTTTGCGACCTCCCAGCAAGCAAAGGTCAACGGGGAAATCCACTTAACAACCGCGCTACTAATTTCACAACCGCATCGATTCACTTAAACAAAGGCGGCAAAAAAAGTCGTAAAACGGGTCGAAGCTCACTTAATGCAATTCTCGCTCAGCAACATGGGGGCGTGTATAAGCGCACCAACGTGCCTACCATCCCTGTCCTATTGTTTCTCTTATTCTTTTATTTTTCTTATATGTACCCATTTCATGTATTCACAACTATGTATACATTTATACTTATTCTCTTGTAAACAATTGGCAAATCAAATAAATAAATAAATAAATAAATAAAACATAAATTCCAGGCTCCATCGTAGGGCACAAGTCGAGGACTGCCTGTAGTGTAACCTCAGAGGCGACACAGCAAAGCACAACCGTCTCTCCTGAACTTTTTGGTTAGTATTTATGCATGATGCAACGCAAAAGCACTCAGAAACCACTTCTCGCAGGGCCAGTCCTGGGAACTTATCATGCAACTATTTCAAACAGGGAATTTCAATGTGAAGAAAAGCCAAACCGGCTTAGTAGGTGATGCTTTCGCGAGCTTTTTAATTTCTTTCACCTGCTCTGCATAAAAATGACATTATAGACATTGCCTGGGTTTTCAGTGCACAAAGTAGCAGTTATGGACCCCTTCTTCATTTTTCCGAACGGGAGAGGGGAATCGACGGGGCATCCCCCGAAGGGGAAGGGAGGTTGCTGAGCTTAGGTAAGCCAGAGACCTCGCCACAGCCGGCCTGGCCGAAGCCGCAAAAGCCAAAAGGGAGAGAGAAGCCAGGGAAATGATGAACTGAGAAAGGGGGATGACATCAGCGCAGTCGCAATGAAGGATCCGGCGGTAAGAAAAGCAACTACAGCAATTACGAGAGCCTTAGTGATTAAGGCACCAGGCTAGAGAGCTGGGAGCTGCGAGTTCGAGTCCTCTGCCTTAGCCTGGAAAGACGCCTGGGTGCCTCTCCTTCTGGCCCGACTGACCACACAGGATTGTTGTGGTGGTGATGGTAGTAGTGAGAAGAGGAGGCAGCGGCGGGAGGAGGAGGAAGGTGTGTGTTAGATAGGTTGGCCACCTTGAAGAGATAAAGATGGATAAAGATGATGATGATGATGATAACCTCCCTACGACAATAATAAAAAACTCACTGTGATGATAATGATGTAATGACAATAAGCTCCCTGTGATGATGATAATAATAACCTCCCTGTG